>OZ017772.1:53504155-54104155 GCA_963969385.1 Philonicus albiceps
TGCATAAGTAATGCACCGAGTGGATGCTGTTTAATTACTATTTGTCTCGTGAGCAATCTTTACAAAGGATTCGAATGGAGACAGTTAATGATCTTGTTTCATTAAAAGCTCCTATGTTTGATCGAGTTTTTAAAAATTATTTTGAGTAGACAATCAACGGTAAAACAATTGATGAGTGCGATAGTACCTGAAAAACAATAACTTGAGACTAGAGACTCACCTGTTATGATCGTTTCGTCTAGTGGACCCCAAAGCATGGAAGTTACTTTCGACTGCAAGATTGGAAGCCGCAAAACTGGATCCTGGGAAGCTAAACTCGAGTCAACATTTCGCACATCGATAATGAATAGCTCGCAGTTGTGCCCCATGGCCTTATCTGTGGTGTAAGCGGCCTGGTTGCCGGAGTAGCTAAAATTGCAAGTCCTCACAGAAGATTTGGCGGGGATCGATGCTATTTGGGTTCCATGCTCAACGTCCCAAATTTTCGTGCTCATGTCACCACTGCCTGTAATGAGTTTTGTCGATGTCCAGTCGACGTCCAAGCACCAGACCGCACCCTGATGTCCATTGTATGTCCCGAGACGTTCTCCGTTCAGGGAAAACCACACATCTGGCTTTGAATCTTTGGAGCAGGTGAAAATTAAATCACCTTCACGATTGTATTTAATTGCAGTTATTGAACGCTCGTGTCCTTGTAGAATTAAAGGTCTCTGCGGGCGAAATTTAGGTTATAATGCTGATTTCTCGGTAATTAATTGAAATTATTGGGAAGAAACTTTGAGTTTAATAAGAATAATAGCTTAATTCGCTTTACCATTTTGAATTACACAATAATCCGCAAATATACCGTAAAAAGTAAGCACACGCAAGTGAAATGCACACGCAGTGAAAATGTCAATTGTCAAAGGAAAGATTTGTTCTGTTTCATTCCCACTCGGTTTCTGTCTAGTTCTTTTGTCCCAATCTGTCCGAAACAGAAACAGCTGTCATTTTGCTATTTCAAACAAAATTTCTTAAAAAGTTAGCGCAATTACGATTTAAGTAAACTCCAATGTTTTGCTTACAAATGAATTTTACTGCTTTATCTATGCTTGTGAATGATTTTAGTTAAACAAATTGCTCGATTTTTGAAATGCTTCCAAATGAAGAGCTTTTATAATTTTTATTCTAGAATCGTCAAAATTCAAAAGACGACTATACTATCAAATGAGTTTAATTATTGCTATTATTTTTTTTTATGTTCAAAACAAATACGAACAATACGCTACCTTGCAATCGCACCCTATAAGCCGTCAAATGTGATTTTTGATTTTCAAGTGACGTTTTCAGTGTTTTGCAATTTGCTGAAATCTTGAAAATCAATTAAGTGCTCGAAAAGAATAGAATTTCATCGATATTTCTGTCACCCTTGAGAAAATAATTGGTGCTAATCAAGAAAAACGATAGTCGTATGTAAATTAGCAGTAGACTGGCAAATTATGAAGGATTTTATTGGTGTTCCAGCGTAGTAAACAAACTATCGATTTCTCCGTAATTTGGGAAGAAGAAATTGTTTTAAAATTTTAAAAATGCGTTCGGATTTAGTAGTGCAATGCATAACGGCGATAAGAACATAGAAAAACTTGGATTTTGGATCTGTAGCGAATTATCGTCACACAGGGGGGAGGGTATAAGCGTGTTGCTTCTCAGCTTTGCGTAATTCCACTTCTAACCCCCGACCCTTTGGACGTGTATGTTTATTTTCCCTGGAGTTAAACAACTGGAAAGAAGACTGCAAAGTGCAAAGTTACTTTTAATTATCTTTCTTTTTGTCGAATCCCAGCCGAGATTTAAGTGTGTTCTGGGCGAGGACGGCACTACCTCCAGCTCGTTCGTTTTTTCCGTGATTCCATTTACATCAAGAGATGACACATTATCAGCGATAAATATAAACAATGGGTGGATCTGTTAGTCAAGTTTTTCGTTCGGGCAGCGCTCTACTCTCCAACAGGGACGGGCACAAGGTCTCGAAGGCGACCGAGGAAAACATTCAAACAGTGTTCGAAATACTCCGCGTGAAGCCCAAGGTACCAATCCAGACCCTCGAATCTGTTCTAATAGCAATTCCAAAGGTAATGCAATCCAACAAATTCTCGCAATAAGTTAGAAGAAATAAAAATATGTGTTTTAGAACGAAAACATTCTCGTAATCCACGACGAATCTGGCTACAATTTGCTTCAAAAGAGTGTGGGACTGAATCACATCGACCTTACCCGATGGTTGCTGCAGCGGCATCGCCCTGATGTTAATCGCAGTCCCTGCTCGCTCCCTCTGCATATCGCCTGCCTAAAGGGCTACGAAGAGTGCGTGGAGCTACTCCTGAAGCATGGTGCGCGCATCGACACTGAGGCCAGGATGTGCTTCCCGGGGCCACATTGCCATTCATGCGAGGAAAGTGGAAAGTATCGCGGCAATCAGGAGGAGGTCAGCGTTTGCGAAAGTACCTACACGAAGCTGCAGAACGCAGTTTGTTATGCCATCGATGGCGATCAGATAAATGTCCTTAATATCCTTCTTCAAAAAATGGAGGATCCTTGGGTAAGTCGATTGCATACCTTACTGACTTGGGTTAAGTTTATTTTTCGCTTAGGTTCCGTTTAGGGTGAAAAAACCCCTTTTGCATCTCGCTTGCGAGCGGGGTGCTTGGAAATGTGTTCAACAATTAGTAATCACGAGAACTGAAGAAATAAATCTTATAAAGGATGAGTACTATCCAATACATCAGGCGGTTCTACATGAAGGCCGGTTCCTAGAGCTTTTAATTCAGCACGGTGCTGTGACGACGGTCAGGACATGTACGCAGCAAATGACACTGCTTCATGTTGGTAGGTATTCTTCACAAGTAAGTTATCAGGTGTAAGCCACTCAATTCCACTACGATATCTAATTTAAACTCTAAAAAACTTTGTATTGACCTGCCGAAGTTTTCTAATATCTTGGAAACATTCAAACATTATCCAAATTTTTCTCTCTTATTGATATAATTTAAAAATCTGCTAAACAATAGAATGCAACAATTTGCCGCGCTGAGCGTTTTGTATAGTGCATTTTCCCTCTATTATTGTTATTGCAAAATGTATAAAGAATAAGCTTTCATATAATACATCATTTGACACTGTTGTAATGTACGAAAGGGAAAAATTCCCTCCTTGCACGAAAACAATTAGTGATGTCTTTTCTTGACTGTGATTTAGGATAGTAAGAAAATTGTTAATTTTAAAATTGTTAAATTTAAATTTGAGGTACTAATGTAATTCATTAGAATTACAATTATGGAAGTTTAATTATGGCATTAAACAGTAGGAATGTCCCCTGAATCTTTTCTAATCCTCAACTGCGTTACCTTTGTGTTGAAAAACACGGTTACATTGTGCTCTCGCGGACAGTCGTAAAGATATATTTATGATACTACTTCTTTTAAAGGTATCCGAATACCTAATGCATAGGTACTTTAATTACTCTTTTCCTCGTGAGTGATATTTCCAAAATTGTTCGCCTGGAGACGGTATATGATCTTTTTCCCCTGAATGACCTTTATTTGGAACTATGAAAACTTGTAAGTAGATTGCTTATGTAATTTATGAGAAAATTATTTTACGACATGCATTTTATTTTGATGCAGGACCAATAAAATTTTTGATAAAACATATTTTGCAATCAGAAAAAACGGTCAAGTGCATATCGGATTTGATACAAAATAACTTTCCGTAGACCGTAGACTTTTATCAAAGCAGCTAAGAGCAATCGTGCACAAAAGCTGATTCAATATTCAATTAGATTTGATCAAGTTATTACATTTCGATATATCTCGATAATTGATAAAATTTTTAATTAATTATTCAGATATTTGAAGTTGGAAAGCTCTTCTCAACTCGTAATGATTCGATCACCTTATTATAACAAATTTACTACACAATTATCTCATTTTTAGTAATATTTGCTGCTAGAAAATCAGCTGAAGACACGTTAAACACCCTTAGGATACTTCTAGAGCGTGGCTGCAAAGAACTCATCAATGAGCCAGACTCTTTGGGCAATACACCGCTTCATGCTATAATTGTTCGTTATGCGTTAGAAGAGGCGAGGTAAGATTCTTTAATAAGGTTTTAACACCACTTAAAACGTGAACTGTTCATAGGTTTGGATATGATAAATGGAGCAAATGGGATGTCCTTCACTTAGTTAGGTTTCTTCTTCAAAACGGCGCGAAGAGTTCAATAAATCAAGCTGGAAACAGCGCATTAGCTTGCGTATTTCGTCATGTTAGAGATTGGGAGGTTTGCTTCGAGCTTCTTAACATGCTTATCAAAGAAGATGGTAATTGCCTAATATCTTGAGATTTCTAAAGGTTAATTACAACTTCACGCAGGTGATCCTAACATCGTTGGACGGGACGGCTCAGTCCCGATAATGGTTTGCTTAGTTCCACTGATAAATAAGGATCAACTGCATCATTTCACACATTCTATGAAAGTAAGATTTTCAATTTTTACTGTATAAATTGAATAATATATCTCTTTGAATAGGTTTGTTACTTAAACTGCATACGAATATTACTTCAACATGGAGCTAACCCTAACTGTTCATATCGTTCGAATCTCACACCGCTGCATGTGCTCGTTTTTACAGTCAGTGAAAATTTTACACTGAATTGCGATATTCAGAAACGCGTAAATTTTGACTTCATTAAGAATATTCTTCTTCTATTGCTGCAGCACGGTTTAGACTGTAATCAGACATATCAACATATTCTTCAGGCTGTTGTAGAAATGGTCCAGAATGTTCGCACCTGTCCAGACATGCTGTGTATTTACGAGCTTACACTCACATTAATGCAGTACGGTGCTGATCCAAACATCGTTTTAAGTTGTAAACCAACCCCAGGTAGTGCAATATTTTCAAATGAAATAGCTAATTTCGGTGAAAGCATAAACGGGTATTCGGATGGATCCCCAGAGGCTGCAAATGGAGCATCGGGAGGTGCATCGACATCCTCACGTCCATCAGAAAGCTTTCGAAACTCTTTCCGTACGAATTCTAGATATATATTGTTCTACTACATAATCCTGATTACGAAAAAAGAATTTGTGCTGAATGATCCAGAACTGACTTACACAAGAATTATATATTTATTTTATCTCACCATGCAACACGAGCCTCTTTATAATTGTTTAAAATCTCTACACAATTTTTATGTAGCTCAAATACCAAATAAGAAAACGGAACTGCTCATATCGCTCATATCGACACTATACAGAAAACCAAGGAGTCTGAAACAGATCTGTCGGGTGGCCATTTATAAGAGCTTAAATCGAAAATTGGCACAAAATATCAATAGACTTAATTTGCCAGGGCCCCTCAAGGAATATGTGCTCAACTTCGAGGCTTAAATTGTTCGTGATCGGTTAAGGACATCCTTGCTTGCTTAGGCGCTGAAATAATAGACAATCGGTTAAATTTTTAAAGTAAAACTCAAAAGGTTGAAAGTGTAAAAAAACGATGTATCGAGCGAATGCGAATTAGGGAATATTATGTAGCCTTTAAACAAAATCTGAAAAATGGTCTTGTAAATCGAGTTAGAGTTTATTGCATTTAATACTTTCAAGAGTGGACGAAGAAAGTTGCAGGAAATCGCACTACACTGATTGAAAAACGATCGCATTTCATTATAGAAATTTTGAGAATTATTCCACAATTCTCGATCACGATGTTTTTTTTTCTTAGGTTCGAAAACTCAGTTCGAAGCTAGCACACACCAAAGATTACCTACAAGATGTGACAATCTCTATGCAAGCGCAAATAAATTTCTAAAACGGTGTGGGAAAATTTTGCCATTAGATCAAGCAGCAAAGAACTACTGCTTCCTGCTTGCTTTATCTAAATTTCCATAAGAATAGAAAGCCTGATATTCTCATTTACAGCACTTACAGTGTAGAGAATAATGTTCAGCGATTTTTTCTTTTTTCATGCATTTTTAAATTTTTACTGCGCTGTGTGCTTCTACATGCATGGTGTTAGTGCCTTCTTCGCGCAATGTTGCAGGAAAGGGGATTTTCTGAATGAGAAAGAACAGGCAGGTAACACACAGAGAATATATACGTATGCGGGTTGTTTACATTTTTTCGCTGTGCATTTTTAAAGGTGCAAAACGTACTGGGTGATCTTGATATTCTTGGAATGTCTCCCCCTAATTTGTTGCCTTTTTCTCACACATGAGCCACAGACTATAAATACGAATACGGGTTGTTTCCATTTGCATTTGCAAAGGCGAGCCAATGTCTCAAACGTTGCATATGCCTCTGGTTGGGGGAACGTATCAGTGCTCTATTCAAATTTACTTTATTAACAAGCAACAAAATGTGGGGAATTTGTATAATATAAAGAGGCGCCATGTAGAAATGTTTCAACTCTTGTTTTGTCTCATCCCAAATTTGTCTTTCTGTTATACATGATCCCTCTTTTACTATCTACTTTTAGCAACAGGATCAAAGTCGAAAAAAGATAAGGGCACAAGTGTTCATCTTGTTATATAGATAGTCTGACAGGTAATTGAGCGACGCGCTAACAATGCCCAGTTCACCGGACAGCCGAACTTTGAAAAGTTGGCTTTTGCTTTATGATCAATATATAATATAAAAGAGGATAACAAATCGCAAACAAAGTGGACAACTTGAAACTCGATTCATAAAGACAAGTTGCGTTCCGAGGTTTACACAATTTCGTACGAGTTAAATACAACAATTATAAACGAACCCTGAGGCAGTCCTTCATTACACACAGCTTTTAGCCGAGTTATAGTATAAATCGGCTTTAAAACACAACATTGTTCTGAAATTGGTAACGTCCCACATGTTTGGATATTCTGTGATTGTGTTTCCAATAGGTCTCAATTGAAACACATCTTCTCTTACAAATGTGATGAAGAAATCATGATGAATATAGTCCGGTGCCTTCCTCAAAGAGATCATTTAACACACATTCAAAGACTTTTAAACATTACGATTTCTTTTCATATAACTTATATCCATCAGTTAAGCTTTAGTTCTAATAGCTGAATAACATGATTTGAAAATATAACGAAATTCAGGTACAAAAAACTATACTAAGCCAAGAGATGACTTCGATAAAAAGGCCTTCAGGGTGGCGTTAGTGTTGCAGCGAGGTGGGATGTTTCTGTTTCTAAGCGAGGAAGCAAATGATATGTAGAAATGAACACAGACAGTTTTATTGATTGTGATATACTTTGGGTCGAATTCGAAGTTTTAACTGTAATCACTGAAAAGTGAAAAGATTGTCAGAATTGTTACGAGAACTGTGAGAGTGTTTAATTCAGCCAGTTGTGAAAGATTTATTTACAGGTTAGCTGTATAAAAATCTCTCTATATTTAACAGAAATTCATTTCGACTTATAGGTAGTAAATAAATAATGAATACAAAAATAACATCTTGTTTCACTCATATTTTTCTGTTTCAGCTTTTCATTTATATTATTAAATTCTTCATATCGAAATTCGGAATATATTTTTTTTTTCATCTAAAAAGCAATATCTACTTACAAATATTCCCAAAATTACACAGTAGATATCGCACAATGAATTTAAATGATTTTCAAAGTAATTAACAACTGAGCCTAGTTTTTTCTCCTTGCTACGTTAAAATTATTATTTTAAGAAAAATTCAATGTGTACAAAGAGTGTAACTTATTTAACAGAAATACGCCTTTCTCCATATTTCTAAAAATTGCTTTCAGAAATAAGGAAATCTTATCTGAGTGGATTTCTAAAGCTAAAGAGTCTGTCAATCGAATCTTAATAAATTTAGTGTAAATAAAACTACATAAGTTATCTCTATCAGTATATATCAATTTATTCATTTAATTTTTATTTATATATATATAACTTTGTGTTTTTTAAGTTTATTATTATTTTACTTATTTTATCTATTTTATTTAACAATTCATTGCCCCATTTCTTGTTTTATTTTATTAGTTTTTTATTTATGTACACATTTCTGTTTAGTCTTATTTTTAATTTTTTAGATATATCTACATTAATATTCGTAAATAATTTGTTATGTGCTTCATAATTTCTAATTTCTTTTTAATTGAATTTGTACATATATGTATATGTTGTATGTGTTATATATATATATTTTATATACATATATATTAAAACATAAATATGATAAACTAAAAGCTGATCTTAAAAGTTTCAGAACATTTCCTAGTTATAGGATCTTATTGCGAAAGTCGGTAGAAATTACGCTACTTTTTTCAAATCTATCGGGCAAAGTTACGACACCCTGGCCCTAAAAAACAGAATTGCCGTTAAAAAAAAATTTAAGATGTTTTATGATCAGAAGATGAAAATGAAGATACGAGAAAAAATAGAGGGGATCCAGAAAAGTAATGTAAACGTTGAAAAGCATATATTTATACAAAATAAAAAGTAATGTTTCATACGAAATAACTTTGAACAATACCTTTGGATATAATAACACCTTTACTTAAACTCATTAGTAGTTTTGAAAAGACATTTTGTTAAAGTACGTAGAGGTCTTTTATTTCCAAATAACTTTATTATTTTTGGTTAATTCTACCTTTATGATATCATAAACTAGATAGTAAATATCAAGCTTTTAAGCAAAATATCGATGAGAATCGAATCCCACAACGGCAATTGCAGATTTGCATTCGATTCTTGCAATAAGGACAAAAGTTTGTTAAGTTTTATGCTGTTCAAATTGTCCAGTTGTTCCCTTTGCCTCCAAAAAGCTACTTATTAGTATACATTAGTACACAAAAAAATCCTCCGTATTTCATTTTGATGGGGTGGGGGAAATAAGTTGAGGTGGAAAAATGAGAAAAAAATATAGAAGATGAAGTTGGTGAACGGATAAGCCAGTTAAAAGATTATTAACGACACGACTGTGAATGAAAACATCAAGATGATGATTTCTTAAATTGTTGAATTTCCAATGTCATAAACTTGAATGCCAGAGATTCCAGTGTTGTTAGGCGTTTCCAAACACCTTTAAATGCTTATGATTTTAATCTTCTTTTTTCTCACTTTCCTAATCTGAATCTATTTCTTTTCTTTATTGGCCACATATTAAAGTAATCTAATCAATATAGCGATATTTGTGAAAGCCAAATTATGCGTCAGCACCTTAATAAAGAGAGGTATACCTCATTTCTTTAATTTTCTAGCCTAGTCTACAAATACCGTATACACTGTAGATTACCCATCTCTTGTTATAAAATTAGAAGTGGAACAGGACCAGAAGGCCTGATATTTTGGGAATTGTTCCAAATAGTTTCGAAGCTTCTTAATGTATATTTTTGAATGGATAGCAAACAGGTGCAATAAGTCTCTGGAAGAGGCGACCCTTAACATACTTAAAAATAAGTTGACAGAATTAAACATTTCCACAATTTTAGGAAACAATAGCGGGAACAAGATTGTAGCAAAGTGGAAGTGATCCAATACATTGTGAGGCACCCCTCATAACGTGGACAACATACTTTTATACAACTCACGCATGTCGGATTTCAAACCAGCACTTCACATTTATGAGATAATGAAGTGTAATGGTCGAGTACTCAGTGGCGTGTAATCTGTAATAACTAGCCATCTTCTATCACAGTAGTTAAAAAAGAACCAAATGTGTTAGTCTGCTGTTATCCTTAGAATGAACGGACATGTGACCAACGCATATAATTTACTCCAACTAAAACCATTCGTAGAAATTTCTAAATCTTTTGGATATAGTAAATTCAATCAGAAATTCCAAAATGTTCTCTTAAATCAATTTATCATTTAAAACATATCACACATTGAGTCTTCCTATAACCTCATCGTGGCTACTTCCTCTATATCTATTACTAATTTCGTCTTATTTAGTTTTATAATTATTAGTTTATTTGGAATAAACCTAATATTACGCAATATTAGAGAGGCATTTTTATTCTCTACGTTGTGAATTTTTTTTTAAAGATCGAAGTGCACGATTTCACATTGCGTTAAAACGGAGAATGGAATTACCAATTTAAACACATATAAAAAAAACTTACCGGAAAACCTTATTGAGAAAACAGGATGAAGTAAAAATTCAAGTTTATGTATAATAATTATTATATATATTTTCCTTTTACATCAAAAATTGCATTTTACACAAATGTAGTTCCTCTTATCGTAAAATATCGGTATCTATGCCATATTCAAATAGTATTAATATATATATTTGTTTCTCTTTTTTTATTTTCCTCAGTATTTATAGAATATGCCTTACATACTCAAATGTGTATATATAAACCCTCAACAGAACATTTGATCTACGTTTTATGTGTTGCTTAGCATTATTACCTTACTTTTTTTCTTTAGTATAATTTCATTACTTTAATTATTTGTCTACGGTTTGCTTTTCGCTAAATGTTTCAAACTGCACGACTCGCTAGCTCGAATTTTGCCTAGAAACCAAATGCTTTTGCAAATATAATAATTTTTTCTCTCAAAAGTCTAAAACTGTATGTACAAAAATTGCCTAAACTATTGAATTCTTTGCAATTAATAGTGTATAATAATAGACTTCTCATAATAAAAACAATATATGCTATTTACAAGATGAATTTAATTTTTTGTTTTGTTTTGTTCATTTTAAAAACCACAAATTTTTCAATATTTTGCGTATTAAAGCTTAGACATAGACATTCTTCTAGAAATCCATGATTATCAACTAAAGAGATTTTCTCAATATGTACACAGGCTGTGAAGTTCTAAGGGTCCTCTGGGTAGCGACTAGAGCCCTAACAACCCAGCGACATCTTAAGACAAAATGTTGCACATTTTCATTTATGACCTATGTTTGTCTGATACAAACTCCATCGGCAATATATATGTACAGGAATGTCGTCGATGCGGTTCTTCTAACATTTTGGTTTCAGTTAAAAATGCAAGTCTTAAAAACGAAACGGGTAGCAGACAAATAGTGTAAAACATTAACATCACAAAACTATTTACATAGTGACGAAGATGAGCGAAACCAAAACCGATTTGAAAATTGCGATGGGTTAACGAGAACTAAAAATGCCTTTGTTCACGGTTAAAATCTTATAACTGATTTGGCTCGACTTTATGTGATTTAGGAGAATGACAGTGCGTGCGGGATATAATTTATATTTCTGTTTGTGGGTTTTCTATGAAATGTAAGAAACAATATATGTATGTACATAGATTAAAAACAACGATGGTTAACAAAATATGACCAACGCCGCAAGATGAAACAGTATTTTTCGTTAATCATCTAGACTAGCAGCAACAAAGCGATTTGACACTTATTAAATTTTTAATGTTTATGAAGTTAATTTTAATTATTTAGTTATTAAAAGTATATCTACAATTGCGTGTTTACAAAATCTGTTTTAAAAATTTAAAATTTCAAGTGCAGACGAACGATAATTCCTGCCGCATAAGCGTTGATAAAGTCTTATCATAGAATCTGATATAAAACAAAGAAAAATTATTTTGCGGCAATTACTTAATCGTAAAATTATGTTTTAAAACCGACGGAAAACAAAAACTTCTGAGATTTTACAACAGGACAATGCTTCAATTTAGACAACTCGAGTAGTTAGAGGCTATTTATATAGTGAATAAGTCCGTAATTTCCATTGGCCAAACACTGGTAAGAACAATTTATGAACATTATAAAAGAAAATTGGATTGAAATTCCTATGGGAATAATGCATAATTTATACAATTCATTATCCAGAATTGAATTCAATGTTAGATGTCATAAACGAAAATGGAAAAATTATTAAATATTAAAGAGTTATGAAATAAATCTTTTTAGTTGCCGCACCTAAAGAGTCTCTGCTCCGTACCGCAGGTAAATATGCAAGAAATATTTGGTAAACCTATTCAGCAAAATAAAATATTTGGTAAACCCAATTAATCAAAAGTAGTCATACATTTTTAAGCTACATGCGAAAAGATTGCAAAATGTTGAAAATATGGAGAAGTAGCGTGCTCCAGGTTGGAAAAGAACAATTCTTTGCTAATTATTTTTTAATATGGTAAATATTCATCTCAACTTCGCTACCGTTTGAAGAATCTGGTGATTTTAAAACCAATTGACTACTATGTAGTAAAGACAACTATAGCAATAAATAGACAATATATACTGGAAATCTAATCTATAGAACAAATACAAATATTACACCTAAAAAAATTAATACCCGTTATTTTTCTTATCCGGGAGATTGAGAGTGAAATATTTGGTGGCGAAGCCCTGATTAAACATCTCAAATTGAACACCGACTTACCGAGACTTAGTCGCTACTATTTTGAAAGGAGTATAAATCCCATTCCCTTAAAATTTGTCGCGTCAATACAAATACATTAAAATAGTCCACAAAATAAGTGTGAATAGAATAAAGTAAATCTGATAGCCATACAGTTTTTCTTTTAATCAACAAAAGAATAAATTTCTCGATATCTAGGAACAATAAATTAATACATACATACATTGCTATCAGATAAGAGAATCAGTTCATAAAAATAACCTATGAATAACTGCTGAGAAACTGTCTGAACTTCTGAATAACTTGATAACATTAAAATCTTATGCCACATTATACATCAGTAAAATTACAAACGTTCTCTCAAAAATAGGACCAAGGTCGCCAATTTTCTCAGTATATTCAATAATAATTAATACACACAATTATGGATTCTGGAAATTCCGCTAATAATTGAATGTGTATAAAAATATTTTATGAAATTCAAATAATTACAATTTTCGTGAAAACTGCTACATTTGAATAAACTAATACAAATTAATATTAAATATTTCGTTGATACTAAATGTTAACACATAAAAACATACGGTAAGTATTTTTTCGCAGACAGTTTATTGCATACCCTGCATTATTCCTAACATACAAACAATTGTAATCGAAATATTTCGCTTTAGATCGTTTTATTTTAGATCAATTTAGTTTTGAAAAATAGGGTCACTCAGAATATTTTGAAAACCAAATTTCGGAGTTTTTGTTTTAACTGATGAAATATAATTTACGGAAAAAAGGATATAAGTAGACAGATATCACACATTTTTTAAAAGTTGAACTAATAATTCTTCATCTGCCCTTAAAATGCCTACAAATGAGATTATAAAAAATGTGATATACCACCGCACGCAATATCTCTTGGCCATATTCGATGAGTGCACAAAAAGGCGTGATTCAAGTAAAGAAACGTGATGGCTCTCAGATGCAACGCTGTACAAAAAAGGTGTGCAACTAAGATTTGCGCTTAAATTCAAAAGATTCGCGCCAAATTATAATTCTCCAGAATAGAAACGAGGATTTAAATAAATAGTATCGATGGATAATGGATTACACAGAACAGACGAAATCAACATACTTAAGACTAAGTTAAAAAAGTTCAACACCTTAAGCTTAACGAAGATAACTAAACGACTGTACACCTAACGCTATTCACAGAAACACGTTAAAAATAAATATTTATACTTATCAACAACTGCGCGCCGGGCGAGTCCACAGCTGTAGAGTATTTACTCGTACAAAGGTAGCGTATGCATCACGGTCAAGATCCCCGGCGGGACCCGAATTTTTATCTTTGGTTTGCACCCTCCTGCAGATGTTGCTTCAAAAAACTGAGATCCTTATTACCATCAAGAGTGCTACTAAAACCATGGCTGTCGATTATATGGCTTAGGCATTCCGAGCGTTGGCCTATAACCCGGCTGAGGATGGTATCCAGCAGCCGCACCTGGACCTAGTAGTCCCTGGTTCAATATCATTCGCGTTCGCAATTCCTCCTGTTGCAGATATTGCTGATAAATGGGACTATTGGGATCAAGCTGCGGCGAATTCATGAACGGATACGAGCTTCGCGATGAGGTGTGTGTGAGAAACTGGTGATATGAAGCTGGAGTAGAAGCTCCACCATTCCCTGCAGCCTCGGGTTTGGCGTCAGGTGTGGCACGGTGTCCAGGGGGTATATAATAAGGATTAGGCGCCCCTCGAAATTCTTCTAAGTAACCAGTATTATCGCCATATATTCCGGTTGGAATACCCAATCCAGTCGGCGAGGGGCCGAAATTAAAGGCGCTGCCAGGTACCATACTTGTAGCACTTTTTAGTGATATGGCAGACGCGTCCGTCGTAGCCGGTACAGTCGTTTTCAAGCCAGCATATAGTTGGAATCCTTGCTGTGGATTTTGAGTACTCTGCTGACCTTGATTACTAGGGTGGGCTTGGCCCTGCAGCGGTGGCAACTGTTGCTGCCCGGACAGCATTTGGTTTTGACTGTTTACTAATTCAACTGGTGTTGGAGTAGAGCTCTTCTTCTTTTTGGTTCGCTTTGATACCTGTAAAACACAAAGTTCAAATTAGAAAAATCTAAACCAGCAATTTTCACAGCACAGACACGAAAAAAAGTATCGACAATCTCCGATGTCGTAACTTATATTCATATCAAATGTAGGAATAGTATCGTTAGCTAATAGAAAATTAAGTATGGAACTTTCTGCACGCATATTCTACTCACATTTTATTCACTTTTATTTTGATGTATTTTCGAAATATTAAGCTTAAAAATCCAATCGCTGAGATTTTTGAACATATGCATTAAAAATTTAAAGAAAAGCATGCCTTAGCAGTTAAGCGCCCTGCTAATTTTACTTATATTGTCTATTAAAAGAATAAACATTTAGTTCTCTTTAATTGAAATTAGGAGTTACACTATGAGTGATAAAATGTGTACTCTTCATCAGTTACTTTTTGTTGCATACTATGTAGTTTTGGGTCCAGTCATGCATTTTCTTACTTCTCTAAAAGTTTTATTAGAGTAAATCTCCTATTGCACACATATTTTTCCGTAATCTTAACTCTTTGAAATATTTATTACGTTCTGATTCAAATTTTTCAGTTTAATTTAAAAAGTTTTTAATTTTTATTTTAATTAACTATTTTTCTGATGATTATAATACAAGAGCGATATTGATTTGTAGTACTTTTAATTAAAATAAATATGAATAAATACCTTAGGGTCTATTCCGTCCAAAGATTGGGCAGTGGGCACATTAGACACTGGTGGCACATAGGCACTTGTCGGATTTTGTGGTTCTCGAGCAACATACGGTGAGGGTGATTGGTAGACTTGACCCAAATTTTTGCTCAACATATGGGCGGGCGGGATATTTTTCTCGTAGTACCCCGTTGGAGTAGAATTCTGCAGCCCTAACATGCTTTCATCGACCATGGCTAAAGGATGGTTTAAATTTCTCAACGGGTCTAGCATTGCTGTTGGATTGTTGAACGTTGGTTTATAATTCGGCAGGTCCATGTTGATGTGCTGATTCCTCCCAATTCCAGTCATTTGATCCTGTCGTGGATTCGGTATAACCAGCTCATTGTTGATTTTATCTACAGCCGGTGACTGCACAAGATTCGGATGGTATGAGTTAGGTTGATGTTGTTGCGACAACTTCTGTGCAAAAATAGCAGCAGACTGTTGTTGGTGTAGCTTGCTGCTGTCGACGTTGTGGTATGTCTGCAATTTATTATTGTCAGCCTGGTTCATCTGCATTTGCTGTGACTGATTGTAGTTGTTGTTAACCATAGTCAATGGTTTGCTAGAGACATTTGCGGCGGTTGGTGGACTCTCCATCATTTTGCCTCCACTAGTGTGATACCCCTGGTGGTGCTGCTGCTGCTGTTGCTGAGGTATTTGTGATGGTTGACTTACATTGTTGTTTGAAATTGGTGCAGTCAACACGTCCGGCTTGTTGCCACCCATAAGAGCATTTGGAAAATCCTTTGAGAATCCCATTGTTGCGGCTCGATTAAACATTTCGAAAGCTTTGCTAGTCGAAATGTCCAATGGTTTCCCAAAGCCGAGATTCTTTCCTGCTGCCATTGATCCCAAAAAGCTGTCGAACATTTGCTGGTGCTTATTCAACGTGGAATCGAATGGCTTGTCTTCAGGCTTCTGCAATTTTTGTTGATCAGGATATCCAAGATTTAGAAGATCACTTTCCGCTGATGGCGGGTTCTTGGGTACATTTGCAGGGTTCGCTTTCACCAATTGCTCTTGGGAAGCCATCTGACGCTGTTGCTGTTGCAACATCTCCAAGGAAAGGTCGTTGTTGAATATATTTTGAGGTTTAGGCAATTCTTTCCCGGGAGCTGCATACTGTTGGTATCCTCTTTGATAAGGCATGCTGTCTTTATTGCCCTCCTGTTGCAAATGATGCACCGGAGTCATTTCTTCCGTCTGCACGGATTGCAAAGGAGGCGTATTCAACTGATTTTGGATGTGCGCAGGAGCTATTGGATTCATATTAGATAAATTGTTTGGTGTGGCCTGTGGTGGCTGATTAGGGACATCCATTTGATTGTTCCACTCCGGTTGTGGCTGCAACTTGTTCATCATATTTGAGGGGCTCTTTTGCATCTCTTGCTCGTACGAGATTGGAGTTTGATTCTGCTGCTGGTACTGAGGGTTTCTATCATGTAAAGGATACTGGGGGTTTTCTTGATTGAAGGGACGTTCAACAGATGCTACTTGTTGGGATGAATCCATTGTTGGAGAGGTCGTGCTCTGCTGCTGAGGGAAACCTAAATTCGTTTGCTGGGGTTGTTGCTGCTGTTGAGGCTGTTGCTGCTGATATGGCGAAGTTGGATTCGATTGATTATAAGGAGAGAGCGGCTGTTGATAAGGTGAAGTGATGGGCTGTTGATATGGTGAATTTGGACCTCTTGGAGACTCGCAAGCTTGCTGCTGCGGGGGTGGCTGGGGCTGCTTCTGAGGTTGAGATTGGGGCTGTTGTTGTATGTTGGGTTGCTGAGGATTTGGTGATTGTGTTTGCAACATATTCTGGGTAGTCCCAGATTGTCCTTGGAAAGGTGAAGTCTGTGGCTGTTGATAAGGTGAGTTTTGAGTTTGCTGATACGGAGAAGTCTGATGTTGTTGGTATGGCGAATTTTGGGGCTGTTGATACGGCGAATTGGGATTTGTACTGGGACTCATCGAGGAATTGTAGTCCGACTCCTGAGACTGTGGTTGTTTGTATTGCTCATACAATGGCGAAGGTGATGCACTTGTGTAAATGGTTGATTTATTCGCCTCATTAGCTGCAGTATAACAGCCAGAAAATGTATTGCTGATGTCGTTGTTAACATTTGGAGAAGAAGCAGAGGAATAAATATGCTGAGAATATTGGGGGTATGGAGAGGGTAGTTCCCGTGGACTACAGCTCTTTTCAGGGCTACTTTTAGTCGTCGTATCTTGATAAAACCCAACTTTAATTGCACCATTCAAAGGATACGGCGAAGTAGGTTTTGTTATTTCCTCTGGCTTTGGAGAAACCATTATAGGGGAAGCGCCTATGGGTGAAGCATAAGGACCAGAATAGGCTCCGAAGCGATCATCAATTCCGACCCTTGGGCTATCAGGGTCTTGACTAAATGAAGATCTTTCAGAAATTGTGCTTCCGGTGCTGGCTTTTCTTTGTCTTGGTGCTGGCAATGAAAAATTTTCAGACGTAGGAGGTGATTTTAAAGTATTGAAAGGATTTTTATTATTTGTTTGCTCTGAAGTTGTGGAATGCTTCTCTTGAGTTGTACTCTGAGATGTCTCAATTATTTCAACTTTCTTCTCCTCCTCTTCGGTTTTCTTCGCTTTTTTAGGAGCTCCAAACGCCTTAAACCACGCACTCAAATTTGGAGTAGCAGAAGCCTTCTCAATCTTAACCTCCTCCTTTTCCGGTTCCTCCTTCTTAATAGTTTCTTCTACTTTATCAACAGCTTCATGAACCGGCGAGTTTTCTGTCTTCCTCTCCTGACAAGACTCGGTGTTTGAAGCCATAGAATCTCCGATTTTCAGATTACTACTCGTTGCATCACTAAAATTGTGCAGTTGTCCCAAACCAAATCCTTCTGTGTTTAACACACTTCCCAAACTTAGTTTGGGGGCAGTTTCATCTGTTTTAACAACTAAAGAATTTTTAACTTCTTTGATCTTCGCCGCTGCTCCCAATGGGAACATTTCATCTGGCTTATTAGTGTTATGGATGTTACTTATTAAATTGCCTTTAGCTTTTCCCGGCTGCAAACGATCAATAGTCCTCAGTAAATCCTTTCGCCTATTAGTCAATTTATCTTTTAATGTTTTCCTCTTGCTCTCCTTTTGTATCTGCGACTTTATATGTGGCGGAGGGGGAGGAGGATGTGGAAGCAACTGAGTAGTATTTGGCGTATTTGAATCTTTGGATTTTGGTTGCACTACAGTTGCGGTATTGACCAAGCTTGTAATTGACGTACTGTCGTTTGCAATTGCACTAATGGTAGCAGAGGGTATTAAATCAGGAATAACGTCGGGTTTACTTTCGACGATTTCCTCAATAGTATCCGCAAGTTTTGGAACCGAATCTATTTTCGGAGTTATTGGAACGCTTCGCCTAAAGTCGTTCGGATCTAATTTCGAAGCCACCGCATCAAAATCATCCAGCAAGTTATATCTGGATGGTGAATTACTGGCCGAACTAAATTCAGGGAATCTTGGCGTATGTTCTAGCCATCGGTTAATGTCTTTAAGAGTTTGTTCCGTCTCAAGTTCGAGAGCTTCCATATTTGTTTTATTGTTGCTGGAAGGCTTTCTCGAGTTCGAAGTGGATGGATTCTTTTTGGAAGATGCCTTTTTTGGTGACGAGCTTCTTTGCTTTTTTGTCTCCGTACCTTCTTTCTTCTTGTTGCCTTTCAACGGAGTAGTCGAAGGGAAACAATCGACAAAAGTATATTCGTCTTGCTTCTTCTTTAACTCAATTTCTGCAACTTTCTTGCTTACAGCAGTAGCAGGTGTTTTTGAATCCAGGCACGTTTCGCGAAGTTTTTCAAAAATCATTTTCTCATCTCGAATTTCTTGCGTAGGCTTCACGCCAAAAATTTCGTCAATAAGCACTGATCGTTCTTTGCTCTTAGCATTTTTCGCCTTCAATTTTTCTATGGTTTCACGCAACTTTTGGTTCTTCTCCTTTGATGGAACCGGTGCAACCGGTTTGCTGAGAACGGTCTTTTTATTGTCCTTTATTTTCTCAGCTTCCTTCACAATCTGTTTCCACTTTTCGTCGGTGTTCCGATTCCTCCGTTGCTTTATTAGATCATATTTGTCCATAAAAGGCGATAGTTTCATTTCAGTCTCTTGGGTTGGTTTAGAAGGCGGAGATTTACTGGGATTTTTGCTGCTGCTACTGTTGGTTTTCTTCCTTGTTACAGAGCTGTTGCTTCGTTTTTCCGAGTTGACACCTTCAACTTCGATAGGAGCTAGAGGAACAGGACTAGGACAGGGCGATAAACTGCGACTGGAAATCGACATGAGATCATCGGAATCATTTTTCTTAGATGACCTTTTGCTGTTTGAGCTGTTAACGAGAGGAAATTTGTTCTTGTTATCGTCTAACTCCACTTCAATGTCATCTGAGGCACTTTTGGCATATTTCTTATGTAAATCGACTTTGTAAAGAGGGGAAGGACTTCTAGATCTCATCTGATCCTTGAAAAGATCTTCTTCTGACCCCTGAGATTCTTCACATTTTTTTAATGATTTATTTTTTTTCTTCTTGCTGCTGCTTGAATCTCTTCTATTGTCTTTATGGAAAATCCTTACTTTTTCTATTTCTTCTGTTGCACTCACCGAAGTGCTTGAAGTACTCCGTTTCGCTTTTGATTTCGCGCTTTGATTTTCTTTTTCCTTATATTTTGTGCTTGTGCTGTTTGTACTTTTTGGGCGGTCAGAGCTGGTATTCGCGGTCTTTGACTGCAGACTAGAGGAATGTTTCTTCTTCGATTTTTCCTGAATCGGATAGTCAATCATGGTGTTATCCGAACTAAATTCTTTTTCTGATCGGAGTTCTGTACGTGCAGGTTCCTCCTCTTCCAGAGATGAGACATCTCCTTCGTTATCAGATTGAACTGGATTTTTCTTAGATCCTTTTGAAGTTTTGTTCGTTTTGCTTTGCTTCTTGTTATTGCCACTCTTGTCCTCTGACTTCTTACTCGAAGTAGATTTTGATTTCTTACTCTCCTCAGAATCGTCGCCTTTTGAATTTTCGACTTTTTTCTTCGATTTTTTGCTAGATGAAGATGACGATTGGACTTCTGGTGACGCCTCCCTCTTCTTCCTATGTTCTGGCATCTTTTTGCCAACGCTAAACTTTCGTTTAGTCTTTTTCAAATCTTCAGCACTGCTTTCTTCATCAGTTGCAGTGTCGTGATGTTTCTGCGGCGAAGCAGTTGGTTCATCTTCGTTACTATCTTCATCTTCATTATCCTCTTCTTCAGATCGTGTCGAGGCCTTTGTTTTAGACTTCTTCTTTCTTCGTTTATCTTTATCCTTTCTCTTCCTTTTGTTCGCTCTTGATCCCTCCATCACTTCTTCGACCTTAGTTTTTTCATTTTTTGTTTCGAATTTTTCGTGTTTCTCCTTATCTTTATCTTTTTCTTTACCTTTCTTAGTTCCATCATTTTGTGCTAATTTATTCGTGTTTGTCTTGTTAAAGTACTTTTCACGAAATACATTCGTCTTTGAATCGGGATAACTCATGTTGCCCTCCTCATCTGACGAAATATGATCAAAGTATTTCTTAGTCGCTTTATCGAAAGCTTCCTGTAGATTATTAACCATCTCTGTATACTCTATAGGAGAAAATATAATTTATTATTTCCTTGATCAAATGAACAAAAAATCAAATAATTAGATCGAAACAATCCTCTTTTCTCATTGTAGTAATACAATTTTTGCAAAAGTTCTTATAAAAAACATTCGGAAATAATTCGGCCATAAAAACCAGGGCAAAATTCATGAACAAAATCGTTTTGTTGCAGATTTTTATAATTACCTTATCATAAAGATTTTCTAAAACGTTAAAATTGGTTAGGATTATTTAAAATAGATGATGTATTGATTTGCCTTGAAACTGTTTCTTTGATTTTCGTATCAAATCAGGTAAATGTTCAGCAGAGCTATTGTTCCTAAAAACGAAACCAATCGCTTTTATCCGTTATTGTTAAATTGTATGTGAAATTTCTTTGAACTATAGGTGCATGCTATAAATGATTTATTTCATTCCTATGGTTCTAGAAGTAAACCTTATTCAATCCTTGAATAGATTAACAAAATTTAATTTTGAAACAATCTAATATACCACTAAATATACATAACGCCCCAAACTTAAGTTCCAAACGAAGGCGACTGATCCAAATAAACCAAATTTTATCTACTCGTAGTATTTAATCTCATAGTTTTGGATATTTCCAATTTTTTTAAATATGGGTAAATCTTTACTACAGGTATATTTTCGGTTTATGGGCAATAAAAGTTTTGTACTTCGCAATTTGGAAATAAGAATGGAAATATTATAATCATTTCCTCTCAAAAAATAAATAATTTTCAATTTTCAGCTGATACAAATCAGCTCATGCTGTTGTTCTAAAAGTTTGCGTATTTGAGTCTCAATTTGAAAAAGAAAGTTAAATAAAATGGTGCAACACTTATAGTTTCTAAACTACAGGAAGAAATACTGCTGATTTCATAATTATTCTACGAATTATATTTTCTTGTTTTTAATTTTTAGATACGGGAAAAGTATTTTATTTATTTTTATGGTGAAAGTCCTATTTCCTATTACTTTTCTGAAATAATTTTAATATTTTAGATACCTTACTGCAATAAATGTTTTGATTTGAACCCTGTATTAAACGTTTACTTTTAATTCTCTTTCAAAAATAATTTGTAACAATTAATCGAGTAACGAAGACTTTCTTCAAATTCTTCACAATTTCACACTAGTTATCAAACAAAATCTTTATGTAACATTTGCTTTCTTAGATCGACCCTCAACAGGGTCTATAGATTAAAGAAAAACAGAATCATGTTTCGAATTTTATCGTTCCCTATGTTAACTCACCGTTATTTTGGCCGTTGTACAGCCTACAATTATTCACAATTAGCTTGAAGTCGTTGCGGAAGTCACTGAATTTTGTATATTCACCATTGTCCAGCTTCTCTTCCATTTTTAGTAAATCCATGGGTCTGTGAATTTATTTAAGAAAAATAAAAGTTAAATTTGCTCTAATTGATAAAGTTTTGCAATATCATACAATTATAGTTTGTTTTAAAATAAGCACACAAAGACGATATGGATATAAAAATGTATTCAGCAATGCAGATGTAGTTAATCAATTAAAAATAAAAGATAAGTGTTTGCATTCGAGGCACTTTATTAGCATTACAATTCAAGTCAATGATATTATAAACACATAAGAAACGGCCCAAAATTAAACCTTGCGATCCAGGAAATAAAAGAAAAAAAAATGATTGCTCTCGAAAACAAATGCTGATTTGCTTTGATACATTGAAAGCGATTTGCTGGATGTCTGAGAATATGAATAGAACACTGGAATATTACTAAAGGAAACACCGCCGAGGTTTTTAAAGATATGTACTCGATGCTTTATTATTTCTATAATACTAGAATAATAAATGAAAATTTAAACAACATGAATTTAAATCATTGGCATTTATTCTTATATATTGTGTTTCACAAAGTAAATTATAAATAATTAATAAATATATCTCTAAATAGTTCAACGTCGTTTCAACCTTTTGATATAAATAATTAAATCTGAATATAATACGCACAGGCTTTTTAAAAGCTGAATTCTATGCGATTCTACATCCTAAAAAGGTTCATTCTCGAACAATTTTCAGGAACATTTTTAGAGTCACAAATTTCAAATTTTCAATTTAAAAGTTGAAAGACGTCATATTGGTTCGGGGTTTTCTTGACTACTTATATCAAAACTTCAAAAAATTAGAGTTATAGTTATACAAAAGCGGAGATAACGTTTTTTTTATTGTATAAATATTCAAATATACCATACAAAAACAAAAAAAATTATAGTCACAGTATTTTAACTTTAAATGTTCATATTTATATGTATAAAAAAAACGCTTCTTTCTGAACAAGTTTAAGCTAATTACGCTCGCAGCAGTAGAATATTCAAGATGTTATACTTATGATTTTACTTGCAAAAAAAAAAAAAAAATCGAAAACCCAACTTATACTTGGCCGTTTTTTATTTAAAGGGGCATCTGCAGAGTTTAAGTCTACTAGAAACTTTATTGATAAGGAACTTAAAACAGCCTATGAGAAGCTGGATATCTCAAATAGATGAAGATGTAAGTTAATGCAAAAAAGAGAAAGCTTTTTCATAGATCAGATTCAAAGAAAACACAACTTTTGTAATCTAAAGAACCCTTTATTTATTGAAGCCTTTAAAAGATATAGCGTGAAATTTAAAATCTTAATAATAATTTTGTATGTGCCTTTATAGAGCTGAAGATTTTATTTTACTTCATAACTCTCCGAAAAACTGCTCACATAAATAAAAGAACGCAGTTGATAGCGTACGACACATTGTGAGAAAAAAATATAATATCCATTCGAATTGAGTCACATATAAATACCAAAAAAAAATCTTGCCCGTATTAAATGGATAAAATAGAAAATGTTTAAGCCTAGCAATTAAATATTTCAATATAATCAAACTCACCTCCTGATGATGGAATAGTATCTTGGAGCGATATCCTCTTCCACCGGGTCCATAAATGGCCAGGCATCCCTGTGGTTTTTCACGTACAGCAAAACTTTATGCATTCCGATTTGCAACACTTCATCTGTTTCCGTAAAACTAAGAAGAGTAGTTTTTGGTGGTGAATTAGTACGGCTTGCACTGCAGCGTTGATGAGCGTGGGTTGGTGCAGACCACACAAAAAGTGAATGGATACACAATGGCAATGGGCACATGGGTTAAGTGATGGGAGGAACATGAGTGTTAAGAAAGATGAGTTAATACGATTGAATATTTACATGTTATTAATTATGTTGCACTACTACTAGAATGATAGCTTAAATCTAAGTTAGTCATTACGTATACATATTATCGGGTAGCATTTGAGCTGTTCACCATCAACAAGGCGATTAATACGCAGATCTAATGTCTGACTATTTTTATTAAAATTTGTGGGACCAAAAACAATACAAAAATTTAACTGAAAAATCAACTTACACTTCAGAACCTTTTGTTTTCTTTTTGCGATTCGGATTTTCGCTATTTGGAACGGAAGTCGATGAGCTCGGTTTGTCCTTCGGTTTAGTGCTTTCAGTTGCAGCCGTACTGCTTGTGTTACTTCCAAAGACAGTAGGTAGAAAAATATTTCCAGTTAATGTTGATAATGAATTATTTGTTTGTCTTCCTGGCAATTTAATGTTGTTCGTTGGAGCCATTTCAAGTTTCAGGGCGCTGGATTGTGATTCAGCGCCGCTAAGCTCGGACTCAGACGGGTTTGAGGGAAGAAAGCAGCAATTTTCCTTATCCTCTTGGTCTAATGAGTCCGCAGAAATATTCTCACGTGAGCTTTCTTGCGAATTTGATTTTCGCTTACGTCCCTTTTGCCTTCGATTCTTTTCGTCTGAAGAGCTTTTCGATGTCTTATCTCCTAGATCTTCACTGAAATCTTCATTTAACTGATTATCTTCTACAGGATGAAGATCAGGAGCGTTTTCCCCCCTTGTAGACGATTGATTGTCTTCAACGTCGGGGGATAGGCAAAATTTTTCTCTCTGATACAAAAACTCACTGGAATTTGTGGATTCGGCACGTATCGAACTTGCATATGTGGATATACCGCTGGCGGTTGAGCTTTGACTTGATCTGCAAGAATTAAATTTCTAAATTTACTGAATTTAAACTGAAGGCAAATGTAAAGAACTAAAGATTATAGAAGTGAACTGAATGTTTAAAATAAAAGCAACGTTTACATAAGCAAATGAATTGTTTGGAAACATGATCGAACTGAAAACTCGAAAGGTGAAGAGATAACGTTTCTCCTTCAAAGAATGCAATTTGTACAGATGTCGTTTAATTTCAATTTCTTATGAATGTATACGATTGGCTTGCCATATCAGGACTCATTTAATAGCAAAGCATTTCCAGAAACAAAACAAATTGCACTTTTTTAAAACAGTATAGACGGAAAGCGGGTGCAAAGCAACCAGAAGAGCAGAAAGCAAAACAGAATGTTGCTGTGTTTAAGAATTCAGTTTTTGCAATCGCTTCTACAATTCAGCTCAACAAGATCTAATTGCTGAATTAAGATTTCGGTTGCAGAAACTGAATTTGCGAAATGAGAGTATGAACAGAACCAATTAGTGTGTTAACGCAGCGAAGTGAGGCAAAGTATGAAATGGTTGTGTACGTGTTAATGCAATTTTGTGGGCCTTAGAGAAATAATGGCATGCATACATACATTTCGAACAAAAAAATTTGTCTAACTTGTGTTTTTTTTTTTGAGAAAGCAATCTGATTGCAACTTAATTTTGAAAATTAGGTATGACAATCAATCACACAAATAAGCAGCCCCGCTAGATTTTTGATTTTGATTTGCGTTAAATTTTGATTCGGTCGAAATTTTTTGCTTCTTGCAGCACAACTAAAGTTCCGTCAATGGTCAATGGTTTTCAGTCAAGTGTTTTACAAATCTAACCGTCGTCTTGCCCGGCCCTTAGCCTTATTGGCAGCTTCTTGTTTAAAATGTTCCTCTAGTTTCTGTCGTTCGAGCAGTTCAGCCTGTTGATTTTCTAGCTGTTTCTGCTTCTCTTCGACTATGCTGCGAATGCGTACAGAATTACGAACTTGAAGTAACCTGAAATGGTGGACATTTTCAATAACCACTTTTCGATGAAATCCACATTGGATCATTCCATTGAAAATCAGCAAATTATTTTAAAAGTTAGCAAATTCTGATTAAAGAAAAATATATATATGTATAAATTTTAGCTTTGTTTATCGTTGTTGGTTTTAAGATTATGGCTTTGTGAAATTATTGACCCTTACCTGATACCTGGTATACGACAACGTAATTGTAATCATTGTTGGTTGGAAAATAAACTTAAAACTTATTTTTTAATTTTCTTAATACATACTTGATAAAAACAAAACGGCGAACTTAGCCATTCTTCCATTAAATATAAACTTTCACTTTTCTTAGAAACGAGCTCTTTCTTAAGATCACCCTAGCTTTACAAGCAGAAATTTCTCTACTATCGAGAATTATAATTTCTCCATCAGACATTTTTTCATTATATGCAATCTTTGATCATCAAGCATAGAAAGATCGATTCATTCTATCAGCAAGAAATTTTCTTAATGGCATCTTCTATTAGTACATTGGATTTTTTTTCTAAGAGAACAATTTGCGGATCTCATGTCCCAGTAGAACTACTGTGTTTTTCGAAAGTAATGCGGAAATAATTTAATATTTCTAGAAAATAATATAGCCAGTAACAGAAGAAATTCAACATACAAAAAGAATCAGTATCAGTGTCAGACCAAATCAGCACGATTAAGTAATGTTATGAGGTATTTATGATAGGTATTTTATTGCTAAAAGCAAATAAGTATAGTAAAACAACGCAACATTTCCAACGATGTTAAACACGCAATAAGTTAAGAAATGCCATAATACTTAGAATTACCAAGTCAATAAGTAATTCCCAATATGTGCTAAAAGCATGCAAAAATCCGCCCTCCTTCAAATAAAATTGTTGTGCTTCTAACCGGATTCGTAGGAAATACTTTTTGGGAATCGACAGAGACAATAACAAATATGTTAAGAGTGAAAACCATAATTTTGACATCGTTGTTGCCATGTTTTATTTGCATTTTTTTTTTTAGTTTATATCTTAAGGTTTATACTTATTTCTGTTAAGTGTATACATTTTCCAAATTTTTTTCAAATTGTTAAGTTAAAATACCATAACCTTAAAAATAACCAACAACGGGCAAATAGAAGGGGTATTTTTTTCTTTTCCAAACTTTAGAAATCGGAGAAATTTTTAGTAAATCTCAGAATATGTTTTAAAAAATTATCAATTTTCTGTGGAATGATCTTCTCTTAGAATCGCTCCTTACTTTCTTCGTCTAAGTCGCTCGCGCTCACGAAAAAGTTGTGGAAGTTTTGGCAAAAAGTTCTCAGCTAATATGTTGTACAAGGCACGTTCTTTTGGACTCGTTGAATTTTGAAACTTAGCAGCCAAATTTTGCCAGTCGTCCTCAGTGAAGCAGATTACCTGCCAGACACTGTTCTTTCCCCCAGCCTTTACGTCCTCGCGATAGAGTCGCGTGCCGTAGAAGTACCAATATCCGGAGTTTTTCGAATCATACCCCAGGGGCTCGACGCGCAGGCTGTCTGCTTCAAGGTTGCTCAGAATATCCTGAACGTTCTTCGAATCTAAACGGAAGTGGCACAGGGAATACAAAATAAGCAGCTTATTCCGCAGTGGTAGGGCTTGGAAGTCAATGTCGGTGTCGAAATAATTCTCAGTGTTGTACTGTCGGCATTGATGGCGAAGGAATCGACGTAAGAACATCTGGTAATTGCTCGTCGTTATTTCATTGCGTTGGCTGCGCAGTGCATCGCAACCTTTTAGAAGACTCACTATTAATTCTGGAAGTAGCCCAACCGTATCGTCTGTACCATCAGTGAGAAGGGCTGATTCCAAGTCCTGCGACACGGGAAAAATTTTATCAATTAAATGCTATTAGTGCCGCAACTTCAGCTTACCTCGATATCAATGTCGGGTAAGTTAAAAGCAGAACTAAACAGTGAACAAAAATGCGCTATGCAAGGTATCTCCCACCATGACTGAATATCTGAAAAGACCAAGGGTAGAGATGGCAGCGATTAATCTAATGAGCGCAATTATCGATTGATTCAATTTGATCAATCGAATAATCATGATACTTTTTCTTTCGATTAATTGACAATTATTTGATTATTTTCAAAAATATTAAACGTATACTTTCTATATTTGTGATATATTGGCAAGAACACTTTCTGTGATTACTAATTATTTCATTATATTATAATATTTCGCTCATCTCATGATTACTGAAATATACCCGCATTAGTCGTTTATTTCTTTCCGATTTAACTGCGATTCAATTATTTCGCCTCGATTGATCAAATAATAATAATAATAAAAATTTCGAATATTTGCCATCTCTAAGGGAAACATGCTGCAATGAAAATGAGTCACGAGTCAAATAAAAACAAAAATACCTACAGGGTTTCAAAACATCATCTTCGAACGGAAATTATAGGCAATTAATTAAACTAATTAATTTTTGTCGTCAACTGGGGAGAAGCTTAAAGAAGGGATATCATTTTAACAAACTATGTATATATAAGATTTATATGAGAAGGGAACAATTAATCGGATGTTTAAAATAATCGATTAATTTTATTATAATTAATCAAATAATCAATATGATATTTTCCCCCAATAAATTTTCAGACGATAACTACTACTTTATTATGCATCATATTACAAAATAAAAGGGAAATTTTATTACAAAGATGCTGACTGCTAATATTTGTTCATTTAATTCTCATTAATAAAATAAAACCTACCACCAAATCACTTTGCATTAATTTGGTCGATAACAGGTGCAGTGACTCTATCTCAAAAATCTTAAAATTAAATACATATAATACGTACCACTTAATCTTGTCCTAGGCGTACGGCAGTTCGACAAACGGCGTACCTCAGTGCAAGAATATAAAATTTATTTGGTCTGCGCTATCACAGCCTATTTTTTTCGCGTTATAAACATAGCACCTATTAGGGTAGGATCGGGAAATGCGATCGGCCGCAAAAATTAATTTTTGTTTACATTTAGATTTTATCTAAATGCCTTCTAAATAATCTTAATTTATTTATCAACGGATAAGATTAAAGTCTGCAATTCTCAATTTTCATTGATATCCATAATAAAAAATTCATCATAATATTTTTTTTTATTGGGTCGAATGAAACATACTTCTAAGATAATTTTATAAATTAGATAAAATGTCATAAGAACATCAGGAGACTAAAAAATTATAAGAAAACTATAAGGTTGAGTTAAAACCAATTTTATTGTTAACCCAAAATATAAAATATCGGTTTTACATTATCAAAATGAGCTAAATATATAAGAGCTTATTCTTGTTATCCCTTATTCAAAGGACACCAAAATTCAATGCGAATTTTTTAAGAAGTTTATTCGACAGCACTGAATTTAATGCCTATATATATTATACTTGCATCAGAACTTTTGTTTAGTGCATTATCCACCTAGAAAATTTTAAACTTGAATTTTACGTGCTAGTTTTATATGCTGAAATTTCTTTCCACAGCAAATGTAGCAGGTCAATGTCCGATTAAGCTTCATGTGCAATTCTGCCGAAAACAGAATTCCCTTGGTGATTAGCTGACGTACTGAAGGGGTGACGCTTTCAATAGAAACGGCGGATCAGTACCAACCAAACACGTCGGTGACTATGAGTTCCTAAAGACATAAATTATTTACTTTTATCATCTTCCTCAATTACCAGATACCTCCCAGAGGAAATAGTGGAGCAACAGAAATGTTTCAAGTGAAGCAAAGTCCCAAATAAGAGAAAATTATCAAAAGATTGACATTCGCCATCGATTGCGGAGAGTATTGCTTGGTTGCACGAGATGCGGGTGGTATTCAACAAGTGCAATTGGGAAGAAGCTGGCCCCGGTGGCAATATCCTTTAACAAACTGCCACTTCCTGGAAGCGGCTGCTCGAGGCCGATGTAAGCTCATCCCTTGCGACAACAAGTCAACTGGCGCGCACTGGGTGTGCGGGGCCCCAGCCCGGCGCCAACTTGCGGCGTAGGAGGCCGATTGATCACTACAACACCTCGCGTACTGTACTCACCTAGGAGACCGATGAAAGTAGAAACCATTTATGTGTTGGGCTTTCCTGTCCTTCAGAAACTTCACAGAAGTTCGAGCTGTCGTCCAAAAATTCCTGCAGTTTTAAGAAATTCCGATTTCGCACATCAAAACGCTGTGGGGGGACACAGAGGGGTGAAGGAGCACGTTAAAGAAGTTAATCGTTCTCTCCTGCTGGGGGCTGACACTTTTGTTAAAAATAATCGTTCATTTGCAGATAAACTGCTGGCGATGGCGAATAGTTAAAACGATAACACCACAAAACACGTTCACTAGAAGACAAAAACCGAGAAAAAATTATATTTACTCTTGCAATAATTGGATCAACAGAAGAGGATAGCGGCGGAGAATTTTACACGACAAGCGGAGACTGCGAGCCGTTTGTTGTCAAAATTTCTCCAAAAAGGCAACAAAGGAGCAAAGCGCAGGCATGCGTCTCTCACGCGCTGCACGACTACACAAACGAGACCTGAGAGTAAGGAGAAAATTTATATCGCGACGAAGTATATTCGTCTTTGTCTATCTCGGAGAACCAACACATCCTTGCCACACTAATGCCGTTCCGTTCTCGCTCCCGCGACAGAACTCATAGTGGGACTCGGTTTGAGCTTGTGTTGGTTGATAGGCTATCCGTTTTTCACCTCTGAAACAAATTCACCGAGCGAAGAGGGCGAAAATTTTGCTTTTGCCAGATTTCCGCACAAATTTCTACACGAACTCACTTTTTATTGCATTTTCACATAGCAGGATGACCGCGGGCGCCAAATTACGCGCTACTGCTCTAGTGCCCGCCCGTCTGACGTTCGTATCGAGCACAAAACAGAAAAAACCTCCCCACGATGTTCTACACGTTAGCCATCGCGCGCACATACAACACCCGACCCGAGTCCACAAGAAAATTTTCGATTCGCGAACCGATGCGCCTCCACGGTGAAATCAGACAATTTTCGTCGCCCCAACGGGCCCCATTACCATTTTTTCGCTGGTGGCGGCAATTATTCGGTCAGGGGACGATTTTTCGCACATCGAAATCCCGTTGCTCCTACGTCTTATGGAGAAAACTTTTCGTTCTAAACGAATCTTTCCCTGTAGTTGTGTGATAAAACTGGACATGAAGATGCCACCGAACAGTTTTAGTACCGACCACGAACTGATGGCGAGCGCAGCGTCGAAACGGGGCTACATCGATGTGCTTCTTCTCACCGCGCCGCGGTGTGTGCGTGTTCGTGGTGAGTTTTCGACACTTGTTTACCAATATTTCTCGGGTTGCCATTGCCCTAACTTTGTCGCCCCACTTTATTAACGCAAACATTTTTCGAGTAATGCAATCAGTAATTCATTCATCAATCCATAATCCATCCATGGGTGTTTAAGGACATTCTTAATATTAGCATTTTGGGTAAGAAAATAAGAAAAAAACAGTAACGGATGAAGTAGTTAGATCTACTTTAAACTGAGGTTACAGTAAGAAATTTAAGCAATAACAATTAAAAAATCGTTTCTATTACAAGTGAATTATTATGTAACATTATAGAATTTGATTAAAAACAAATGGGAGAAATCCGTAGAAAATTAAATTAAAATTTAAATTAGAAAATCGTAGACACTAAACACTTAATGTTAAATTTAAAGCAGCATTGAATCAGTTAAAAATCAAAAACAAATATTTTTCTGGCTGCGGCCTTAACTAAATTACCTTTTTACACGCGATGTAAATACACGAAGATTGGATTTTGTATAACAGTTGTATTTATATTAATAACAATAAATGCTGAAGTTGAATTCAATCTAACAGAAATTTCTGCTGCTTAATAACAATTTTTTGACTATCGTGGTCTGAATTAGAGATCGCAAAGGTTATTTTTTAAGTTAAATTTTTATGCTCAGTCAATAGAAATCGCATTAAATCGCAATTAATTTGCGTTTACCATGTGTTGTATATGTAAGTACGTATGTAGAAATTACTCAAAAAGAGTTACAACTTTGACCAGAGGTAAGGGCTCGAACATCTGTTCTTCGAACCAGCGGTTCGATGCTCTTTAACCACCTGAGCTACCAGTGGCCTTATCGCCGATATTTTCTCGAGCAATTTGTGTTCTGATGAGAAGTGATCCCACAACAAATAATTATAGTAATTCGTTACGGGAGTCCAACATTTTAAACTTAAATGACATGAGTAATGTTCTTAACCAATTATATTTGCGGAACGAAAATTATAACGGTAAAGACTTTTGTAAAGAAATGTTGCTTTGGGTTCTCGTCCTACGATAGGCCACCTGAAATCACCCGTATTTCGTAGTCCTAAACTTCTTTTTAAAGAAAACTGTTTGTAGAACGTTGTACTCGTATTTTGATCTCTGTTCAATATCTAACTAATTTAAGTTTTTAAGCATGTCACCTTCACGAGTTCTACTTCCCTACTTTAAGATTATTATCATTGCTTTATTTTGCAATATTTATCGCCTATTTATACACTGCGTGTTGCATAAATGCAAAATTGTTGGATAATAGTCTATACGCTTACTTTAAGCATAAATGGACCTTATGCCTGATTTTAAATACGAAGACTAACAAAAATCTCCCCATTTCGTTCCCTTTTCTTATTAATCACATCTTCTCTCTCGGTCGTCTTTAATCAATCTGGTTAATTTTTTTCATGAATGCGTTTTAACCAAAATAAATATTCATCCGTTTAGCAAACCTATGTACCAGCACCTCAGCCGACTGTCCCACCGGTTGATAAAACACCATTTCAGTAATTTTGTAAATATGGCCGAAGCTGCCGCGATCAAGTAAGACATATCAATATGCATTATCGAGAAGACAGTAATTAACAACCAGCAAACCTGATTGTGTAAAATGTGTGCAGTAATTCTAGCCTAAAACGGAATATACACGATAAAATTGTTATACAAACTTTTGTTTTGTATTTGTATCGTCACTATTATATTGGTTCGAAGATTGCATTGAAGCATCGACTTCGGACGATTGGCATGCAATTTTTATTCAACAGGAACATTGCTCAAATTGCATTGAAATTTGATATAATATAAACAATGTTAATTAAGAAAACGTACCTCAGCATAAAGCTGTCTTCGTTTACATGTATTTCTTGAGTATCCGAGTAAGCTCGAGGTATTTTTTGCTTCAATTTCGTCGTCTTTTAAAAATAATAAATGGTCGTAGTACCACAAAGTGGTTTCGTATACATATTTCGCATTTTTTACTATAACCTGCATATTTAAAATATTTAATATTTTTGAATTCCCTACTAATAGTGCGCATATTTCTAATACGCAACCGCACAAGATCTTTGAATTTTCTTTGATTTCTTTAAAAGCTTCAGCTCTGAGAATTTTTTTTGTATTCTTTTGAATATGCATATCTTACAAACATGGAAAGGAACAACAATTATAGATAAATTCCAGCAAGAATATTTGATATACACCATTTCCATGTTCTTAGCTCTTACACACAAGGGCTTTTCAAAAGAATGAAATCGGTGCAATAGTTGTACGAATGAAAATATAAAATTCAATTTAACTCACAACCCGTCCATGGGATCGCAAGTTTTCGGTCCAATTCTTGTGACTACAATATATGCCCAGCCAAGAATTTCACAAGCTTAAATTTTTAAGAAACGCTGAATAGGCCTGCTGTCGATATATTTCAGCTGTAAACTGTTCCAGTTTCGTTATTTACTTATATCCTGGAGCAAAAGAGTATGGGAACAATTTTCTGGCTTTTTTTGGGAACAATAATAGATTTGTTCCATGATAATTTTGGAGCACTCTGGATTACTCCAAAGCTTTCTAAGAATAATCGGAACTGTCAGAACTGTGTTCGATGAAAATTTGACTAACAGTTCCGAACTCGCTCCAAGTAAAAGGTTGGAGTAGGAAAAGGGATTTTTATTTTTTATTATTTTGTATTCATTATCAGTTATCTTCTAACGTGTTCTATGCATATTACTTATGAATGTGTACTAAAATTATTATCATTGTGTAGCAAAATGAAGCAGTTGGTCAGAGTAGGATAATTCAGGATATCTCCAATGATCCGCTGAAAAAGCGATTACAAACTCTGTAAAATGTTTCAACGTTCAAGTAAAAGAGTGACAAAATAAATTGCTGTTCGATGAGATTTTAAATAACTGAAGTGCCCTAGGTTTTATAACAATTTTCTAAAATTCGGAACTATTCCAAACAACCCTATAAACTATGAAAGTACGGTAGCAAACCGAAAATTTCGTTGCGCCGTCTTTGCTTTTCCCATGACTCCAAGCTGGAAGCTCTTCGCACAACCAGTTTTTTTCGCGGGTTCTTTCTGCATTCTGGGAAGTGAACGGCAACGCAGCTCTCTCCTCGGGCTCGGTAGAGCAGACGTTGATCGCCAGTGGAGTAGAAAGGTGTGTTCGCGGCTCCTTTGCGGCTGTTTTGTGTGATTGAACACTGTGCTGATGAGGATCTATGCAATTGCATTGCAAACAGTGAATTTCAGCTACTGCCCGCACCAAAATCGGTTTGTGACAGATTTTAAATAGAAATCGGCTAAGTTTTGCGGGCAATTTACGGTCAGGAAAGTGGTCTGCACTTGTCGAAAAATCGAAATATCGAACGGGAGTGACAGAGAGGGCGGACTGGATGCGGACTGTCTCCGCGGGTCACAGAGCGAGTCAACGACAGTGGGCTCCCCGGAATTGACATTTGTGTTGCGTTTGAAAGCGATGTAGCTGCAGTGAGTGCCGCCGAGTGCGAATTTTGACGTCCATCGTCCAAGAGTTGCGATCTGGCCGTCCGTTTGGTGCAGTGTGGTTGTTCTTCTGCTGGGAGTTGGATCAAACCTTGATATCGTCAATCTTTGTACGGCGACCAGAACGGAGCAGGAAGAATAAGGGAAGCGCCAGCGCAACGACCAACAGCTGTGTGCAACAATAAAGTCACTTTCCGGAGAAATAATAGAAAATACGCTTTCTATGGGACGTTAAATGGATAACAGACTCGATACCTGTCAGGTGAGTACAACGAAGGTTAGCGACACAGAAATTCGTTGAACTCGGCAGCAGTCAGTGTGCTCCGCTTGTGCAATTCCTCTGCTGCCACCGGATCGGTTTTCTCGTGGGCAAGAAGGACACGGCGACGCAGCCCAAACCACTTCCTATAGCCTTGGCACGCTGCTGTTCGCGTCGTGGTTGTATCCACTCCTTCGCAATTTAATTAAGTTTCGGCACTAGCCGAGGGAGGCAATTACATAATTCGCCCGTAATAATGGCAAAACTACCGTCGCATTAGGTATGATTCATTCCTGGAAATGAGCTCCTTCAGGCGGGTTGGGCGAGGGCTGGAAGGAATCCTGTTTTGCATTGCGACTTACATATAACAAAAAAAAATCGGCAAGGTAACTCGGTCACACCTGAGTTGTATTTGCGGCAGGCACGCACTCGATGTTTCGTGCTCGGATGAAAGTGGAACTTGACTTTGAAAAAGTGCCAGAAGGTGTAACAGCCTTAGCCAACTAGCTTCAATGCGTAGCAGGTGTCACCCGAACCAGCTGTGAAGCTGTGCCTGGATTAAAATAAACGGGGATGACCTAAGATGCGTTTTCCATTCTCTGGTGCGTGGGGAGGCTATTTCCGGGCGATTTGGCGTTCGGCCCGGAACCCCGCCTGGCATTCAATTGGAGTGATCAAAGACACAAAGTGGCAAATAGCGAAGAGTTTATCTTTTGTTTTAAAAGCTAGTGCCGTACGATAATACTTTGAGCAGTGAGCGATAAGAAAATAGCCCGGTTTACAATGTGATGCGAAGAGCCTTCCCGAGAACCATCAGTTTCACAAAGCGGGCGAAGAGTGGTCAGCTGCAGCAAGCTTGGTATTCGCTTGCATTCTGTCAATGGGAAAATTCCAGCGTAATACTGTCACCATGACCATACCTGTCACGCTTTTTAACTCGGCATGCTTGAGGTTTTCTGTAGAAGTCTGATATCTGTCTCCGTTTCCATCAAAACCGAACAAATTACTGATGAAAAATTAAAAATTTTTAGCATGTCGGCAGAAAAAATTTAAAAGCAATCTTTCCACCAAAATCTGAAAAGGTCCACTAAAGAAATTAAGTTGTTTTTACATGTTTTCCTCTATATTCAAGTTCAATTTAAAAAAAAAACCTTTTTGAAAATATGAGTATTACGGTGAACAACTAAGGCGTGTTGACCTATCGATGTCATAAAATTTATTACAATTTATTGTTTTCTGCTTTTTAATTTTATTATCTATGTTAGACATTTTGAGGGAGGAGTGCTTTTTTTTCAAAGTCTTCAACGTCCTATAAAATATTCTGTAACTCTATACCCTGTGCAATTAATAAATAAACTACAAGCTTAAATTGTATTTTGTACCAGGCAGAAACTATGGCATACATTTTATTTTTTATATTAATAACTGGTCAAGAAATTTAATATTTTTCTGTATCCTAACAAATGGTTGATCTATAGGATTTTTTCTATAACAGATATATAAAAATCCAAAATTAGCTCCCGAGATAAATGGAGTGAAAAACACAAAAGACCGTATTTTGGATATTTTTGAAAAACTATTAAGGAAAGAAGGTTTATCATAGAAGTCTGTAGCGTAGCTTAAATGAAAGTTTTATTCCTAATTTAAGAATATCAAGTACAACAAATATTTCAAATGTTAAAAAATTTTTATGTCAGGATTCAAGCTGTCATTTGAGCAATATAATGACCTCCTGAAACAATCTATTGTATATTACTGATTTTTCATAAATGGATAAAATATTTGCAATCTTACTTTTCTAAAAAATGGAAGCTAATTGAATATTATTTTTATTTACGAATTTATAATCTAGATACAATTTTTTAAAAGTGATGTGCCATTTCTTCAATGTTATCGCTAAGGATTTAGACGCAATTATTTCATCGAGAGTAATAAAATGAAGTATTTCTAATCCGTTTTCGAAATATTTAATATTTGTGATTGATAACAAAATAGAATCCTGGAAATCGTAATATCGCGACACAAGGATTACTCCAAGTTAAACTTTATAGTATTCCATCACTATTTCACTAACTATTGATACAAATTTACTGGAAAAATCGAAGAGAACGTAGAAAATGACAAGCACCGATTAGAGATTTTCACTGACTTTCAGATGGATTTGTTTTACATTATTTCTCCCGATTTATGCTTAAAGAAACTTATTAAATATGGGAACGTTGATCATGAACGGGTCCGGGTCCTATCTCGCTGTAAGGCTTTCTCGTTAACCCGCAGATTGCTATTTCACAGTCTCGCTTGTACATGAATACGTTTTCTGCTCTGGCAGATAGTGATGAAATATTTTTCTAGCATTAGGTATTATATATCCTACATATATTTTCTTTATTCTCTAAAAGTTGATAAATTAACAAAAATACGAAATATATTTTTTTTAATAAATATTTTCATCAACAATTAGGAGGGATGCAACTGTTCTGGCATAATTTATATAGATAGAGATAGTTTAACAAATGAGCTTTTATTCTTATTTCCAGAAGATTTACAAGAAGATAATCATACAAAAATGTTGTGAGGGTTATGATCGAATTCGGTAAAAAATAATCTGTGATCATGCGTCTGTAATTGTCACTGGAATTTAAAAAAAAAATAGGGCCCGTCGTTGCCATTCAGATGGAAGTGGACCTCGTCGCTCCAAAAAATGCAAATTAGAGTCGCTCGGTCCAATATTATTTCACAATAATATTTCCCTTAATTAAAGTAGATTTCTTTAAGTTCTTGGACTAATTGAATCTTAAAATGATGTAACTTTAAGTCCTTCAAAATTTCATAGACACTACTCTTTGGGAGCCAAAGCGGTCGCTCTTTTCCGCACTGAAATTTTCATGCAAGTATCGTTGCACCGCTTAAGTGTTTTGGTGGTCCTGCAAAGCCCGGACTAAGAGGTATCCAGTGCTAAAGATGTTTCGCGGAATCTTTGAAACCATGAACGAATCTAATTTGTAGTTGGTCCATCGCTTAGTTGCCGCATATTGTAACGACAACAAAATTGTAAGCGCGCGCGCACGTAAGAATCTTTACTCTTAAAAAACTCAATAAATCTCCCTATCCCCGCTCTGTTTATAGCTCTTTGAGTTATTCACTTTTAAAAACATAAATCTGCCACCGAACACCCTGTGTTAAAAGAATATATAAAATTAATTCTGGAGGAATATAAATCGAAATATTATTTTTTCACACATTTTGGGTTATATTTTATAACGAAATCACTAAACATTTTGAAAAAAATTGTTTTGTTGTCGTTAAAAGTGGGCTTTTCCAACTAAGTATACCCCCCACAAAAAATTAAACTTTTTTGAAGGGGTATAATATTCTGCCAAATTTCGATTACCTACGTTACGTCGTTTTCAACAAATACCTGTGATAGACAGACGCATGCTGATGCCGGTACAGAATCCCAAAAAATAGCATGTAAATTGATTTCTAAATATCTTATAAACCCTAAGTCAAACTGTAAATGTAAATTCCCTTTGGTTCACGTCTAATTCTGCGCTGGAATGTGCAAATCGTATGTTGAAATGATAGTGAAAATGCATTACTTCACAGCAGCACTCCTTATCACACAGGTTTTGATTATCCAAGCACCCGTAGGTTATTCGAATGTTTTTCTCGTTTTTATCTTATTATTGTTAAAAACGGTGACGTAATCACACGTAATATGAATGAACGGCGTGCTAAACCGCATTTTTTTTTTACCTTTATGCTTTTCTAACAAAGAGATTTCGCCTCCCAGTGTCTGCGATTTCGATTTTATAATGTAGCAAAGAAATTTGTCAACTTAACAAATCACCTCTCTTGGACCCACCTGATAAAGACAAATATTATGGTTTTCGTGACCTACTTTACCTTTGGCTGGCTGAATTTTAATATGTACCTAAATTTGAAATCAGGCAGGATTTGCACAGCTTTTAAAAGCAGCGGGCCATGCTACAGAGGGCTGAATCGATTGAGGGAAATACGCTAACCGTGAAGCGGAAGTTTTAATCAAAGAAAAACGAATACGTATTGTTGTTTTTTTTAGAATTTTACTGAAGTTTCCCGGATATAAAAATGCATTAAAGCTCTGAACGTAATTTTAAAACTGATTTAGGTACAATCCATATTACGATGATAAATTATATCATTTATATTTAATTTATTTATAAATATTTTAAGTATTATTTAAGTAGTATGAAAACTACTTGTGTATAAAAAACGAATCATGAAAGTAATGAGAATGACAAGGTGAAGATAACATTTTTTATAAACCTTGAGAAATTAATATCATTCAAAAAGTCTAAGTTCTAAAAGTTAAGAATAGATAGCAAAGAATCGAAAGTGAGGATTAAACAAAAAGAATTATCTTTGAATAATAAAAAATGTTAAGAAAATTTGATGGTTTGCACAAAAAGTTTCCTTATCGTTTTCTTTAGCTTGTTGGGTGTAAAGATAAATATTAATGCAAATTTCATAATTGTTTAATATTGTTTTATTGTTTTGTTTTTAAAAAATAATTCGATAAAATCTGAATATTGAAGGGAAATTAAGTGCGGCATTTCAGTTTTCTTTCGCCATGCTGCAGTGAATTATATCCCTAGGGCGATAAAAAGTGGTCCATCGTCTGAGCCCTGATAACCTCAATTTTTACAACAAAAACTACACGGTCCAAGGTCTGCTAATTTTCCCAAAAAAAAAACAAACCAATCATGCAACTTATGTTTTGTAATTTGCCGAAAATTTTTCAATTTCTCTGCCGTCGGGGACGTGAATGAACTTGGATTGTGCCATTTAAATTCCGTCGCGACCAGTTTACCCCATCTGCGGGCGATAAAAGCGGCTTCAAAATTTCTTAGATCACTTAACGAGCCTCTTCTATGAGGCCCCGAGAGCAAACAAATTCCAGTTGGTTTCTTTGTCTTTTCGAGCGCTAACCGATTCTAACTGCTCAGAAATTTGGATCTGAGGCCCGATTGGGTAGCACACTCCAATTACACGTCCCGGAGGCACAATGGCCTATTATTTACCTGGCCAAACATGCCTATCAGTCTGAAAGCTGACCTTAGGCCATGATTCGCCAGGCCAAATGTTCTGAGTGCCCAGAGCAAACAGCAGCGAAACGGCCTGCGGTCTGAATTTTCCCTGAGAAACGGAATGAATATAAAAAATGAGCTATTCACCCGGCAAATTTCGAGCTTCTTCCATATAGAGCACATTTGAATGCGGTACACGACGGGGATTTTGAATAGGGTAAGACGAGAAGGAATTCAGAGGCCAAACTGGGCGGCAACAAAATTATGGTTTCTATCGCAATTTTTGCTCGGAGTCGCCGCCGTCGACGGCGCGACGTTTTTGATGGATGCATGTTTGGTTGCAGCTATTTAGCAAATCACCAACAACGGGACAATTTGTGGAATTTTAAGACTATTTTTTTATTTACTTTATTATTTATTTACTTTTTTATACATGTTGTAATTGAACAGTTGGACCTCAATCGACTTTAAGTTTAAATTTACAATAGGAAGGCTTCGATGAAATTTTACAGAAATCTTCCATTTTCCCTAAAATAAAAACATTTGAAGGAATTTTGTCCAAGTCTACTATAGGTTTGACAATATTGAAGCTTTAATTTTGATACACTGTCGACATTAAAAGTTCCTCCTCAAAACTCCTTGCAACTGGACATTTTAACACTTTTATCACATTATATGCATTATATACATACATATTCAAAATTCCGATACATTACATAAATGTGTGGTTATTTGCTTACGAAAGTTGAATGTAAGCCCTTTGAGTTTTTAAATTGTACCGTATATGTATGAAAATATATACTATATACTATACTAGAATTTAAAATAAGTAAATATTACTTTCAAACTATTTCGTTAAGACTTTATAGAGGTTGAAATGTTATAAAAATCATTATCTTCAACAGATCCTCCTCTGTCGTAGACAGTAAATTATGTAGCTATTTTTTTACAGAGACATGAAATATGCGGATTGCCATTTTCTACCTCTTTTTAAATCTGCTTATTTCCTTAAAATATCCATCCTAACGTTTTTCCGAACAGGTCTGGCGATTGCGCTCGCTCTACTCAAGAGTTTTTTCCATTCACTTTTAAGCCTTTTTTTAATCAAATTAGCGGTATGCGTTAGGTCATTGTCTTGTTTGAAAATAATATTCGGGTCGTTGCCTTGTTGAAAGACAATTTAGTGGGGCGTGTTTATTAGATGTTCATATGAGATTATTATTGGGACAACTGTTTTACAAATCAGTGATTTTTTCGGCTTATAATAAATAATAATTAATTAATTAAATAATTAATTTGAATGTTCTACTGCTTACTTTTTTAGTAAAATTCCTTAGTAAGAATTTATTTTATAGTATATGTTTTCAAATGTCTTAGAAAAAATACATTGTTCTTCAATGTTGTAACGGCATAAAATCAAAAAAACTTTTCCTTACCAGCAATTAGCCTTAACCTTTGTAAGGTCTGTGAAGCATAGCAAGACGTTACTTAAATTGAATTTGCAGTGGGCGCGGATATCAATTACTCTAAATTAGCCAAATTAAACTGTGGAGAGTTTGAGTTCTCCTTCAATGAATTTTACCAAATTACAACAAATTGTCCACATTTGTCTTCATTACTTCGCCAAAGATCCGTGTGTCACTTAAACCACTTGTAATGCCGGCCAATTAATTTCTCCACATACTCACCCTCTCTGCGGGCGAGGCAAGATGTTCTCAAAGACGACTGTAATGCAAAAAACTGCAGGCAAAACACAGAGCCGACCGTTTCGCAAACCCCTTCACTTCGCGGCGTCTGATCTAAATTTTTGCTGAATTGAAAGCGTTTTCAGGTCAATTGCGCTGCTTCTGTGAAACCAGTAACCACTGCAACGGCGGCAGGGCGAACAAACTTTTCCTTATCAAAACACACATGAGTGGCTTCACCGCTTTCCTTGAATTTCTTTATTCGAAAGCTTCTTTGCCCGCGACGAGTGCTGGTTGGGGTTCTTCAGCTCGACCGTAGCTCGTTATGCGACTTTAATCTTTGCAAAATTACGAAACGATATGAAACCGAAAGTCTTGTTAGGAACGAACCTTCCTATTATGAAAATGATGACCACCGCCCACAATGCAGGAAATTTCCGATATTCAAATTCGCCTTCGACCTCAGTAGGCGTGACTAGCCAGTCGAGTGAATAATCTTATAGCAGGTGTAAAGACAATTCCATATTTACCAAATAACAACTTTGGACATTACTGCACTGCAGACGTTTATGCACCAAGAAGGTCGAATTCGGCACCGTCGCAAAGTGGGTAATCAGCGGAAAAACTTCTTTCCAAAATGTGATCAATTGTACCTGCGTAGTTAAACACGTCTACTACATATCGTACAACATACAGCTTTACATACACACTTTATAGTAAAACAAAAGTTATGGAAATTATAAAACATAATACAAAAACACTTCCAATAGTTTTAGCGATGGAACTCATTGAACAAAGACTATTCATAAAATCATTTGTATTAATAAAAAGTTATATTTTTATTCTATGCCACCGGATTTTGTCTTTTATTTTTATTATTCCCTAAGCGATTTTATTTAAATAATTGCAATAAGTAATAAAATACGAGGTAATTCCTGATCGGTCAACAATGTGTTTTGTTTTTTTTTTTTTTTTGCAATACTACAAGAGTTTTATTTCTTATACTTTCTATTACAATAACGTTCGCTACTGCAATCTAGTCATAATATTTTGTGGACGTATGAAGTATTTAGGACTAATAATGCCATAATTTATTTTGCTTCACAAATTTCAGTACTATCACTTTTTTTTGGTTCTTTTGTTTTCTTTAATATTGTAATCGTTTAGGTGAAATAATTTGAAATGTTGAAATCTGAATTTTGTTTTTATTAAAATACTTTGTAATACGTAAGCAAAGACTGAATTTCTTACATTATTATCATACCGTCATATCATTATTATCTCTTCGATTCAAGGTGTTATAAAACGTTTTAGGATAGTAATAATTCTTAAAATTAATCAAGAAGTGATTAATTGTGCAAACTTGTTATGAGAGTGAAAAGAAAATTATTAAGAACCTTAAGGATGCAATAAAAATAAACTAACGTTAGAATTAAATGGAAATATATGAAGATATTGACGAATTAAAATATAATTAATAATTCTAGACATTACCGTGCAAACAAATTTTATAGTCTTTCTTTTCAAACTTAAATATAAGAAATAAAAAATCATCCAAAATTACCTATTGCTTGATATTGTTATTATTTTTGATTTGAATAGAAATTATATATAGAAAAAACTAAATTATTATTTTAATTACATTTTTATCTATTTTCAGTCATAGTGACATTTTTCATTTCCCTTTGTTCCTATACTCCTCACCTCATACATATAACATTCACTGTAGGATTTGAACTTGTCCAATTTGGCGGTATTAAATGAAAAGTTCATGCACTGATTTCCCAAGAACGATTTAAATGTAAACTCCCCCTCTAAGTCATGCGTGACTAATATATTCTACAAAAAATAAGCGCTTTTTGAAATTGCAGGAAATATGTATGTAAATCAGAAGCACATGAACTCTGCTAGTAAAGTCAATCAATGAGGTGCTCCTGCCTGATTTCAGAGTATGTACCTGTTTAATTTTGGTCCATAGTTACAGAGAAATATAATTTGAAAATCACTCTATTCTTGACGGGTTTGTGATTTATACCACCTGCAAACCGTCAATTCCAATTAATCGCCAAAGTGGATTTACGCTTAATATATTTTTTGTGTAAAATTTCCAGTGAAAAGGAAACACTTGGGCGAGAAGGGGTTACCGACCGGAATCGACCGTGTTCAAAAACTCACCTGTGAAATGTTTGAGGTAGTACTACGTTGCCGCCGATCTTTCCAGTCACAACGAGCAAAAAAATATTAATAATAAGCAGCCTAAGCAGCTTTCGCTCGTGCTGGTCCATTACTACTCTACGGGGCCTGGGGGGTTATATTTTTTACACAGACCCGGTTTTATTTGACGGTCACAGAAGACTGCTTTTAGGGTTAAATTGGCAGCGAGAAAAGATAGCTGAACCGGTCCGCACCCGGGAAAGGTGTTACTCTAATTGTAAGTGAAAAAATTATCTATAATACTTTTTTTTTCATTTTTGATAGAAAAGCGGAAAACTTTGGGTGGCATCAACACTACATACAAGTGCATCGCGTCATAGTGCATAAAATATCTTGCATTTAGAGTAGGGGGTAAGGAGATATAGGTCTTTGAATATCTAACAGATGTCGTATGCTTCATAGTTACGTAAAATGTGATTGTTTATTTTCAGCACATTATGCGAGCGACGATTAGTGTCGCGCATTCAGCTGGAAAATTTGTAACAATGCGAACGTTAACCGTGCAGGTTTTGGTTCGAGGAAGACGAGTCGGGCGCATCATCGGAACCACGACCTCACAACGAGGGGCGATTTACTGCCGTTTCCAAGTAAATTCGTGGGGAAACGGGTTTGTCAGGTGCAACTTATTCTGCTACACTTTCGGCCTTTTCGTCTCAGGTGAATTATGCGAAACCATGTCGTCCTCCAGTTCCACCACAAGCGTTCGTCTGGGATCTGGTCTGGTCCACTACAAAGTAGCTCGGAAATACACTCCGCTACAATTGTATAAGACACCTCCAATTTTTCAAGTTCCGATGGAATGACCAATCGGTGGTTTAATCTTTAAACAGGTTAAGAGACGTTTTTTAAGATTAGTTACGCAAGTAGATAAATTTATTTTTGCTTAAAATATCGAATTTGTGCCGTTTAAGTGCTAAGTCCATATTTTTAATATATCAATGGACTTCGATCACTTTCAAAAATAACAATTTCTTTTATAGCAAACGATACGTTGTGATATCACGAATATCCTACTAAAAATCGAAATATTCGAGAACGATACTAAGGTCATTTAAAAACAAAAAACATTCAAAGCGGCGTTACATTTACGATAAAATGTACTTAAAGTTTAATTAGAGAAAATTTAAAAAAATAGGATTGTTATTTAAAGTATATTGGGATTCAAATGTTGAATTCTATTTTTATAGCACTAAAAGTTTTGAAAAAAAAATTTTTCGTTCCAAACCTTTAGTTTTAAAGGATTAATGATCTATTGCTAACGTTTGTATTCATTATTAACACAATAATTCTGTAAAAAGAAGAAAAATGTTCTTTCCAGAAAAAAATTTGGTTGAATCTTGGTCTTTAAGACTTACAATTTGGTTGAAAACCAGTGTTTGTTACTGTTGTATCCTACAAAATCGTTTTTCTTTTTAAAGAAGGAGGAGAAGAATATTTCAGTCATAGGATTTGTATGCCATAAATGCTTATATAGTATCGCTGAGTGTATTTCACGAGAAAGGAATCCACCAGACTTTCCTCAAAAGACGACTGAAATAAATAAAAATGTGATTAATTTGCGGACAACGGTATGACTCAATGTCTGTTTTTGTAAGAGTATCTTTTCGCGTTTTCTTTACCCCACGAGTTCGAATTAATCAGTTTCAGATGCTGGCTGATTTCTGAACGCGTCTTACTTGAGTGCAAACGGCTAGCCGCACTCGCTTCGGCCAATCTTTATTTTCCGCAAAGCGTTAAGTGACCCACTGAACTCGTAATGCTTTATTTTTAGCGGACGATAAACAAAAATCTCGCGGAATGTAAGATTCTCCGGCTAATCGTTCCAAAATTGTATGAAGCTCTGAAAAATAAATCTGCGGCTTGCCAGCAACTTCCTCAAGGTTTTTCAGGTGATTAAGAAAGCAAAGCGAAAATTTTTTTCGAGTAATATTTTTATTTTAAAATCTCTCACTTCCTCCTCAGTCAGGGTATTAATGCATTACAAATTTTTGTTTTTTTTTCTTTTTAAAGATGAAAATTGTTCCCCATCACAAGAAAATGAGATCTTCAGTCGCTGATCTTTCGTAAGCAGATTTGTTCAGGTGATTTAACTGATAGGAATGTTGGTAGCTGTTATGAACTTTAGAACTTTAACGAACCGTGGGGAGGATGCAGCCCATTATATGCACACATGTAAATGATTAGAATTTTAATCAACTAGCTGAGCGATCAAAATAAAATGTTTTTATAAAACCTATCTATCGGAAATTATCTGCCGTCAAATTCGAGGCGACACTCGATTCTGGCTAATTTATTCAAGTGTGATCGCTTCGCTTGAGTGACTTTTATTCGATATTGACTATTCATAAATTCCGTTTTAATTTTTATATTTGATTATAAGGCATTTGCCCTTTTGAAATTCAATATTATTTGTCTTTATCTGCTTTGAAAAGCAACAAACTTGATCGGAAATAATTTTTAATTTAATATCTGAATAAAATTTTCAAGTAATTAATCGTTTTTGTGTGAAACTTGTGAAAAGGCATTGTCTGCAGTTGTTAGAAATCTAATCTACATATTCTGAGGTTTAATTCATGTGAAAAATAATAATAATTCATTGCGATTGGTTTTTTCGTTAGATGCTAGGAGGAAAAAAAAAGGTATAACTATTTTTGTTTTAATCAGAGCCATAAAACCAAATAATCAGTAAAATAATAATAAATTAAACATAAAGAATAATTTAACACACTGCTATATAAGCTTGAAAGTATTTCTAAAAGAAATAAAATTGTTAATGGGATGGAATGATAATAATAGCGTTAATTTTATTATAGTTGAAAGTTTATGTTGTAAGAGTTACTATTTATTAAATTTGTAGGTAAAAATCCTCAATTGGATTAAAATTCTATTTTCTATTCTATATTGTTAAGAATAAAATTTAAATATAAGAACTCATCGTTGACTGTTCATTTCAAAGAGATTTCATTTGTTTGATCCTTATATAAATCTATTTTAATACCGGTGTTTATTAAGTAGTGTAGTGAATAACTTCAAATTAACATATATTAGTAGTAGTTGATAATGTACACCAAGGTTTATATAAATTTGCCCATATTATTTCAAATAGTATTTTCTCAGAAAAATTATAATGACATCAAAGTCTCACCATTTTTGTACGAAACCCAAAAAAGGATAGGTAATATTTTACAACTCTGCAAACAGGAAGTGTGCACTTGCATTTTCTTTTTGTGCCCTTTTAAGGCGTAGCAAAAATTCAAACAGTATCTTAATTCTTAAATTAGAAGAAAATGAGTCTCAAGACATTTTTAATTTCCTATCCAAACTATCTTTTGTGAGGTAATTTTTTTTAGCTAGGCAAAGACACAATCGAGGTACGCATCCCACTCCCACCTGTTTCCATTGTTTGTCTTCCGCTAGTAAAGTTCGCTAAAGTGAAACCTCCTTCGTGTTCGCAACTTCGACGCTGATTAAATGCCCAGCGAAGTGACATAATATAACTACATACAGCAATCCATGTTTACCTGTTTTTGATTAAGTGGAACATACGTTGAATACCTCGCGCCGATGCTTCTCTCGTAAAAAACTCATTAGTAAAAATAGCAACCACGTGAGTCGTGACTCCAAGATGTCACGGAAGGCAAAGGGGTGGGACCTGTAGCGCCACAGAACCTTGGGCATTCTGGCGAGCTATACTGGCGATACATGCACCAACAATGAGCAGAAGAGCTTCTTTTTGTTGCTAGACGCTAGCTGGCCTCAACCTGTCCCGCGTCTCGCAGGATTGATTTAAATATCAATTGGTATTCCTTATGCATTGGTTGTCGCCAGCATGAGAAATTAAAGATTGGTGAAGGGCAGGGCAGTGCGGTGACGGGAATTGTGAACTACTGGAGTACAGAATAGATATAAACACTTCAAATAAGGGAAATCTAGACAAGATGGATCTCGTGGCGTTCCTTTTATGGGTTCGGTGGCTGGTTAGCGCTCCTTATCCGGACAGTGGTGAGTGGTAAGCCTGGGTCTGGCATTGAAAAGTTTTCTAGTTCAGGTCTGGATTATCTTGGAAGCATGTTTGTTGCTTCAAATAAAGAGGAAATTCCTACGAATCAGCACTGAAAAAGTAGTACTCCGTGGAACATGATCTCGATACAGGCTTTTCTTAGAAGACTACCTGGGAATTGATTTTCTTAGCTAACAACACTGCTCGAAGTACACTTTTTTTGGCAGGAAAATGTGAAAATGTAATAGTACACCCCTAAAGCGGCCCTGTTGAAGCTATTGATTAGTTGCTGGAAGAGTGAAGAAACTCTTAAAAGCCGCGTTGTTACCTTGTAAGTCGGTTATAACTGTTCGGAACATTTTTCTCATAAACGAACATTGATATGCCTACTCAATTATTCAAATGAGCTTTGTAGCAGTTTCGAGGGAAAGTAACCTTCCCAGTCAAGGATGATGAAGAATCTTGTTTTAAGATTAAACCTAGCTTTTGGTACGTTTCTGACACATAGAAATTTTAGCTAGAACTTCTCCAAAGCAGTTAGTTAGTTTCAAGGGTTATTTTTTTTTTTAGTTTCCGCAGTGTTTGTACAAGGCCAACTATACCCAACCATTCGATTATTTGCATTCAAAAAATATACTTATGTTGCAGTTTTAAACCATTAATCGTCTGACAAACAAAAGGCACAAAAAATAAGTCTCTGCTGCGCATGAATGTCCTTACAAAAAGATTTTCAGTTCATCGAGTAACCAGAACTCAATCATATGGTAGTATATTATCGATTATTTTATATCGATTTTGCGGCTCGATTAAGAAACCGAATGATTAATCGATTATTAAAATTTCTTTAGCACCTCCAGATGATAGTCGAATAAGAGATTATTTGAAAGTACATTCCAAGACGAGAACAACTACCTTTCACAAAACTTTTTACGACCTGATCTGGAGTTGAATATAAACAAATCACCGCAGTCCGAACCATGATTCCAGCTAGACACAATAATACTTCCCATATGAATAGACAATAAATAAAACTTCCCTGTTTTTATTGATTCAGCAAAGCTGAAGGGGGTCGGAGGATTTGTATTTCTTAAATGTGTATTTATTTTTTATTTGGTGTATATTCACAAAAATAAATCGCGAATTGATGCTGGAGACTTAAACTCATAAAACTAATAAGGATTATTAAAGAACATCGAGTACTTAAGTCAGATTTTATCAATTGGTCATACCATTAATGATCCCGACAATATTTCCAGTAGCCAGCGACAATTAGTTCCGAGCAAAACATTCCTTGTGAACAAATAAAATTCGAAAGAAGCACTTAGGCGGAAGCGATAAGATACGTTTCGGCTGGAGTTATAAATCACAATAAAACGTTATCGAGTTCGGGGAATATTGTCAATTTTCATAATTTCGACCATATCGAGAAGGAATTTCTGTAAACTTCGAATCTGTTCATTAAGGGCAGTCAAGTTAAATCTTTAGGAATTGAAGAAATCTTTCATAAATACCCTAAGTGCTCGTAACGAACTTATCGAATTACTTCTAAGGGCCTGCTGCTCTGTAGAAGAACTTTATAAATTTAAACCAATTGCTACTTGATTCACCACTGTGAGATAATGGATTAAGTAACCGTAAGCAGGTTCGATAAAATTGTGGGAAATAAGATCTAATCAGCTAGACGTATTAGTGGTACGCAAAAATGATGGCGTTTTTTGTGTTATTATTATGACTTTGTGTTTCTATTCAAAGCGTAAAACATTTTATCAATTGTGATTGTTTTTTCCATCTACATATATGCGAAATTTCCTATCTCTAATTGAAAATTGCGTGCGTTGTAATAATATGAGCAATTCGTTACCTGTGTTTTGTTCACTTCGATTCTGGATTTAGGTTAATTAGAATATTTTGCAGTGAATTTTTGCGAAGATTTGTACGAAGATGCATGCACGATCTGATTTCACTTGACACTTCGATAAATTTGAATTGGATCTTGGATCCAAATGCACGGAAATTTTAATTTTAGCATAGTAGTAAAAAGAATAAAATAAAAGCAACCAATTTTTACTCGTTGTAAAGTATATTTCTAACGAAAGTGCAATAATTTTTCGATTTTGCCATCCGTATATATCTGTAAAATTTGTCTTGAATTTTTATATATTTTTTGTTCGAAGGAGAAATAAAAGTTCTAGTGAATTTAGAGAACTTCTCATGGTAATTTGATGTGAACAAATTTTTGATATCAATTTTAGTTTGGAAGCTGCTACGAATTTATTGCTGCTATAACATTCCATGTAATTTATTTCAAACTTCACGCCACTATGATGTGTGCATGCGCTGAACATTTAGATCACATGGTTCATTACGTTTATACAAATCTGCCATCTGATTTGGTTCTTTTAAAATCCATAATTTTGAGCAGCACAAATTTCTCTAATTTATTTACTCATTCGCCGAAAATGTCGACTGTAGCAGTCCTTTTAAACCTTATTTGCCTGCAGTTGAGTCAACCCTTTGCATAGTGTGAAGGTGATTATTTAAAAATTAATATTTTTGGATTGGTGATAGTCATCGTTATCGCTATGCCATTGTTTCTGTACAGTAAGTCTGAGAGAATTATTTGTAAAAAGAAGAGTCTAAATTCGACAGCCAATTAAAAAGTTTTAGATGTAGCATTCAAATTTAATGTCGTAATTGGGATGTAAAATTAGTCATTAGTCATTAAGCAATAGAAAGGATAAGTTGCAAATTAAAAACTCATTTAGGATGCACGATATGGAGCTAGGCCATGAAAATCCAGTTTTTTTCATGCGAAATATGCTCAAACACGGTTGTAAATGCGAATTTTTTCGTTTTGTTTTCAAAAAACAAATCCTGCCCTAAATACAATAATGTTCTCTCCACCTTTTCGACTTAAGCGTGGAACAAAGAACGAATGAAGAACCTTTTTTCGGAATTCATTCTATAGAAAATCATTCTTTTGCTGTACAGGCCTTCAGTTATTCTAATTGCGAAGTTGCGAAGGCTTCTAACTTACACGCCATAGTTTTGCTTTTAGGGCCAACCGATTAGCACCTAAAAAGGCACTTTAGGCCGCGTTGACCTCGTTAGCGAAGCATTTCAGGCTCAGCACCCGGAAAACTTTATTCACTTGAATTTTCAGATGGCACCCAGCCGCGTGTTGAGGCAGTCGATGACTCTGCGAAAAAGCAATAAAATCAATTTGTTGGCGCGCATGATGTAAGACCACCAGGGCGACGAAGGGGCCGCGCGGGTTTTTACGGGCTAGCGCAAAAAATCAAAAAATTCGCACAAAACATCCGAAGGTCAGATATCGAAGATAAATGAGTTGATCGTGAGAGCTAGTCGATTTCCCGATACGCTAATATTCGCACTTGGATAGCGGTCGCGAATATTTCGAGCGCACATCATTCATTAGATTAATTGTCGGGGGCGAGTCAGACTGGGTCTGACCGCACATTGAGATCTTGTAAACAGCCCGGCCACCAGATGTGCACTCTACGCCCGGGGAAAGATAAGAAGCAGCGATAAAAAGTCACTCGATTCGAAAGTCCAACGATAGCTGGGCTTACTTTCATCGACAGCCGCTTTCCAGAGACCGTTGTTATTTTGGTTCCGAGGAAATTTCCACTTGCAAAGCGTGGAAAGTGTCTGCGGCCCTGCAAGTGATCGCCGACTTAATGGACAGCCGATGAATTTGGGTAATTATGCTGCGCGTGCGCGGGTAATTAATTTTCTTTTAATTTCCATGGCTTCCTGTGACTAATACCGCCTAGGCCTAAATTGAATGCCGAGGAAACATCTGTTGCTTTTCATGCGCACCAAAGAATTAATTAAGATGCCTATTAAGGAACTAGTATCGGATAAACTTGCCGCTTGTTAATCCAAGGCCACTTCTAATTTTAGAACTGGCAAATTTTTAGTCTAGTGGAATTTAGCATATTGTTATTTAATATTTTAATGGTAATGATCAAAATATGAGTTCCAGCTCCATCAATTTCAAAGAGACATTTTTAGTTACAAGTAACCATGTTTTTCTATATGTCGAAAATGGATCAACGGGATCCATTTTCAAATCGACTTTGAAGATAGGACCGTTTCCATAACCAATGGACAAATACGGATCTCGTATTTTGTTGAGGGCCACTATCTGACCAATTTTTATGCTGCTTATTGTGGGCACTCTTTGTTTTGTAATATTTTCAATATCTGGATTTTTAAAAATCGATTCGATCGATAAACGTAATTTTTAAAATAATATAAAACGATACACAATCATCGTCGACTACTGCGATTAGAAAAATGTTAATTATTTAAATTTTAAAGTTAAATAATTGCGCAATATGTAGGTAGAATTATGAATTTCTCAAGGATGAGAAAAGAGCTATTAAAAGTGTTCAATTACACGAAGCGAAACACTTCCATATAAAGAACTATAATTTTATAACTTCCGACTTTTGTTTTGTAATTTGATTTTACATATGTTTTTAAAATTCATGCTTTCAAAACAGTATTATTACAAACTAACCGTTCCATTGTATTTAATATTAATGTATAGGAAAAGTACTATACTATACATACATATATAGCTGTTTTAAAGAATTCAGCTGCTACAACCGCCTGCTTAATTAAGCTTAATAAGGAAACTGATGAATTAGGCAATGAAGAAACTGAAATTTTAAATCTAAAATCAGTTGCCCACATTGAAAGAAAAGATTAGAAACATCAATTAATATTTTTGTTTATTTTCCAGTTAGTTAAATTAGTTGATAGAACTGAAAACGGTTGGAAGAGTATTTACAAAATTTTTTGGTTTCCCAATATTTTAGAATAATTAGATAATTAGTTGGTTTCTAGCTATTTCAGTTCTAACAACTAATTCATTTAGTTGGCTGAAAATCAACGAAAAGAATTGTTAATATTTTTAATCTTTTCCTTCGGCGTACTTTCCAATCGAAATATTGAGTTGCTTTATGACTTATTGCAAATCAAATCTCAGGAAACGGTTGTATACTTATTTTTATATTGGAATATTTTAACACGTTCATGCTCATGATTTTAATTCAGCTGTAAGCTATACAAGTTGAATGGACGTCAACAGACATCATTTCATAGACATATCAACGTATTAAAATATAAATTTTTAAACGATAGGAAGAAGGTACGCAATTGAACTTTTCTTCACTATTAAATTTTATGATGTGATATTATAATAACTTGAAGAGTAGAGTAAAATTAAACTTAAAACACAATGCAAAACGGTTTTAGTGTAAGTCTGCGTAGCCAAGTTAGTTGAGATTTAGAGGAAGCTAGCATACGATGAATTATGTTCGCTCGTTAACCCAAGGCCATCTCTGTTATGGGAACGAGCAAACTTTTTATCTGTCGATAATTAAATAATACCTGTGGGCCCAACGACACTTGTCAATAGCTCACACGGGCTATCCACGGATATTCTTCACTCATCAGTTTTTTCGGTATGACTTCACGCTCGTCCATTTAAAGTGAGCACTAATTACAGTGCTCTTCAAGAAGACTGAAGTGTTGAAGTTTTTTGCGGCTTTTATGCCACTCGCATAGAGGAAGAGACAGCCACTAATAATTAATGGCCGAGAGGCATGAAATCTTTGTACAGCCTGAGCAGAGTCTGAGTAGACAAAGATGAGACAATGGTGATGATATCCATAAATTGCAGCGATGACGTACGTTCGCAGTCTGCCGTGACTGCACAACCGAAACGGGTTTGCAGCCGGACTGTAAGATTTTCATTTCACTAGAATTTCATTCTGCCAGTCCTTGACCTTGACGGCCAGGTGTTATTTTCAATTTTGGATATAATTCCAATTGGATTGCTCTTAAAATAGGTGGCGTGCTATTTGTGTCAGCTTCTACTTTTTTATGGATTGTTGAAAGAAAGTGCTCTCATGTCCATCGAGAAGGTGAAATTTCTTAAAAATTATTACACTCAACTTTGTCGCGCTTTTACATATTTAATTTTTAGTTTGTATTCGAAAGTTTTTGCTATAATTTTTTTCTTTCACTTATAAGTGTTTGCCTCCCGTTTTTAATGAATTTTATGTTTTCAGTTTCTTTCGAGTTTTTACCTTAAATAGTTACCTGTGTCATTAAATAGGAGAAAATGCAATGTAAAAGAGGCAAGTGGGTATTACTTGAGATTTTGATTGCTACATTTTAAAAGGAGGATTTGATGTGAGGTTACCACATAAAATTATGAAACTTGTTTCGTTGCTCTTTATGCGAAAAGGCTTACCAAGCTAAAAAAAAATCTAATTATGCAATTTGAGTATTTTTGTTTTAGTTGAAGAAAGCTATGCTTTAAAAACACATATTTAAATAAATAAGACCATGTAATACTTTAACAAACACTATACTCTTCGAAAATAAATATTTCTTATTCAAAGGAACTTGGACCGACCTTTAGTATAACTTCGATTCAAAATAAATGAACTATGAAAATTTTACATTCGTATTTTGACACAGTGTAAAATATAATTTCAATTTTGTTCGGTTATTAGTTAAGTTATTAAGTTCATAGAGCATTTATTACCGTGTAGGTAATTTCTTAATCGTGCAAAGTTAACAAAAGCACAAGTCGGAGAATATTTCCGATGGTAAAGTTTGTAGCAATAATCAAAACATTCTCATTTTGCTTCGTTCGTTGCTTAAAATAAAGCAGATTCGAGATAGGTTTAAAACGAATAAACTCGAAAGATTTTTTCTGAATATTTTGGAATGGAAAAAAAGAGGTATACAAAATTTTCCCTCTCTTTAAAATTGAGTTGTTCTATGCCATTGCAATTTGAATTCCAGTTAACAAAATATTGTCGTTTTACTTGTTCTTTATTTAAATAGATCATTTTACAACAAAAAATCCAGACTACGAGGTTCGTCTCGTTTATTTATTTGATTGAATAATTTGTAAAGCGCACGAAATAATTGTTTATATAATTTTGCTTGTAAAAAGAAACAAGGCGACTTTGTCTTTTATTTTATTTAAAGGATTTTGTAAAAGAGCAACTTTTTATTCAGCGTTTTTATCAAGAGGCTGAAATAAGTAGATATAATCAATTTATTATTGATTCATATGCCTTTAATTTTCATTGTTGCTCTCCTCCAGAATTTAAGATTTATTATAATCTCTAGTTAAGGTAAATTTAGTTTAAAAAATAACTAATAATTGAAATTCACAAAAATATAAACCAAAGTTTTAAAATTTTTACTGGATCTATCTCAAACCTCAATATTGCAGGAGTTCCTCAAGGTTTAGTGCTCGGATCAATCTCCTTTCTGGTCCTTGCATTGGTTAACAAAGTTCCATATGATTTGATGATACTGCTTTGATAGTATATTTTCATAAGAAAGCAATTCAGGATCAGATATCCATTCAGGTTTAATATGTTTTGAAATTTCGTATTTTTCGTTTTATTTGAGTCACATTATCATTTCATAAAAGTTTTTAAATATAGTCAAAAGTGTCCAGTGCTCTTCCTATAATCTGCAGAAAATTGTTTGTTCTTCTGAAACATAAACGAACATTAAAAATATTGATTAGTATGATTTATAGGCAAAATATTTTCCAAAGGAAGCTAATACTTATTATTAATTTTCTAGCACTAAAGCAATATAGTCCTTTGGCATGTAGAGTTTTGAATTTTATCAGAAATAAATAAATAAATCTTAATAGTGAACCTAAAAGGGTTTGGTAATAATAAAAATATATTTATTCATTTATTTTTTCCACTTTCAGATGAAACCGCATGTCTGCGAACTGAACAACAGGAAAGACGACGGCGACAGATCTGTTTGAAATCCAAAGCGAGACACCAATCGATCTTGCAGCAGCAGGGTGACTAATCAGAGGCAATTTCAATATTTGCGCGTATCCCGTGCACGACTCAGTGGCGATCGATATCACAAAGGCGGTCTGGCTGGGCTCTGTTTCATTGTCTTTCTTTCGGAAGCAATCAAGTGGAAGAATTCAGTTCGCGGAGACGCCAAGTAGAAGCTTCTCTTACGCAGAAGCCCTTCAAAAAAATAAAAAATACCTGCGGCGGCTAGAGTATGCTATGACTACTGCAGCAGCACTTCAGAGAGTATCAGTGCAGCTAATTTGAATAAATATGCAATAATTCACCCGATCCGGTGTGGTGCATGATGTGAGTAAGTAATTATTTATGGTTTGCATGAACAGATATGGAAACAAAATGCAAATCGGATTGAGGCTGCGCAAAGCGTCCTCAGGAATTAATAGGGGATGTGATCAGCAGGCGTACCGCCAGTAAAGACGCATGTAATAAAATAGCGAAAAGCAGCATGTTTTGTTATGTTAGTTAAATATGGATGCGATAAGTCTAGTATCTGATCGAACACGTCCAGATAGTGGCATCAATAACTTCTCCGGCACTAGTGGAAATTCTAGTGCGGTCCTGGACAATGTCACTACAATTGCGGAAACAACGAGCAGTGTGCCGTGTATAGATCACGGTAACGACTTGCGTGACGTCCAATGCGACATCATACAAGATGAAAACGAAAAAGTACGAATTTCGAAAAGAATATCCGCAGACTCTGGATCTGCTTTTGAGTTTGTAGACATTCCACTTTCGGAGGAGGAGAGCTCACCTTGCTACCAACCCGAATTGTTTCATCGCAAAGTGTGCCCACCCTCCGAGTTGGACCTAAAACGGCATGGTAACCATCAGACGAAAACTTGTGAAATGGACCTCCTCGAGGAGCGAGACACATTCTCACCAGTCAGTACTGGCTACTCTAGTGATCATCAACCTGAAGACGCTTGTAGTAGCTTAGACTTTATCCCTGATGTCGGTAGTCTAAACGGAGACAATAAAAGTTTCGACAAGAAGAAAGGTAAACCAACGTCTACTAAAGAGGAGAAGCAACGTCAGAACGAGGAAATTGTGATAATGGAAACCTCGTCAATATCCTCTGAAACAGGATCCTGGGAATCTGTTTTCCCTCATCGCACAAATATGGAAGTTAAGGATTGCTGCAGAAATTTCCTTCACAACGAAAGGAGGAGTTCTTCTCAATGTGCGGGTGGTGGAAGTAGGATCTTGGGGGACTCAGACAGATCCGACATAGTAACTCATCCATCATCCTCATCGGTCACAGCATGCTTTATAGATGCATCTACTCTGCTCGATGAGTCTGAAGTGGCGTATCCTACAATAGCCCCAAAATTGCCTGAGGGCGGTTGTTTCGGACCCAAGCCTGAAACAATAAAAAAAGATCACCCTAATTCGGATAGATCTGAGGACTCAGATAAAGATGCTTGGCCGAAAAGGGTTCATTTGGATAATTTGGAAACATTCCATAAAAGTTTTGAGATGTGCAAAGTAAAAATGGCTGCATGTAAAGGTAACAACTCAAGCAATTCGAGCACAAGCTCAGATGGATCACCTCTGAAGGATGGTGAAAGCGCTAGTAATTTGTCCGATGAGGAGAAATTGTGGAAGCGAGAAAACTCCAAACAGTCACTTAATGGGCGCGTCGAAATTAGGGACCAGTACACAAAGCAGAGCCCCAATGGATATAAAAATATTTTTGGTACCTCTTCAGATGCAGATGCTCTTCTTACTCGTCAAGGTACCTTTGATATGGACGAAAATGATACTGCTCAGCTAAGAAAGGACCAGGAACGAAAGCAAGGGAATCTTGTATTTCAAAATTCTATTCAGCAATTTTCTGGTCATATAATTAGCCCTAAAATGCCGTTTGCAGAGAATGAGTTCACAGAGTATTCAGGAAGTCCATCGAACTCCTCTTGGGTGGATCAAGACAAGCGTAAAGGAGGTTACTGTCATGGTTTAGATGATAGCACTGATGGTCCTACAACGCCTAGCTCACGCAAATCTCGATCACAGTCTGAGTCTGAAGCGCCTGCGCCATGTGTCCTTCCAGACACTCCACACAACTCAATAGTCCAGGTTGATCCTAGCCTTAAGAGTAACAGCAAGGATACATCGTACAGTGGAGAAAGTGAGAATTCTGTTGGCATCAAAATTCCAAAAAGGTCATTAAGGTGTGAATCAGCACCCATTGTGTCGGGAGGAGCATCTATTAAGGACTTCACTCCTAAACAGTGCGAAAGTCCTCCGGTTAGGCGGAAGACCGAGACATGCCCTATTGTTTCAGGAGGTTTTCATTCGCTCGACTTTCTATCGGAGAATGAAAGCACCTCACAATCAAAGGAAAGGTCAAGAATGACGCAATCTGTAACATCATGGGTGGTGGATATGAGCGATTGTAAAACACGTAGACGACGAAGTACAAGTTCATCGTCATCTACAGATAACACAGCTCGATCTGCGGATGTTTCATCAGACAGAGCGGGTTCAAGTGGTTCGCACAAAAGTGGCTTGGGCTTCTATGTCTCATTGAATGACATGGAACCGCCTAGGGCCATTGACTCGGATTCGTCGTCTAGTCAAAAAATGAGTCGATCGCTTCATGAAAGCATCAAGAAATCCACTGGATTTTATGTGGATCTTTCAGAAAGCGAAAACTCTAGAAACGCAACACCACCACCCACAGCTAACAATCAAACGCCTCCGGTTAATGGGAATGACAAAAAGAATATATTTTCAATGTTCATAGATTTTGGTGAAAAGAAGCCTATTCCGAAAAGGGAACCACTTTCGCTTGCTTCCAGGTTGTCTAATTCACTTCACCAAAAGCGAGATGGTAGCGACCTGATGAAGACGAGCTCCAGTTCGACAGAAACTTTGATGTCTCGTAGTACGCACAAACCGTGCTCTGAGAGGCTCGATTCGGCTGGAGAGACCATAGTGGGATCATCGGATGAAAGTAGGAAACATTCTTTGCTTCCGGAAAATGAACCACCTGTTGTGATTCGCCGAACTCAGCATCGAAATTTGCAAAGAGATGAGTCCAAACGGCATTCGTGGAATCCTCAGGAGACCACCTCAGCACAAAGTGTTCGAAAGGAACATAAAAGGTCCGCTAGCCTTACAGGGGATAAAGGCATCATGAATATCTTAGATAAAATCCCACTGATCTCAAAAACTTCCAGCATGTCCATAGACTCGTCCTTGTCACCATTTGACGATTTTACTTGCTCCAAATCAGAGTTGAGCACGTACTCAAATAATTCGCATTCTGGAACTTCAGCGTCTATCCACTCCAGCTATGGGGAGCGTGAAATGTCCAAAAAGATGAAGAAGCGACGTAGAGATGTCCAGATAAATGAGACGTTTGACAAAAGTAGTCAGGGGTCCCTTACAGATGGTGTTTTCTCCAAAGATCTATCTCCAGCATCAACGACGGATACGGACGATTTAACTTTCCAGCAGGAAGAGAACTTCACTTCCGCAGCAGAATCAGGGTCTAATAAGGAGAATAGTAGACCGCTTATAATGGAAACGATTATTGAGACCAAGGAGGTCTCCTCTCCCAAAAAAGACGTTTATAAGGCTCCAAAGCCTGCAACAATCAACGGCGATGTTAAATCTCCTGCTCATACCATGGAAACTTTGCATGCGACTATCGAAAAGCAAAAGCAACTCTTGGAAACTGTGAACGAACACGTGGTTGAGACAAGTTCCAATTTTGTAAAATTGTCCGACATGGACAAGCCGTTCACAAAGTTCGAGCTCCACTCACCGGATACAATGTCCAAATCCGTTGGGAATCACCGGCACATCAGTCGGCTCTTCCAAGAGACTCGGTCTCGACCTCACTCGTGGGCCATGACTAGGTCAACGGGTAACACTATTTTGAACATCACGTCTTCGGTGGAGAATCTTAGGAGTCTGACCCGCCTTTTCCCTCACTTATCTAAGGAGTTTAGCAACAGTTTACCTGGGGACTTTTCAATCGATTTCAATAATCGCAGTCCTAATGAGATAGACTACTTTCAGTCAGATTTCTCAGCGGATTCAAGTTTGGCATCGAGTATCAGCAGGTCGGGCATGGACGAGTCGTCGATTTCTTGCCGTCAGCCCCGACGATTAGGTGAGGACCTCCTTAAGATGTTCTTGCAGGAAATCGCGACTGATGTTGTTGTCGAGGTCAATGGAAGACGCATCAAGGCACACAAATGCATCCTTAAGTCACGTTGCCAGTTCTTCGCTGCTATGTTGGCAGGTGGTTGGGTCCAAAGCGCCGGGAATGTTATATCCCTCCCCGGCTATTCATACAGTGCCGTCCATTTTGCCCTTTGCCACATTTACTCTGGAGCCTCTCACCCACCGGAGGGAATCAGCCTGATGGAGTTAGCCGCTTTAGCGGACTATTTAGGTCTCGAAGGCCTGAAGGAGGTTACAGCACATGCCCTCAAAATGAACTATTGCCACAATTTCCATAAGCCATGTTCGGGATGCATCGATGGAATTCTCCAGGTCCTTCCCGTCGCCCTTAATCACGCTTTAGACGATCTTTACAGGAAGTGCTTGAAGTGGAGCTGTCGCCACTACTTGAAGGTTTGGCCGACACGGTCTTTTGCTCAGTTACCATCAGATATTTTAGGACGCTGTAGGCAGCAGATTGTTGCTCATTTGGTGAGTGAATTTTGATTCTATCCTTTTTTCAGGATTTCAATTGAAAAAAAGATTTTATAAACATTTACCAAATATATAATACAATTTTGTTCAGTCCTACAAATTTTAAAACACTAATACGTAGTACCCAGTTTTATTTTGTTGTAAAATTGTTATTATTTTCGTTGTTATAATCATCAATGCGTTTTTCAAAATAGTATTATCGGAGCTTGTGAAATGAATAAAACATAAACCTCTGTAATACCGAATTAAATAATAAAAAAGTGTAAAACGCTTGAAGTTTAAATTTCAGTAAGTTTCATTTTAAAAGATGCCAGCTAATTTTATTATTGGCAATGATCATTAAGTACAAATTAAAGCCAAGACAGCCGAGGTTATACAGAGTGATAAGTTCATTTTATATATCTTCTTTTTAAATTAGAATTGAAAACCAATATAAAGCCACAAAGCCAGAATAAATCAGGTTTTATAAGTCATAGTAAATTTTGTAATGAGCGCGAAATCCATCAATTTGATATTCTTTTTGTTCTAAAGCATAAGGCTGAAATTATATTAGTAATTTATTGAACTCATATTTTAAGAAATTATGTCAAATGCTAGACGGTTCTGTTGTTTGAAAATGTCCGCCAGGCGATTAAGAAACTATAAGATTTTGTCCTTTTTACAGAAAAACTTTATGCATGAAAAATGTTCGTCCAGTTTTTCAAAGAATGTTATCGCAAAAATTTGGGCTCGCTCAATATATAATCTTAAATACTAATAATACTTGGTTTTCATTCAGAGAATATTTAAAACAGTAAAACGTAGACGTTTGGGGGATAGGTAGGGTAGTAAATCGCAAAATTTCAATTTTTACTTTATATTTTTAAAATACTTGTAATTATAGTTATACATAAACCTTGATATTGAACTAATACGAATTTCACCTTTCACTGTTGTTGGGGGATATTGCATTATTGACTCAATATATGGTATACCTGGCAGATAAACTGAAAACTTTATTTAATTTGTCAGTAATATTTTTTGAGCTACACATTGCTGGTATATTATGTAGTTTGAAGGATCAGTTTCTTAAAATAACGAATTGAAACATATATTCGATATTTTTAAAAATACTAAATAAATATAATAATAAATAATTTTCTAATTTTCTAATTTCTATACCCTTATTTATCCGGACTGAGCAAAATTGTTTTACATTCTTCGTATTCCATTTTTAGCAATTGTTTCTGTTGATGCTGACTAAAGACTAACCACTTTGTCTGCTTAGAATTCTCTTTCCCATGAGTCATGGCAGGCGGTCTAATTTCCTTTTATTTGCTTCCAGACATCCGAATCAGTCCTTGAAACGATTCTGGATTGTGACGATATCGTAGCACAAATAGCACCATGCCGCTGGGCTGCTTCAATTGAAAACATCGTCCGTGATGTAATGGATGCTGCCTACGGGTACGTGAGTGATCACTTCGCCAGTCTAATTGCGAGCGACAGCTTCTTGTCACTAGGGCACGACAAAAGCTCTAACATCTCCCGCCTGGAAAGCGTTCTGCTACGCACAGCATCATCCCTGACCCCGGATCAGGCATGCCGCAGCTACCAGCGAGTTACGAGGCTCAATGCGGTGCTCGCGGCCAAGGTCATAAAGGTGCCCAATATCGGGGAACACGCCCGGGAATTTGGTGAAGGCGTGCACGAGGAGGAAATGGAATGGAACGAGGAGTTCATTCGCTTGGTTAGCGCGATTGTTTCGGCTGTGGAGCAATGCTTAACTCGACAGTGCGCACGAGCGATGCGGGTCACGGCCTGGCAGCGAATGGATTTGGAACTTAGAAAGAAGATACAAAAGTTGGCCTGCCTCACTGAACCCCTCGATTTGCGCAGAGGAAAGCCTGTGACCAAGGCGTTGTCCTTCAATACGGGCAGCAGAAATCAAGATCTTTATCAAGTTAAACTAGCGATCCAGGCGCACTCAAAACGAGCTCTTGCGCAGGATACCCAATTATACCGAGCAACTACACATACCCAGACAAACGATCGAAACATTCAAACCATCGAAAAGGGAGTTCAAGCCAACAATGAGACCAAGGAGTCCGCAGGTGAGATGGAAATTGCTTTATAATTTTGTATAATGTAATAATGTAAGATACTTTAAAACTTTGCACTTTGAATAATGGATGACAGTAATAGTTAAATACGTTGCTGAAAAAAAGTGTGGCAGTCTAAGTGTTAAAGATACTGAAACAAATTTTAGTGTAAGAATACCATTTAGATTGATTTCACACGAAAATAAGAGAATTGTCAAGTTCCTGTTTGAATTAATTTCACATTAATTACTATTCGAATTGAATGTATTTATGTTCCTTAATACTAATTTAATAATTCTTATAACATTCTGAAAAGAGATAAATTACAAAATCATAATTTGAAGAAATATCGCTTAAGTTGGCGTAGGGAACTATGTCGTTTATGTTTGTTTATGCTGAAAATTAACCAAAAATAAATTCGATTTTTTATCTGTTTCAGCTAAATTATTTAAATCGAGTTCAAAGGCACACGTTCCCATAATACAACCACAGGTAGTGACTAGGATTAAAGTTGAAAAGCCTACCGTACTAAGTCATCGAAGGACACAATCAGAGGACTCCTCATCGTCGTTAAAATTATCAGAGGCAACTGTAACACAAAAGAATGTATCAGTTGGTAACATCCGACTAGCTGAAATCCGGCCACGCTACCTCGAGCCAAGAAAACCTCGAGGACCGCTTAAGAGTCAGACAAGTTCAAATATTCCCGCAACATTGAAGGGCAAGGCAATATCATCTAGCGATAGCTCGAGGACATCTAGTCCAGCAACAAGTAGCAAGCGTATATCTAGTGCAGGTCCTCGAAAATTTGGCCCAAAGTCCATTAATATGTCTTTGGATAGCTTATCGTCTCCTTCAAAGAAAATTGATAAGATGAAAGGTAAGGTAGAAAATGAAATCTCAATAGACTCATTGGCTGACTCAATGAAGAGCTCACTGAAGACGGAGAAGACGATTTCGCAAGAATCCCTCTCCAATGCGAAGATCACACGTTCGAACCCAATTATAAATAAAGAGAATAAGGCGATCAAGCAGAATATCACTAAAATAGCGAAAAACAAGTCTCTATCTTGTCAGAATACTTCGGGTTCAAGTCCTTCTTCAGTAACTAATAAATCTAGTCGCTTGTCTAGCACAAATAGTTCAGTGAATTCACCGCGGGACGCATTTAAGCATCGGTCAATTTCGGTTCCTGCAGGTCCAACTACCGTGATTCGAAAGAGCTTCTTAAGCGCCAAATCCCGGGAGATACTGGCTCGGAAGTCAGCCCTTGCCCAACAAAGTGCTCCTGCGAAACAGCAGGAAAAACCTACGCTAGTTAACAAATCCGCGAGTAGCACGAACATTCCTATGAGAAAACCTGTACCCCCAACGACGCTGCACTTGCGTAAAACTGCCAAAGTTCCTCAGAACGCTGTGCTAAGCCCAGCTAAGGGTGTACCTGCAAAAAGCGCCTCCAGCGCAAAGTCTACAAAGATAGCTCTGCACAAAGGTGAAAAATCTGCAAAACATAGGACAGCAGATAACCGACGAGATAATAATGAAATTGAGCTTGTAATAGAAAGCCCCAAAGATGGACGTTTCGAATCGAAGCTAGAACGGTCAAGTACTTTCTGCAAAGAAGCCCCCGATCTCCCAGTTAGCGAACTGCAGATAATTGATTAGCTTTAAGAATCTATGATAAAATTGCATTTAACTAAATTTTCAAAAAGATTCATTATTATTTTTTATTATTATTGATGTTCGACAGCCGGACGTGGCAGGGATTCCGATGGGATAATCAGGAATTGATGAACCTGCAATGAAATACATTTCTAGTCAGACCAAGGCATGTCTTAAAGGATTAGCGATATATTTATGGCTAGGCTAAGGTAGAATTAATTTTACAACTGTGAGCAGCAGGACTCTAGTTTTCAAGCTGAAATTTGAAAAATAAAATGCGATTAAAAGAAAACAAATGGGCCCACTGAGGCCTTCGATGTGAATACACTAGGACGCTATGTTAGCTATAATTCCCCTAATTAGGATTTTTATTTTCTTAAACAGATCTAATGGATATTTATTGTTACAACCTCGTAAGTTGTTAGACGTAGTTTTAGGTGTAGCGCGACGATTCGATCGTTCTTCCACTCTTGCGAGAATGTTCCGCAGGAGTTGCTACAAATAGTATGGAAGTACTCTCGTTCGTAGATTGCGTTTACAAACATTTCTTTCAGCTCTCACTGAAGCATTTGGATTATTAAACTCTTCATCAGGAAATATGAAAAAAATGTTGTTTTATTTTTTCAACTTTTCTTTTTGTCGCACATCCAGTTAAAGTTCCCGATAAATTTTGGACACTGAAAGTTTTATTGCTTTGTTAGTAATTTGTATTTTCCGAATGCCATTAATTTGTTAATTAAGTTATTATAAACTTGAAATAAGGGGGAAACTTGAAATATGCGGGATGCGCAATGGCTGAATATAAACGGGCAGTAAGTTTTATTCTATCATGCTCACGAATTTGTTTCTTGATTTTTTAAAATTTAGCTAATTCTTAAGTATGATCTGATGATATTTCCTTGAATTTTATGTTACAATAAGTGAATTCAGAACTGTCTGTAAGTTTGTTTTTTTTTAAACAGATTAACGCACATGATTTTAATTCATCTATTAGCTGTATAAGCTGGATGTCTATAGCCTTTCTTTACGTCAACGTGTTAAAAAAATATTGATTAATGTGTATAGACAATTTTGATATATTGCTAACTGCTATTCTACATAGTATGAATTTTATATCCATTTTAAATTTGTTTCGAATTAAATAGAAAATGTGCAGAACATTTAACTGCAATAATTAAATCTTACTGCAGTGCACTGAATCCGTACAAAATCGGTTTAGGTTCGAACTCATTTTGAAACCATTCCGAAAAAGTTAAAGAATAAATCGTGGCTGAATTACATATAAACTTTTTTTTTTTATAATAATTGTGTACATACACACAGCTATACAATGAAAATGTTTCAGTTTTCCTCATCTTTCAAATAAAAGATCTTAAATTTTGCGATGCTCTTTGCCGTTCATAGAATCCCATAAAATTCCCTTTTTAGTAACTTATTGCAGAATACTAAATAAGTTATAGAAGTTTTACATATTCCAGACGCAAGAGCAAATTAATGTCAGGAAATATTGAATGCATTTCAGCAGTCTATTCTGGTCGCTTACAGCTAAATTGTAAAATTTGTAAGAACTATCATTGAAATTGATTTGAAAATAATTTGGTAGTCGAAACAAAACGAAAACATTCGTATATCCTATCACTAGGTTTTTGAGCGATAAAACGAACAAACTTTTGCTATTTTAAGCAAAAAGAAGTGTGTCATTTTGTGCCTTATTCTGAAATTAAATTCCCATATTCATCTCAATTTTACATAATTTAATTAAGCGCTATTTTTTATAAGAAATTTTTCCCATAATTAGCTGTGTTTGAGTTAGGAGAGTCGATTTCCAGAATGAAGATTACAAAGTCCATATATTTGAATGCAAGTGAGTAGCATTATTGCAATAGATCTTTTTTTTTTAGCATATATCTAATGATGTGTTAACTAAGCGCTGTTTTTTACCCTCTCCAATGCACATCCTATAGTAACTGTGGCATACTTTTGATTAGTAGGTTAAGACCTAATAAAGCATGTGCTGTGTTATTCGAGATAAAATGTGCTTAAATAAGAGAAGACGCATATATACGAAATATAAATATAAAGAAAACAAAATCGAGTTTTTTGTCTTTCCCCTTCAGATTGTTAGTCAAAAATATTTATAATTCTTAATAATAGCATGTAGCGCTTGCAATATTCATAATTGCTCAAAAACTATAAAGCCTTTGAAGACGTGCAACTACCCCTTTCATATGACATTCAATATTTAAATTAGAATAGCAGTTGATTTCTCCTCAACTTGTTTCGGTTTCGATGTATATTGGTTAAGTTAAATAACATTTGTTTTAGTATATTTTTTATTAGGTCTATTTAATTTAATTTAAATATCGATTAATGTTCCACGAGGTCTCTTCCCTGACGGTCCTTCGTCTGTTCTCTGTCTAGCGCCGATATCGGACAGTTTGCCACCTTTCCGCTGCAATTGTTTTTCAATAATCCTAGCATTGTTTGCATAACTGTCAGCAATTTCTCTCTGTAAGAGATAAAATTAAATGCATAAAGTAAGCAGATACAAAAAGGCAAAACCTCCTTTGAATGTTGTGATCCGGATCAGTTTAATGAATCTTATTACAGAGGTCAAGTTCGCTATTGAAGACTTTAAGTTTCTAAGAACCTTTGATTTAAAAATGTGTTGTTGCTTGTCGAGTCGAACGAATTTGACTTCCGTAATAGGACCCCAATATCTTATATCTCAGGTAATAGCTGATAAATTAAGCTAATCGGCTTTTTATTATAATTTTATAAAAACGAATATTAAATTGTTTGTTTAAATGGAAGCAAAATTATTTCAAAAAGGATGACCTCAATTAGTCAGATGAATTCTTGAGATGGAATACGAAATTGCAATATTAGATTAAATTTAGTCATAAATATCTCTGTCATAAAACTTGCTACAGTGAAACCTGCACTCATTAAAGACTGAACGAAGTTATAAATTATATTTAATAACTGATTTAACGTCCCGATCACCGTTGTTTTAGTTTTAACAATGCAATGGGTATGGTTTTTCCGACTAACATCCACAAAGGATGGAACAAAAGAAAATAATCTTACCGCTTCAATTTCATCTTCTTCCTCGTCGATGGTTGACACTGTGACTGAACTGAATTTCCCCATATTTTTAGTATGCCTCGTCACCATAACTTTCTGAGGCTGATTGGCTGCTAGTACTTGCCCTAAAACATCTTCTGTTGGCTGAGCACTTGTCTGATTTGTGTTTTGCTTCTCATTTTTTCTTTTTACTAGTGCTCGTTTTAGGATGAATGTTACATTCGACTCGGGACTGTGACGATAATAAACAGGAAGACCGCAAGATTTACACTGAAATAAAAATTCATGCTTTATTTTGCGTGCAAAGGTATTCAATATGATTGATATGACTGATTCCCAATTAAACCAATAGTGCTGTACTGTATGCTCGGCTATTACACATTGATACATTTGAAGATTTTTTAAATTATTTCAAGGACTTATTCTAGAAAGACTAGGGAAGAGTCACAAAAGTATGTATAGCATTTTACCCTTGCAAGAGCCCCTTTGTTAAGAGGTGGGAACGTCAGCCTAGAATGGTCTGGTGGATGTGTGGATAACAGGAGCAGGTATGGAGGTTAAAATAAAATAAAGCTAGAAAGGCTACAACAAACGGCAAGCGTGGACATTTCGATAGCCATACGGTCCTGCGTCACCGTTTTCCTTAATGTATTTTTACATTTCCTACCTATAGACATCCATATAAAGTTTTTGGTAGCTTGCAGGGTAGGCTCAAGGAGATAAGTTGCTGGAAAGCCAAGCCTTTTGAAAATAGGTGAAGGACCCTGCTGTAGATCCGGCTACTTGACACGATTTCATAGTGTGATTCGCCTCTAGGAAGGAATGGAAGGACAAAACCGTATAGCAACCATTTAACCTAACGATTTTCACTAAGTGTTTTAAATTTGTAGAAGGGGTTGACGTAGAAATTTTCTCTAATTTATTAGGGGTCTATGAACCATACCGTCTTTCAGATGAAGCCAACGTTATTCAGGGGTAAGTGCTTGCGGTCGAGAAGGCCTGCATAGCCTTAGGAAGGATAGAAACTACGAAGAATATATATACTCACGGACTCCACAAATCGCTTCAAAGCTATGAATTCAGATGTTGTTTATCAAAGCTGTAGGAAGTGCCGTGAGCTGTTACCCAGCTTCGCCGGTCGCTTGTCTATAGCTCTCTGGGTTCTAGACTAGCGAAATCAGGTACAACACTTGATGTATCGAGCAGAGAGCAAGTATATACCTCCTTAAGATCGATTAAGAATGATACACAACCACTTCCTATAGATGGATAAATTGACCTGGCCGTATTACAATATGGGTAGAACGTAGGAGTTGATTAGACGTTGCCGTGCGGATGTTGCCCGCGTAATGCCGGTTCTCACAGATCACTGGCCAGTAGAGTAGTACGCAGCCAAGCTGGGATTACTATTGCAGATGATGCAAGGAACTAAATGAAAAAGAAATCCTTTCTCACTCTCGGTATAGTTACCCTGCCTTGCCCCACGGCTAGACACAAAACGCTGGGAAGTTATTTTATTAAGGACCTCAGTGAAGCCTCCAAGTGGAGCATAGTTCACTTTCTGAACTCCACCAGGTGGTTCTAATCCCTTTTAGAAGTAAGAAACAGCCAACAATCAGGTTTGTGGATTCAAAGCGGTGTGTTATGATACTTGGATTCCTACCTAGTTGGATTAAGTAGAATCGCTTGCTAGAGTTGAAATATTGGGGTTTATTCTTTTTTAGAAAAGAGTTTATTCTGTTCGCTTACATTAAGCCTGTGCTGCCTTTCAATGCCCGCTTCTCGTCGAATGTGCACGGTATCTCCGGAATCATAAGCCAACTTGTGAGCTCTGTGGGCTCCGTCGATCACGCGAGCCCCATCGGTTTTTCTTAGTGGCAGCTTCTCTATCGCGCAGTCTAAATATAAAATCAACAAATGTTTATGAATTTTCTTACTCTGTTCATGTGCAAGTGGTAAATTACCTAAAATTAAAGAAAGTCGGCCACATAAACAATAGTAAATATTTAAAGGTTTCTCTTCGTTATACTCCTCCTGATCCTTTGAATCGGAGCATACTATGCTGCGCGAAACGACTTTTGGCATTTTTTTTGAACATGCAACACTTTCCCGTTTATTTTAAAAAGTAACAAAATTGTTTCTTCAATTATGAAATTTCAATAATATGTCAAAATAATTGTCTTGTTCTTCTTCCAACAATAAAAATTCGAAAAGCAAATTTCATGTCTATTACTAATTTTTTTTATTAGTCTAGTACACTCAAGTGAAAAAACCGTTAGCAGTTGTAAAACCTACATTGACAGTACAGACGTAAATACAAACAAGCGAGAAAATGTTGGCTCTAATATTTCACTTCAACTAAATGTGTAAACTTATTTTAGTACGGATTTATTGTGAGTGCAGTGATCTTGTGCTACAGATAAAATTGCAAAAAATGTCTGAAAGTGCGTAACAATTCTTCAACGCAAACATGAATTAATTGAAAAAATTTATTGTAATAGAATCTGTTGGTATTAAAGCGAAAAAAGCTAAGGAAAATGGAATTAATGGATTTTGTAAATATTGCTTCTCTTTAAGTAACGTATTTTGTGAACGTGTAAAATAACTAAACTAGCGAGAGTTGTCTAATATTTTATAAGGTTTACAAATATGAGTTAGTTTTTCTTTCGAAAATCTTCTTCCTCATTTTGCGAAAGAAGCGCGGGGACTTTCAAAGTGTTTTAAGTGTGATGTGACAGGAGAGGAGTGTTTTGGTGGGAGAGGTGGCGTTAAGGCTGATTTTTTCAATAAAATAATTGAAAATTTTTAAAGAACACGGGATTTTAGTGTACACTAGTACAAAATATTTTATCTGGTAAGAGTACATTTGGGAAGATCAGGTATTTGAGCGTAGAAATTAGCGATTGAAAATTTGACATTTCGTTGGTTAGAAAATCGATAATGTCTTTAATATTTTTGTAATTTGCCTCGAAATTTCTTAGTAGATATAACATTTAAGAACAATATTAATAATAGATCACATTAAAATCGGCTTTAGTTTGAAAATTTACATTTGCTTGTTGCTATTTCTAACCTCCGTGGTTTCTTGTTTTATATCCTAAATTTAGGTTTCTTTGGTTTATGAATAGAATAAAATGAATAAAAGCTAGTAGACTTCACATATTTATCATTCGGTATATTTTATAGTAGGTTCTTTGCCTTAAATATCAATTTTTTTAGAATGAGGTTGAAAGCTTGAAACTTGTGAACTTGTGAAACTAAATGAACCCTTGTATTAGTTCCAGACAGAACAATATCGGCAAAAATGTCTAAAAGAGCAGCAGATGATGCTTCTGCTGCAAGCTCCTCGCTTGGCCAGCCGCCGATAAAAAAAGTACATTTTGAGCCGCATTTAATTGGGCCCGTGTCAACGCTAGAGGAGATGGACATCAAGGTGCTCCAATTTCAGAATAAAAAGCTCGCCCAGAGGATCGAGCAGCGCATGAGAACCGAGCAGGAACTACGTCACAGGATAGAGCAGCTAGAGAAACGACAGACTCAGGACGACGCTGTCCTAAATGTTGTGAATCGATACTGGAACCAGCTGAACGAAGACATTCGAGTGTTGCTGCAAAGGTTTGACGCCGAGACTGCAGATGAATCTGAGAACAAAAGTAAGATGGTATTTTGGAAAGTCTTTGAAAACTGTTTTGAATGCTATTTGTTGTCTATTTCGCAAAACTTTAATATGATTATATCAGGGTACCTCAAAATGCTTTGCCTTTAATTTTATATCTTCAATTTATGTAGTGGATATGCTTTTTACTTTTATTAAGTAAATTTTCCATTGGATCGCGTCACCCTGCAGTATAACAATACTTCTCGTCTTAAATATTTCCCGTCTAATTCGAATAAAAGAAAACTAACCTTTAAGTTCAATTGTTGTTCTTACTACGGGGTAATACGTCGTTCCTGTTGAAGGACCAATATGGAAAAATATTGACCAAGAAGAATGAAGTCTGAATTCAAGGAGACTCTCGTCTGGGAATAGGATCTTTCAATGAGACTTGGCTCCTTGCTATAGTGCCCAAAATCAAATGAAGGAAAACCAAACAGGAACCTACGTGAATGCATTGGACGGGCGGCCTGGGTAATTCTCAGAACTAAATTCATTAGAGAATTTGTGGGGTGTTTGCAAACAGAGGCATAAAAATGAATTTCCGAACTAAAAATAGCCTAATTTGTTATATAGTGGAAGTATGGTCCAGGGACTAAGAAGTCATTCAGAATTTTAAGACTTTGGCAGCCTTTAAGCCAAGGGATCACTTATCAAATCACTACATTTTATAAAAAAATTTCCCGTTGCGTTTATCTGTCTGTCGATGAAGTAATCTTCGCATGCGCTGCCTTCGCACTTGACCAGGGATACGAGAGCAGCGAGAAGTTTGTGGTAGTCGACCGGAACAAATGCGAGGCGTGAGGGATTTTTAATGTTGCAGTGGTGATCATATTTTGTATCAATATGAATACCCAGAAGTAATCTAGCCGGAAAAGCGGTGCTCCCTACTCTCCTGCTTCGGATGCCCTCAAACAATAAAGGCTCAATCAATGATCCACTAAATTGTTTTTCTAGTTTCTAGGAAGCTATAAAATACATTTGAAACAACAAATTCGACATGCACGTGATATGTTAATAAACCAAAAGATAACATGGGTTGTTTTGCAATTACTGAAAAACAAAATTCTTTATAAGTGTAAAGATTAGTTACAGAATACGTGATCTCAAATACTCAGGATTCTTGGTACCGATTTTTAAAAGAGTTAGTTTTGTTGACATTTCATTTTTTTTCTTTGTGGTCAAGTGTTGCATTTTTCTTATTTATGTTCTTTGTTGCAAATTTTACCAGTGGTACAAAGTATTACCATTGGAGGGTAAAGGAATGAATTTGAAGATCTAAATGTTTTCTTTAGCTTGAATTTTAGGCCTGATTTTGCCTATTCTTAACTAAAAGCAACTAAGCAATAAGGTTTCTTAATATCGTGTAATTCTTTTACAATTTATAATTCGATGAAGTCAAATCAATAAATATATGTAATTTGAGATACTGGTGCTATTGATATATTTTATGCAGGGGAAAATTTCTGGAAATGTTCATGGTTTTAGAAATACAGAAATACTTGCGCTATATGCATTTTATATACATGATGAATTGTACAGGTAATTGTGATTTTTTAGAGTTGCGTTCTAGATTCAATTCAGTGTTAATTAAACCAGTCTTAGGTTAATCTTGTCACTGTACTCATTAACATACTCTCCAGCACTCAGACATTCTAGTCTAGAATCTAGACGAGTTTAAATTATGAAGAAATTTAACTAACTGCTTCCATCTAATAGATGAAAACGAGGTGACAACATCTTTCCTGGCTCAATTGTCAACGTGGGATAAGGAAGAGCTCGACGATAAGCTCGCCAACAGAGTCCAAGTCTCCAAGCGTGCAGTAGCCAAAATCGTCCAAGTAATCGATCGCCTCATGCAAAGAAATGAAAAAGTCACACTCGCGCTTAAAAATGGATCAACTGCAAACGAGGAGGGTGGAGATGAGGGAGGTGAAATTCCCCCTATTGATGAAACTCTCCGACAGTCGCAAATTGAGATAATGACTGAAAATAGGAATCTTCAAAATCTGAATACATCCCTCCATGAGAAATTCCACACGATGTCTCTCAAAATGAAGGAATATCAAGATGCCCTCACGGCTAAGGAGACTGAAAACGCCGAGTTGAGAAATCAGATCGATGAATTACAGTACGATTTAGAAAAGGTTCGATGTAGAAATGATAAGCTTGAAAACCATCTCGCTGAAGCAATTGAGAAGCTGAAGACTTACCATCAAATGCATGGGGATGCAAACAAGAATTCCGGCAAAAGCTTGGCTACAACCAACGTTAACAGTCAACATCTAGAGGATCTACAAAAAGAATTAGAAGAATACAGAGAATTAGCAAATAATAGACTTGCTGAACTGGACAAGTTGCACCAAACGCATCGAGAGACATTAAAGGAGGTCGAAAAGCTTAAAATGGATGTAAGTACAGATCGTGCTACATTTCAACTATTTAAATTCTAATAAGATTTTTGTTTTATACAGATACGCCAGTTGCCAGAATCTGTAATCGTTGAAACGACTGAATATAAATGTCTCCAATCGCAGTTTTCAGTATTATACAATGAATCTATGCAGATTAAGACAATGCTAGATGAAACCCGGAATCAATTGCAAACGAGTAAAAATCAGCACCTTCGCCAAATAGAGGTGATGGAGAGTGAAGAACTGATTGCTCAAAAGAAGGTGCGAAGTGAAATGATTCAAATGGAGGATGTCTTGGCCCAAATTCGTAAGGAATATGAAATGTTACGAATTGAGTTCGAGCAGAATATGGCTGCAAACGAGCAGACGGCACCTATAAACAGGGAGATGAGGCATCTAATTACTTCCCTACAGAACCACAATGGTCAGTTGAAGGGAGAGGTTCAGAGATATAAGCGGAAGTATAAAGATGCGTCCGCTGATAATATTAAGGTAAATGGGGAATATCTAGTCCTTATTCTAGCCGCTATTTAATATAATTCTTTTTTGCTTTTCCAGATGAGGAAGGAGCTGGAAGAGGTGATAGCTAAGCTAGAAGGTAATAATATACGAGGCTCCGACGATGTTAAGCAAGAGGGCTGTATTAAAGAGGAGACGAGCTCTGAGGGTTCCAGTGGGGTCAAGGAAGAAAACAATTCCGCGCAGATTAAAAGTGCGTATTTAATGTAAATCTCCAAAATTCAAAAAATTTTTGTTAAATTTATTTTCTCAAATTTAACTTGTAAAAATTTCACCTACAATGATATTTTTTATTCAGCTGAATCAGAAGAAAATGAGGACGAGAAGGACACAAAGGACGGCATAAAACAAGAGAAAGGCTCGTCCGGTTCAACTACTCCTGGCGACAAAAAGGACCAACAAGGAGCAACTGTTAAAAATGAAAAGGATATTAAAGAAGCACAGAGGTTGAAAGAACTGAAAATTGCTGAATCCGAGATGGTTAGGGATCTCAAGGCGCAATTAAAGTAAGAACAACTCTTGCTTACCTCCTTATTGTTTTTCTAATTTAAAATTTTTATTCCAGAAAAGCAATGAATGATCAAAAGGAAATGAAATTGTTACTGGACATGTACAAAGGAGTATCAAAAGAACAAAGGGATAAAGTACAATTGATGGCTACTGAAAAAAAACTTCGATCTGAAATTGAAGACCTGCGACAACAACTAAAAAAGATCCAAGAAAGTAAACGAGAGGAAAGAAAGAAATTGGCTGACGAGGAAGCTCTTCGGAAGATAAAACAGCTCGAAGAGCAAAAATATGAGCTACAAAAACAAGTAGCTAGCCAAAAGCCAGCCGATGGTCCATGGCCTGGTGGGCATTTTGTAAGGCCTTTTGTAGGGTCACATGAAGAAGAAGCGCTGTTAAATGAAATGGAAGTTACAGGCCAAGCTTTTGAAGATATGCAGGAACAAAATTCACGACTCATTCAACAATTGAGAGAAAAGGACGATGCTAATTTTAAATTGATGTCGGAACGAATTAAAGCAAACCAGATGCACAAGTTGCTCAGGGAAGAAAAGCAAATCTTAGAAGATCAAGTGGCTACCAGGGATACACAAATTGAAGCCATGCACATCGTTCTTAGGAAGCTCGAGGAAAAGGAGAGAAGTCTGCAAAATACGGTATCAACTATTGAAAAGGAACTAGCCCTGCGTCAGCAGGCAATGGAAATGCACAAGCGTAAGGCAATTGAATCTGCGCAATCCGCAGCAGATCTAAAATTGCATTTAGAAAAATATCATGCCCAAATGAAAGAAGCCCAACAAGTTGTAGCTGAGAAAACCAGCTCTCTGGAGGCGGAGGCTTACAAAACAAAACGACTGCAAGAGGAGTTGGCTCAATTCAAGCGAAAAGCGGAGAGGATGAAGAAGATTGAAATGACTGGAACGACCATTGATGAGGTCATGCTAGAGGAAATTAGAGAGTATAAGGAGACACTTACGTGCCCTTCGTGCAAGGTCAAACGCAAAGACGCTGTTCTCTCAAAATGCTTCCACGTCTTCTGCTATGACTGTCTGCGCACCAGGTATGAAACGCGGCAGCGAAAGTGTCCCAAGTGCAATTGCGCGTTCGGGGCTAACGACTACCACCGTCTGTATCTTTCAACGTAAGGGCTTCCGAGGAGTTTTTATCTTAGCTGTATTTTAAATGTTTTAAAATGCATCTGGAGAGGTTTTAAACACATCAAGCTACCCCCGGTGGGTTTTATTTGCTGCACCATAGCATTAGACATCAGTGTATTCTCACCTGTAGATTTCTTAATTTACTTCGTGTTAGGTGGGTGAAATTTTTAATTTTAAGCTAAAGCCACACGTAGTTCCATCTTCTAAATAAAATTGTTCTAGGTAAATTTGATGTTTTTTCAGTCCTGCATGGTTTCTCATCATTTTAAATGATCCAGTCTGGGTGAGAGATGAGTGTTACCCTGCAATTAGACTTAATCAAACAAACCAAATCAAACCAAACTTTGTTTTACTGTGAAAAAATGCAGAAAAAGTTTCCATAGCAACTACATAAATATCTTGCATGGTCTATCGATCGCCATTCCTCGATTCAGACTAGGTAAGTATGTTTTCTCTTTAAAGCTGTTGCGGAAAGAAACTATATCTCATCTGTGTACCAAAATCGTATGACCTAAGTATTTTGCCAAGGAAAATATTGTAACGTTAGTTATTTTAGACGTTTTAAAATTTTAAAAAAAATCTTATAGCAATCAACATTGTTTTTAAGTATTAAATCCTGAATGGTGATGGACGTTTTACAGCAGTCAGTCAAAATTTAGTTAAAAAATAGACAAATAGAACTATTCAAAATTATTTTGGGTACAGTGATGAAATATGGCTTATTCGAAAGCTACTAAAAAGTAGTCATCGAATTAGTCCTAAACACTTGTTTCGGTATTTAGTACTTCGGGATGAAGATGCTGATTACGATTTATGTCTTAAGAATCAAGACAGCGAATCGAACATGGTGGCTATAAAATTTTTGTTAATGCAATGGCCAAAGATACATTGCAGAGGTTCCAACTTGTGTGTTTTGGATCAGTATTTTGTCGTAGGATTCTTTTTAGTGGCTTTTTGTGTTTGGAATTCTCTGTCTAATTTTTGGATAAACATCCGTAATTTCGTTTATTAGATGGATCAGAATAACATCGTAGTATTAATTTTAATTTTTTTCTTTTAGTTAAGTTTATTACTTTTAGCTCTGTAGCATTTTATACAATTTTGTAATCTATTGTTATAAATAAATTATTATTACTTTACTTTAATTGATATTATGTATTCGACTCATGATACATATTTCCCATCAAATATAATTTTACTTGCATCCTTTAAGAGTATGAAATTTTTCGTCACAGATAGATAATTTGTATGAAAAAAAAAAGTACAAGAATTTTTACCATTTTTTTCATATTGGTAAATTTTTTTAGTTTATCAGTTGCAATCGTTTAGTGACTGAATACAAACAATCAGCACAGAAGAGCGAAGAACAATAGTAAAACTCCATGAATAAGGCCACGCTTAAGAAAAGATTTACATATCGTGGCTATAAGAAGAAATTAACGTTCAAGGATTATTTATACTCATTGATACAAGACCAGTATCCTTTGAAAAGTACATTTATCTGCCGGAATCATGACGGAATTGCAATCTGAATAGACATTTTCATGAGTACAAATTATTAGGAGGCGTCTTCATGAAGTTGAGAGATATGGTCAAGTCCCGCTTAAACCATCTTATCTAACCAAAATAAATTTGAAAAGAGTATTAATTTTTATCGCGGGTATGTTCGAAAACAACTAGAATTTTGGGACAATACTGTAGCGAATGTAAAAAAAACACCTTAAGAAATTTCCAACTTTAAGATTTTTATATGGGTGGAAGTGGTGAGTAGTTCCCTTGGATACTAGTTGTTATGTTGCCACTTTATCGTTTGAATAAACATTTTTAAATTTAATGGTAAATGTATAATTTTTGCTTTGTAAAAATGGGTACAGTTTCATTGAATGGAGCAGCTTAAATTGTAGGAAGCTTTGATAGTGTTTGTTTTAGAAAAATAAAGGTAGTCAATCTATATATATATACGGCCCATGCTATTTTGAAATTTCTTTTTACCCCCTTTAGACGCAACATAGCGTAAAACCTTTTTGTTATTGAATTGATATTGTTGCCAAGTGGTGGACGAAAAAGGTTTTACGTTGCTATGTTGCGTAGATACAGGTAAAATATATTTACATGAAATGTGTAATTTACAACAGACATTTATATTGCGCAGCTGCAGGCACGTATGAACGGCGCGCACGCATACAAATAGTCGTTTTGTCATCCCACTGTTTTCGCATGAACGGTGTCCACTGTAGTTCTGGACATAATTGTTTTGAGTAACTAAAACCGATAATTTCATTGCGTTGAATTTGTAATCGTTGAATCATTTCATTATTGTTTAAACACATTTCCATCTTAAAGGAATTCCTGTCCCTCCTGAAGAACGCTCTCGGCCTCACCTATATATATAGCTATATATATAGCTTTCGACTACCTGTTATAATGTTTCTACTATTTCTTAGAATAAAACAAAATTTATAATATGTACTATCATCATATAGGAAAAAAATATTAATGAATTTTAGAGTAATTAGCATAGTATTGTATTTTATATGTAATAGGATGCGACATATTGGCTGCGCTCTCAAGAGCGCTAGACAAAATATTTGTCTAATGTGTGCAATGTTTTTTTTTTTGAATTTTTTTGTGATATCATCACTGGGATGGTGAGTTTTGTCGCTTAAACTCTTATTTTTTTTTTTATAAATCGTCATTTGAATTCAATTTTAACGAATACTAAATTTAATTATTGCAAAATTCAAATATTATATGGAATTCAATGTTTTTATCGTAATAACTATTATCGATTAAAGTGCGTAATAAGTTTAGTTTATAAATGAAACAATATTGAATTAAGTTTAATAAAGTTTGATTCCAAAATGATTTCAAAACAACAAAGTTGTGCAAAAAAAATGTGTTCACCCATTTTCTTTTCTTATTGAATGATTTTCGACCGAATGGGTATCCTAGTTTTAATAAAAAGTACGATTTCAAAATTCGTAAAAACAAAATTAAGTAAAGTATAAAAAAAATTAATATATAAAAAATCGTTTAAAGATTATAAAAAGATTGTTGATTTGCCAAAATGATACGGGCAATATTGCGGCTGATAATTTGCTGTTTTTCTTCATTATTCCTAAAGTTATTTTCCTTTAGGAGTTATGTTTTTTTATTTACTTAAAATACCGTCTATGTTTTACAAAAGTTATTGATCCGATATGTCGATTAAGTATCAATAATTAAAAATTAATAGATATAGTGTAGGGAACTTTAGTGACATGCTGTATTCACTTCGAGCGATGTATCGGGTTATGGTTAAGTTCCGGTTATCGGAATCCATAATTGGATACACATCTCGCAGGGAATCGACGGAAAGCTGTTTTTATGAATTTTGTTCCGACTAGTGGCTCGCAAACTGTCCAGGAAGAGTTTAAAAAATGGTTATCGTTCCGCTAAAGCTCCCGTGTACCGGCATAGTGACGGAGCGCAAGGGCGCAGGCACTCGCTCTAAAGCTGCTGCGTGAGGTTGCCTCCGCCTTGGCTCGGCAGTTGGCTATGGCACTGAAATAGTTTTCGAATCGACTCGACCGAGTGCAGTGCAAAGTGGGAAGGTTCGCTGTGTCCGACGTCGACCCTTTACTGAAGAGAGATTTTCTAGATTTTCTGTTTATTTTTTGTGTATTTAGTTTTTAAGCCAAGTAGTAATTTAAGTGGGAACTGCGTCCAGTCGCTTTGTGCGAATATATATAAAAAAAAAAGTGAATGTGCAAAATCAGGCGATATCCAGCAAATCGATCCGAGTGAGGTGCGTGTACTAACGAAGGTGGCTCCTTGATTGAGACAGTAAAGGACACTGAGGAGGATTTCTGGCTCTGGTCCGACTTTTGGGGGCTAGTGCGGGTGTGCGTTTTTCTATTTGTTTTGACCGTCTCTCGGTGCGGTTTGCAGGGTGCCCGGCAGGTCGAATTGCGTCCGATCGATAGTGGGCCACCGTGGTCCAGGAGGAGCAGCATCCCAATGACCCCGGGCAAGGTGCTCCTGTTGTGCGAATCTGTCAGGCCCTCCTCCTGTGGTGCAGTGAGTAGTTGAGATTGTGGATCTTTTTAATCGTCCTTCAGAACTAGCTGTTCTATTGCCGGCAGCTTCACCTTTAGTTACGTCGCCGTTCCGGAAAAGAAGAAACAAACGCTCATTGCGCTCGAAGTGCAGCAAACGCGTCTTTCCGCATTCTTTGAAAAAGTGAAAAGTCTTGCGGGCGAAGAACGAAGACCGAGATAAAATTCTGCTTCGTCGGTTGATAAGGAGCCAGGGCCCCCCCAAAGAAAACAAGACGACCCGCGTTGGCGTTGGGGCGCAATTGGACTTGATTGAGGCAACGAAGTCGCCGCCGAATTGGTCCGTCCGATGCAGCCGGTCGCTGGTCAGCGAGCGTAAACGGTTTATTGGCTTTAACAAGGTAATTCGAGCACAGCGCGCTTACAGACGATTTGCTTTCCAGTTGCGTAACTCTGATGCCGTTAATCTCGGCCATTAGCCGCTGATTAGGCAAACAGAGAGATTTCCCGCCTTTCTCCTCAGCGGGGCAAGAAAGAAAGCCCCATTCGCTTTTTCCCAGAGGTCAAACATCGCAGAAGCAGGCTCTCTGGGTCGACAGAACTCCGGGGGTAGGAGCAGCTGGCCCCATTATTGCCAGAAACCAGGAGCAGTCACGACACGTCTCGCAATTTTGTCGGGACTCAAAACCTCTCTCTGGCCGCCTTTGTTTGTTGTCCTTAAGGCAGGCTGGCGACGATGATGACGGCAACGACGACGACGAAGGGCTGGGAATTAGCACGTACACAGGATAGAGGAGCGCCACACAAATACCCCGAACGGGAGGACGCCTTTGTTGAATAAATAAGCAGGGAAGCATGTCAGTGTACCTCGGGATTCGGGATTTAGGGATATGCTCTGCCGCCTCAATACGCAGGGATTCTCAAACAGCACTCCTCTGGGAAATCCCAGAACTTTTCAGCTGTTTCTGATGGTCCAGGCCGCGGTGGTAGAGGTCATCTCCTTCAAACTATTGTGCACTGTCACGGTTCGATTAGATACTTTGTGTACATTTTTAAGGCATCTAGTTGAAGATTTACTGCTCTTGATTCAAAAGCAGACAACCTAAATTGGCATTGACCATAATTGGATTTAAATACCTTCATGAATCTCCTCTTAAGTGGGTTAAATTTGTTACTGCACGTATGAAATCCTAAAGCCCGGGTTCCCGGGTATTCCTCCGATGCAAAATAATTGATCCATCCGCTTTTAAGATCGGCACCAAAATATTTCTTTTCTTTTCTGGGATAATGAATAAATAACAAAATATTATACTCACAATTACATCCTGAATATTGTCCGTCCGGGATGCGTGGGATAGGTTTGTTAATAGCCAAAAGGGAATTAAGAAAGGATAGAAATTGGAAGCTTACTGACTTTTAAAAAATTCAGCAGAACTTTCATTAAAGTTTACAACGCCTGGGATAAATGAAGGGTGACCGACTGACTACTGCGCACGCGTTCAGGGTTCAAATCCTTACGTAAACTTATTTGCTTTTTATTTTTCGTAATAAAATTTCAAAATAATTTTTAATATTCATTACTTCGTTACTTTTTTCGTTGCCACATGGAATATTTGAAAAACAGCTTGAACAATTTTGGGTAAAACCATTTCAGAAAGCTTTTATTACATTTTATAATAATTTAGATGAATTACTAACACAGTTATTAAATCTTGCTCTTTCAATTGAAGATGTAATTAAAATAAAGATAATTTATTTGTAATTTTTTCCTCATTTTATTGAATATTTTAAGGCTTCCGAAAATAGAAAGGAACGTGGATTTTACGGTCCTTTTTGAACTGCTTTTTATATTGAGATTAAATGAATAAATGAAAGATGTTAATTATACATACATATATAGAACAAATGTGTTACATGCTTTAATTTAATCCCATGTTGTGTTTGTAAGAATTATAATTATTTTTATTTCAAAGCCACTATATAAAAATTTATATTTGATCACACACTTTCTATTTTTCGTTTACGAATTGCTTAATTGCATTAAACTAATAATTATCTTACATTCTTTAGAATCGTAATTAAATTGTAAAAGTAATTTAATTGCGTAATTTTTAAATTTTATTTGGCATTCGTAAAATAAGTGCACGTAATAACGTAATAAGATATCCTCTTACGACCTTATTAACTGCATGCAATCTGTGTAAAAAAATTATGTTATTACTTATCGGGTACTTAAAAATTATATTGCTCTGCATTCAAAAAAGTCAACTGATTTGATAGTTCGTCGTAAATTTTATCTGAATACTTCTGAAATTATGAACTCGTTTTCTTTTTGAATTTGATAACTAATAGTCAGGCTTCACTTTTTCCGGATCTGGTGTCAATAAATGTTTTAAAAATTCTAGTGACCATTAAAATCTCTATGAATAAATTTTCGCCAAAATATAGAAATAGTAATTATGGTCATATTATTCTGCTAAAGTTCAAACCCATTTGAATAATAATAAGTGTTTTATTGAAGCAGGTTTTGAATGGATTTAAATTTAGTTAGAATCGAAAATATAAACATATTTTTACAACTGAAACATTTGATTTTTAATTTCCACCCTGTGCGGGCCTTTCAAGTTGCTGATTCTAATCTATAATCAAAGTCTATTAACCCTAGAAGCCTAATCTATTTCAGACGTACATAAAGCCTTAACATACGTCTCAGAGGGGTACATACGAGGTCTGTTCGAAAAGTATCACGAATTTTGAATTTCCACGAGCTACGTATATTTGATTTTTTTGTGGCTTTATGTTCATGTCCCTCACCTATGCTGACAAGCTCGGTTATTTTGAACGTTGAGTTAATTTTTGACACCTATTTTACTTGGACGTGTTTTGGCTCGTTTTCGATTTTTGCCTATTCCAAAAAATGGATGGAGGCGTAGATAAGGCTTTTAGGATAAGCATACTCATAAAATTTATTTTCCGAAAGAGTTTTAATTATTTAAAACACATATTGTTAGGTATATTATGACATGCACGAAAAATGAATATGGATAAAATTAGCAGTATGTTTTAGTTTGCTTTATAGTTTCATAAAATGCAGCTTAGTAAATACTGAAACTGCCGATTGCTAACATATTTATCTCTGATCTTTATTTTGCACAAATTATTGTCTTAAGCACTCTAAACGTGTACTTTTCCATTAAGCTGAAATTGCTCCCGTAAATCTTAGCAAATAGCATAGAGTCGGCTCTAAAGTAAATATGTTTGTATAATTGATCTGCAACCAGACTCTCTCCAGATGACCCTGCTGACGCTGTTCGCATGCAAACGTTTACAGAATGGGGCCGGATTTTCGCACATCGAATGCAGCCACGAAAGTAATCGAACCAAAATGCAAAAATAAATATTTGTTCTGCAGGGAAAAAATATGCTCCTTGACTGAAGCTCCCCAGAACGGCTCTGATTGTCAGCGGTTATTTATTTTTTTATTTAATTCATTCGCTGGACCGAATCGTGCTTCCGCTGAACCAGCGCTAGAGCAAGATTAGCTCGACTTAGTACCCCCAGCAGCTGAAACTAAAATAAACCGAACACGGGGGCCCATCTGGAATTTCTGCGGCGATTTCCTGGATTCGGTTGCAGTCTCGTCATTTCCCCGATGCGGCAGAAATGACTCTTTTTTTTGTGTCCCCACGACATGTCGTAAATTCAGACTGCACTACGGTGGCGTTTATTTCGAGCAAAATTCGACGTGACGTGCAACGGCCCATTCTAACTCGCGAGGTCGTTCGAATATGATCTACACGACTTCAACTTTCACCAGACCGTAGAAATGCCTTTTCGCCTGCACGTAATGTGGAAATTTGTCATTTTAGCAATATTAAAAGGAACCGGTCAAGTGTGAATTGGATATTCCTTATTTTAACTTTATTCGGAAGTAAGCTTAAGCTTGAGTTTTTAAAGCATAGGAACATAGCTTGCCTAATTTCAACCGATTCAGTTGTCACAATTTCTCAACTTTAGACTATGGTTCATAGTCTAAAGAGCTAAGCAAAAGCTCACACTTACATATATATATATAGAAAAACTGAGTTTTAAATTGAAATCCAGCTCAGGTTTTACTTTTTTGGTATATAAGACTATGTTTGGGCCATTATTAAGAATAATAAAAAGCTCAGTACAGTGCTGTACCTTCTATCATTTGACCAAACAAATTACTGATCTAGTGTCTTAGTTAAAATATGTAAAATGCTAATATTTCTCTTTGTTTGTTTCAATAAAAACTTTTTGAAGTACAACAAGACAAACTAAATTAAGCGAATGCTTTTTTATATATTTGGGTTCTAGTATGAGAAATATTTGTAATTCATAGGGAAATTCAAAGCTTCTTGGTTTCAGAATTAGTGTAAACATTTTGATTAAATGGATAGGTGGAAATATGAAAACCTTTTATGGAAAAAATACTACATTATTTTGAATCCAAAAATATTAACATAATCGGAAACAGCGGCCTCAAAACAGCCAGGTAAATATGAGAAACAACAATTGTTTAGTTGTCTTAGCATCTTTGTTCTACTAAATTCTGAAAATTTCACACTGCGTTGCATCATTTTCTTAATCGTTTAGTGGACATTTTAAAAATAAACAGCAAGCGAAGAGGCTTCTGGACTTTTCCTGACTAACTCGTAGCATACGTGACTCCTTTGTTTACCGTATTCTCGCATGCGGTTGATTGCAACGGTTTTCATCACTTTGAGTAACTCCCAGCGAACTCCCGCGAAAGACTTCAAAGACGATCAAACGACCATTGAGGATGGATTTTACTTAAGCCAATTGGCCCGCTCTAAGATACTCCCTTGCGGTTCAAAGACAAAATTCCGCAGTTAATGGAAAATGTCATAACAGATGTTGACTCCGTAGGCTCCGTAGTCCACATGCGCTTCCTGCTCCCGGAATGTTTATCAGCATGGGAAAGCAAGCAGCCAAAGTTTGAACTAATTGAGGCAGTTTGGCCATCGTCAAGATTCAAATCTCCAAGAAAATGAAAACATATGTCACGGCTGCATCGCGGGCAAGTGACCAGTTGAAGTTGAAACGATTTCATTAGCTATCTTTTATGGGACGTGTGCGCCATTTGATGTTGGAAAAAGTCGTTGCTTTCTGAACGGCAGACATGTGCGATGAAAGAAAAAAACGTTATATTTCACAACCTCTTCTGATAAGAGAATTTGAGTTATTTAGAGACATTTACAAGATTTCTTATCTATTAAAAACGAATATGAGGTTATTCCACCTGCATTTCAAATGAGTGATTCCGAATATTAAACATGTTGAAAATGTTGTAATACTATTTCATAAAAATTTACTTTTAAACCATTCTACTGGCGATTTTATGTAACACTATACCTTTTCATCGTTATGTTAATGGTTGCCTCATGTCATGTCATGTCATTAAAGTGTAATCATGAAATCCATTTGCGAGCTTACCCACTTATAACGTAAAGAAATAAACATTCGTCTATTTAAACACTTAAGATAAGCTCATGGTTTTAGGACACCAAGTATGCTTTTCAAAAAAGGTGATCATGGCACGTTCTTTATTTACTCATCACTTACCTCAAGTAAACGCTTCTTAAAAACTTCATCAAAATTTGTTACGAGATTTCAAACTCAATTAGGTACCTTTTATGTAGTAAATGTGCTGCAACTTTACAAATTTAATGCTATGCTATGGACATGCGAACACATCTGATCTCTTGCAGAAAATACAGCTTTTTTTTTTATAATTACATGTGCAAAACATGTGGCTATCAGACTAATAAGAAGTGAGCACATCAGTCCGCCCTTATTCTAAGCCATACTGGGTTGTTAAAGACTGCAGAATTATATTTTTCTCCATTTTTTCTTTCCTATTAAGATTTATGTATGAAACATGATAATCAATGCTCATTCTTTAAAATAATAATTATGTAATATCATTAATTTGTCTGTCATTTATTGAGCCTTTCTGAATTTCCTTGTATTTGCCTGATTTTACTTGCGTTCACGGAGAGTTCCAGTTGGGAACTCTTCTATTCCATATTTAACAACATCAATTGGGAAGATGAAAAATTTGGTATTATATAATCTGAACAAAATGGAATTTGTTTTTGCCGTATTATAATAAATCAAAAATTGGTAATTTCCAAACCTTAAAAAAAAATATAACCATCCAAATATTGAATGGATCTAGGTCATAAAAAGGCTTGAGATATGTAAATTGTTAAAAATACTTATGTATGTGTACTGAAGTAACGAACCTACGACATTCAAATTGGCGCTTCGCTGCTCTAACCAGCTGAGCTAGCCGTGAATACTTGGTGCCGATTCAAGCAATTTTTAATTCTGACGAGAAGAGCGATTGACATGTATTTATAATATAAAAAACCAGACAGATTTACACTGTGGATTTTTCCTTGCTTCAAATAGATCATTTTCCTCGCATTTAACTCAAGACTGTATCCAAATCTCATTTATATAGTTTCTAGTGATATAAGGCAGAACTGGGCCAAAAACTCAAGTCACCTAACGATGAACAGAGTTACGTCCTGATTTATTGTACCCGCCAGAAGGTTTCATGTAACGTGCGAACGAAATTTTCACCATAATAAAATTTATAAAAGAAACCGGGTAACCCAGCGGCACCGTTACTCATTTGGACTTACAGCGCTAATTCATCTTCGCTTATAAAAGCCCTGCGAGCGAGTGTTAATTAATTAGATGAGCACCATCCGTGCGGGCACGCCAGCAGCCAGCGAATGTACTTCTAGCGCACAAAATGCACGTGAGTAATGCGCTGAATTTGTCATGAGCTTCCGATGTCGGATTCCGACAAATCCATTTTCCCAGACCCCCCTACCATCCTCCTCCGGGGGGATATTCGAAAATTGGAACAAAACAGTGGCACTCAGCGGTACTGCGCTGAGCGGAACTCATTAGGGTCAACAACTCGAAGTGTCTTGAAACTCTCGATTGAGATTTGGTCCAAGTGCTTTCTGTTGATCTGCTTCTTGGCGGGTTCTATTGAAAACGAAAGTCGACTCTTCGATGCTGAATGATCCGACCACATGTAGTCGACCGATGCCAAGAAGATGTGACCGGGCGACTAAAAGATACTAAGCATCGCGGTCTCTGGGAAGCAAAAATTAATGGTTGCGAATGAGGTTGCTTCGCACTCTTGCGATTCGAACAAAAGATGGCCTCAACTAGCACAAAAGGTGCCGGAAGAGACTTGCTACGAAAACTTTCAATAAGATTGCCCCAAAACTATGCTTTTTGCATAATTTATTTTTCACAATTTATTTAACGACATCTCTTAAGTAGCTAACAATTAATTCTGCAGGGAACCTTCACTTTCCATGAGAAGTTGAAGCAAAGCAACACAATGCGTTGGTCTGAGGAGGCCATGTCACACTAGCCTCTTTTGTACTTCTCGTAAGAAGTAATAAAACAAACCTAATATATTATACTAGTTGAATTTTGTTGGAACTTTTTCATTCTATATCTGAACATAACTGACTATCGGAAACCCTGTGCACAAGACATTCATTTTTCAAAAATTGCATTAGAAAGTAGGTAACAGAAAAAATTAAAGAACTTAAAACTACGCAATACTGACGACCGTACATCGACCCTATTTACTTTGTCGCAAAATCAAAAAAAAAAATTATATTTACAAAAAAAAAAAATTATGTTTATAGTTCAAGATATAACTGTTTGAGGATTGCATTTAGTTTTAACACCAGAAGGACTGAAATTTAGTTTATACATATTTGGATGGAGTTATTGTAGAATAATTTATCAAATTTGATAGGTCGTAATAAGGTCTTGATGTACTAGAACATATGCACTGTGTAATTAACAAAAAATATTATAAAGTTCTATTTTTCATTTAGTGTTTTTACTCCTACCATCGTCCACAGATCGTTATCTGGAAAACGTAAATTAATACATGTCCTGTTACCGACCACAATATTTTATCATTTTATAGCAATAAATAATAATGAACCAGAATGCAGCCAAAGAATAAATTTATAATAAAAACATGAAATACCTATCTAAATCTTATAATGTATATTTATTTAACATAAAATAAACAAATATTCTATTTTGAGAATTTCGCTGTCCTAGAATCATTATCGAATTTTTTTATACTAAACTAGAGATATTTTTTTAGTTTCTTTCTTCTATAAGCAATGTGTGACAAATGTAGTTTTTTTTAAAAACTATGTTTAAATTTTTGAAAACTTGCGTATGAAAAGATATTTATAGAAATGCTGTGGTCGGATTAATGGTGTGGTCGTTATGAGGCTAGTTATATTCCTACTACTAAAATACGATAAAAATGGTTCCAATCAGCACGATTCCTAAAAACTTTACTTTTCAACTCACGGCTAACGTTATCAAAAGTGATGAAGAAATAGATAGTTATAATTAATTACAAATAGGTTTAAATGCAAGTAGGTAAAGTAAAAGGTGAATAACAAATTTCGATGTTATAATACTTGAAAATAAGGAAGGTATGGACTTTATATTTCGGTGTGTCTGGTAAAAAAGGGGTAGCAAAATGTCTGTTCCCTCAAATAATATCACTACAATGTTTTAGTTACATAGAACTTAAGTTTTAATATTCACAGTAAAATTGGTGTTTCGGACCACAAGTTGTCAGAAACCATTTCTTTTGAAATTTTTAAAAATACCATGATTTGACTTAGTCAAATATCCCAAGTTCACATGTATTATGGTTGGATTGCGATTTCAATATATTAAATTAATATTATTATTATATGTATTTATCCGTAAAAACATTGGTTTTTATTAATTTATTTATTTTAATTCAAGAGGGTTCATGAATCAGATTCATGCTGGAGAGTGTGTGATATCAAAATACGATTGTCCAAGATGTCTAGTAGTGTTTTTCATAACTTACATTTAGCAATTTATTTCACAATATCGCCGATGTTGCCGCCAATTAATTCTGCGGAGCCCTCACTTTCCTTGAGCAATTCTAGAAAAGCAGCACAATGCGTTGGTCTCAATCAATTAAACCTCGGATGCCTCCATGAAATGTTTACGGCCTTTCTCGAACTTTTTCAATTCCACCCTTGGCCAATGGAACAAAGCAGTTGTCCTTGTGCCTAAGAATACCCACAAATTACGCTTCGTAAACACAAGGTCCCCTCAGGTTATTGATTGTAGCATGCAGCTCTATTCGCCGATGTTTACCAAGTTTCCAGGGAATCGATATTTCGAAAGTCGTTTCCATACGATTCCTGTGGAACATAACCAGTCTACGGTTCGTCCATCTATCCAACTATTTGCTTGACAAAGCCCTTTTTTTTTGCGGGACCAAGGAGAGAAATTAAGTCGTAGTCAGACAGACTGCATATATTTTCAGAGTATTCGGAACTCAGCAAAACAAAACAAAAAAAAGAAATAGCAGTGGTAGAAATAAGCCCTTTACTGACTGACAAATTTTGCATTATGTATATATTTTGTTCATTACCAGACAAAGGGGAGCTATGGGAACTTTTTTGCAGAATTAATCAAGAAGTTTGAAGAGCTCTGCGCTAGTATGCTCAGTCTTTAGAAGCAGCATAATGCAGCGAGTTGTTTTCAGATCGGCTAAAGGCATTAAAAGACCAAACGAACTGGGGAATAACACATTGAAAAACTCTCCTCTAGGGGGTTGCATAGTCTCGAGTGTTGCATTTGGTAGGTCAGTGACTGATTAATTTTCTTAAGATTTTGAGCTCTCCCTGCACCCATGTAGGCGTCATTCAATGGCGAATGATGCATAGAAAATTTAGCATTATATTGGAGTAATGACGTGGCCATAAAATAATAGTGTCTTGAAAAACGGGTCCTATTATAACGAATAAAAGAGCAACTCAGCATTAAATAATAGCTGCTTCAATAATGCAAATAAATTTCTAATTAGCATAAAATATGAATTTCTTTCAAAAATTCACTTGTTCACATTGAATTATTTAGGATTATGGAACATTTTGAACTATAAAAATAGATAGAAGTAAAAAATAAACATGTTTGATCTTAAAAACGGCTTTACAACTTACACCAAAAATAACGATGAAAAATATCATATGCCCCATACAACTGGACGACTTATGTTTGGACTATATTTTGATTTAAAGCCATTGAAATTAAGAAGGGGGAAAGGTAAGGGCGCACTTCAAATGAGACACTCTGTAAAAGTCTTAAGAGAAAGTTCCCTTTTTGTTTTTTTTTTCCTTTGTGATACTGCTGATCCTGGTTATGCTTTTGATTCTAAATAAATTATTCTAAACGCGGTGATAAAATTTATTGAATGATTTTTATTTATTTATTAAGTAATCAATAAATTTTACACCCGTTAACATAAATATTATTGTGGAGATTACTCGAAAAAGCCACGACTTTGACCTTCGAATTGGTCTTGGTCTAACTAATTGAGCTTCCCTAGTCACTTGCCGCTTTTCGAGCAAAATTTCGTCCTGATGAGGAGTGCAATCAACCAATTTTATATGCATTTTGTTTTATTTATGTTATTTTATTTTTAATTAATTACCTACCTACAATACACTACCTACAGTAGACTTTTTCAACCTTTTCTGGTGCTCCTTGCATCCCAAAATGACAAATTTTGTTTATTATTTTATTTATGAATGAATGAATTTTTACATGTTTATAACATATTTTCTTCCTATCGACTAATTATCAGTCATAGTTAGGTTGAAATGACGGCGTCTAGTTTGATCATTGTTATCAAAATTTGCTGATGTTTTCTTAAAAAACTAATTAAGAATGTCTGTCCTTCCTTTCCTCAAGCAGATTCAAATAATCCTCATTGCTTAACAGTCGAATAAGCTTATATAATTTTCTCATTTATTGCATCTGTTCACTGGATTTTTTTTATTATGGGAAAACTTTATAAATTCCCTTGAAATCGATAGGAAATCCTTTTTGAACAGAACCAAGAAGAGAATGTTCTTGGAAGTTTAAATGCCTTAAATTAAAAGTTCCAGACAGAAAAAGGGTATCTTTTAAGCTTAAGAGTAGCAACCATGTTTAACGAATTTAACAGGCTTAACAAGGTGTGAATTTTCCGCCTTTAAAACTTCACTCCTTGCGTTTCAAAGAAAAATGTACAAAAATCATCCCTAAATCAAATAAAAAAGTAAAGGGAAATGGCATCCTATTTCATGAAAAGTTGCAACGAATGTTCTGATTCTCCCAGAGGAAGATTTTTCAGGAAAACGAGAAAAACCCTTGAAAAGCATTGCTTGTCCCGGTTGTATCCTTCCGTTCGTAAATGGGATTTTTTTTTAGCTATGTTCATGTGAACTTAAAGTGCTCTCTTTCGCGATACAAAGCACAAAATGGGTTTTGCCTTTTGCGAATGATACATAATTTAATTTAAAGATTCTATTTCAGTCAACTTCTAGTTTGATTCCAAACCAATTAGTACGGGAAGAATTTGAAGAACTGGAAAATAATTGAAAGGCCAGTAGAAATTTGGGATAGTGCACGGCTCAACCCTTAGTATTTAAAATACGACAAATAGACCGGATAGAATGTTTTAAAAGATTTCAGAAGCAATATTTCTAGATAGAAATTTATTTGAACTTATATCTACTTATTTAAAACTAACTCAACATCTTTTCGACCGATAGTAACTGATAGAGATTTCATATCTTACATGCAGAATATTTCATCGAACAAATTATGGTTTTCATGGCAGGGTTTCTGGCAACTTTTATGTTTGTTTTTCTTTATGTATGACATAAATTGTGACGAATAATACTTCTTGCATTTTTGTTGAATTAATTACTATTTTACTTTTGTCAAGATGCTCTTGACCGTTTTTTTTCTTTTAGAAATATGTTTTATCGGTATGCCCAACAATTTTTTCTAAAGAGAGTAATTCTAACTATTCTGCCAGAAATTTCTAATTAATTCACATCGCTGAAAATAGATACTCCTGAGAGCCTTGGCACGAGAACCATTAGGGAATTTAACTGATTTCGCTTATCTAAATTGAGATTTGGATGAATCTGTTCTGGCGAGTTCAACAGTCTCCACTGAACTCGGTGCACTTGCAGTTTGAGGGTATTTTGCGGTGCCCTTTAAGCGATTTCCTCCGTGCCGAATGCCATGCATCTTCCACAATCCGGCAGTTAAATTGGTCCCCAACAAGTGCATGTCCCACACTGGGCTAAAAGCGTAGACTGCTTACACGACAACGAAGCAAGAAGGCACTTTATTTTTAGGCCGCACAGTCTCCATCGGAGCGCATATTTAAGATGCTATGGAGTCCAATAAGATGCCACCGGTAGGAGAACCTCATCGCAGTGCTGCGTTCAGGAATTTTTCTCACTCTACCGTCGCAATTATAGAAATGGCATATTAGGTTCCCTCAGGATTCATAAATAATCCGGGAATGGTACGTGAACCACTGGGCAATTGATGCTGGTTGGGGGCTCAAAAATTAGCAAGGAAATACGAACCTTTGAAAGGAAATATGTTCTGTGAATAACGCGTTGTTAATTCATACTTAATGTGCTCGTTATGTTTCACGACTGGAGAACAGACTCCAAAAATATGATAATTGTGTCACATATATATAGCTCAATAGAAGTGGGAAATGGCTTTCGTAATTTCTGCGACACTCATTTATAAGTGCATTTAGGAAAAAAACTAAGCTCCTAGATATAAGAGATTATTTTTAGAGAGATTCAAAAAACTATATTTACAATGAAAGTATTCGAAACATGTGATCTATTGTACTTACTGAAACAGAATAATAATAATAATAACTGTCTAGAAATAGCAACAATAGTCAAATACTAGAGCTCAAAACTTCACATGATTATTAAAATAGTTCACAAGTACTAAGGTAGCAAGAAATTGAATTTATAGTCTCAATTAACATAATATATATATTCAAAAAAGCAATCGATTTGATATTTGATAACATCCCATTTTAACATTATTGCAAATAATGTTTGTTGTATTCTAAAAAAGAGGAAAATGTCAAGGACAAAACATCTGAAGTTGTATGGAGATTTTTATTGTTCCAATGAATAATCAAATTTCACTCTTACTGAAACGCATTTGAATCATTTCTATTCTAATACTAACCAATGAAAAGATCCTATAGGTTCAATGCAACAACAATATTCCAAAATTGGCTTTACTATGTGAAATATGAAGATCTCAAGGTTAACAGATGTAAAGCTGTTAAATATGCTAAAATCAGGATTTTATGGAAAATCTCTTTCTAAAATTATTACCCATTGTGTTAATTTTAGTAGAAAAGTCAAATTTTTTAGGGTAAACAAAAAGCAGAATCTAAATTAAAATCTGAATTTGAGTAAGATATTTAGATTTTCCTACGTAATTGGGCTGAAGGAGTACGTTTATATAAACAATTTTAATAAAACAAGTATATTAAGTGATGATCAATTCTAAAGCTATTTGTAAGCATTAATATTATGGGATGGGTATATTAGAAATCGATATTTGTCATCATGCAAATTTAATTTGAAGTAATTTGCGTTTCACCTGGAGGATGTTTTGAAGTGTGACATTCTGTGATAAAGCCTTAGGTAAAGAGGATTTACCAGACATTCCCTCAGGGCTTGAGTAAGAAGAATTTCGTCATTCTTGTAAAATTTAATTATTTTCAGTACTGAGGTACTTTTAGTACTTAGTCATTTGGGTAGGGTGATATGATGCAATATCGTGTACCACGTTACAGGGGATTACTTTTCCTAGACTTACTCGTATATAGGCTTCATTTGGAATGTTCAATTTAGAAAATTTATAATATATCAAACAGTATTTTTATTACATGAAAAAACATAAATAATTTAAATTTACGCATTTAAATTTAATTTAAAAATTCAAATTACCAAATCATATATACTAAAGCACAATATTGACTGCTATGAATTTTCTATTGAAATTTGAAGATTCAATTGGACAGTCGAAATTTTTCCAATTTAAGTCAGGGTTTTCCATTAAAATTGGCACGCAAGTAGGTGTCTGAATTAAAAGTAAAATTAATATATATAATATCTATTTGTATTTCATTTGTTATCAGTCCGAATATATAAAAAGAAGTAAAAGTAGAGAATTAGTGCAGATTATTATTAATTGAAACGGTCATATACTCGAATCTACGATGCGATAAAGTTAAAATAAATTTGTAATAAAGTCAGCATGTGAAATTTTGTAACCAAACTTGCAATTTTATAATTACTAAAAATTTCAATGAATTCTTCATTTTATTTCAGATTTCATTGCTGACTTTTATGAAAAGCAATTAGGTGAGTAAATTTTGAACCGTTCTTTTTATCAAAACTAAGGACTTGTAAAATGTTTTGCCATTTTCTGTTTTAAAACCCATTAAAGGAATTTCTCATTCCAGCAGTATCTGGAAAATGTAATTTTTGCGTAAAATCAGTTTTTCAGCGATAACCAAAGAAATTTAACTTCGCTCATTAAAAGCGGAATGGAAACAAAAGTTGCCTGCTCCGCCATAAGTAATGCGGCTGCATACAATCGCATAAACATTTTTCATAGCTTCAATTCCACTTGAAGTGGGACTGACATTTTCCTCGTGACCCGGTTTCTGGTGAGCTCCTTTTTCTGGCAACAATGAGGCGCGGTCTAGGGACCCTTGTGCGCCCCGTTGAGGGAGTGGGCGACCGACGATGGAACAATTGTTTTATTAAGTCTTTTGGCACATTTTTCGAATTCGAATTGAGTTCTTATAATGTTGCAGTGCCACATTTTGAAGTCTGAAGCATTTCTCATGCAAAAACTTGATTTTTTCTTTAGTCCTTGTTTTCCTTCCTGTTTTCGAAATACTTCTGGGTCAAGTGTTCATGCGCCTTCCCTCTGCGGAAGAGGCAAAAAATATCGTCCCCTAAGCACCCGTTAAAATACACCTCGGTGTTTTCTTGCTTGACTTTCGGCTCTTCGTCTTCTTATTTTCTAAGTAGATTTGTTTTATTTTAATTCAAAACTTCCTTCTACAAAATTTGCAGGATGTGCTTTTCTCTTCGCTAAATTTAAAATTCCGGAATCTCTTAAAATGAGAACAAATGTTTAATTAAATTAAAGTTGGGCTCGGTGCAAGTTGGAAAAGTACACTATTAGTATTAGAGGATAATTTTATGTTTATCTTGGAATATAATTCTCATATTTTTCTAGTTTTTAAAAACCTTCAGATCCAAATTTGTATTTACATAGCTTTTAAAAATAATACCTAGATAGTGTTCGATCGTTTTATTATCTATAGTAGACTAAAGCCATAATATGTTTTAATGAAAAATGATGTTTGCGAGAGTCGTATTATGCCATTTTTGGCTTCATTCCCTGCCAAGACATTGAAATGAATGGACTTTAAATTAATAGAGATTGCTTCTGACTTGGCAGTCTCTTAATTTTTTTAGCTTTCGGTGCTTCCTTTTTTATTAATAACATAGAAAACTTGAAATCAAAATGAAGCGGACAGAAGTTATACTTCATCTGCCAGGCTAAATCCATTTCCATTTCATAGGAATAATAAAGGACTTTTAATAGAAATTTCAAGCCTGACATTTCTAATATGGTCTTTTTAATTGTTTTAATAAAAAAAAAACAATAAAAACGTTAATACGTTAACACAAAATTTAGAAATTAGCTTTGATAGATAGAGTCCATAATTTATTTTGCAAAACAAGTAGTGTTATTTACAAGCATTTAGGTGTTAGTGTAATTTTAAAATCTGGGGTTTCTAATTGGACATAATTAGTATATCGATGTGTATTAAGATTTTATAACCTCTTGCATTAGGTGGTATATCCTCAATGAAACACCCTGTGTATGTAGAAAAGCGCATCTATGGGAGTTTCCTTATAGAGAGATTCCATTCGGCAGTCTGTAAAAAATTATTTCAGTTAAAAATGTACAGAAATATATAAAATACTATACAAACTTTTCAATATATTGGCAAAAAAACTTAATTTATCAATAGTTTGCAACTTTTATATCTTTCTGATTTTTCTGAACATTTTGAAATGTTGATCTTGTTGGCTTTCTGGTTTGGAAATAGTCCCTGATCCCGAGTTTATAGGGTCATCTGTTGTTTACCTTTCGTATGAAACAAGCTCGGCTTCATCCAACCGGTGACCTTTCAAGGCATCCACAACGGTAAACGAAACGAGGTAGGTTTCAGCATTCCTAAGCTTCGTAAAAAGTGAATTTGCTTCGTGCCTGAAAACTGGCCGAGTGAGTCAAGGCATCAGGGGAGTGTTTTAAAATGCCGAGGTAAATTCCCAGGCTTCACCTATCTTTTCCGCAACTCGCCATTGCTTCAGGTGGATGACCGCCGGTTGCATGCATGCCGCTCTTCGGGGCCTGCCTGCGATCGCCGACTGTGACCAATCTTCCAAGCGGCGACCATCGCGGTGCCCTAGATCAACAGATTGCTAGATCGATCATCTTGGCAACCTTTTGCGGTTGGCCGACAGCAACTCGGTTTTTCGAGTCGCCTAGTCCGTTTCTCGTACAGCGAAACCTTTCCCTTCTCCGGGGGACTAAGTCGTGATCCCAATTTAATCCACTGATGCACGGTTTTGCCGCCGCCGCACCGCTTACGCGCTCGAGATGATAGCATGATATTTTAATGCAGTATTGCTTTTCAATCGGCAGTCAGCTTTGACTGGGATGAAGATTTATGGACCAGAAAGAAGTGCCCACCTATCTACTCTATTCAATTTAACTATTGTAGTGTACCAGCACGCCTCGGTTGCTTTCGATGCAGCTCAGCCTGGGCCTGAGTGATGGGTACCATCGCGCGCCAATCATGAGCACGATTGTTTGATGATTAGTCATTAAGCAGCCGATTGTTTACGTCTCCCTGTGGGCTTAACTTATGGTACCAATTAATATTTACCTGCACCTTATATCGACCTTCTTGTACGCGGAGAAAGTGCGCCCATGCAAAACGAATTGTTTTAAATGAAAAATAAATCTCTCCCTGAAGATTTGGAGCACTACCATATACGCAATTAAATCATGAAACAAGTTGGTGAGTTTTCGGATCAAATTTTCATTTGTTCAGATCCAACAAAGGATGGATGACTGGCGAATGTCGAAAAACGATGAAATGAGGCCTTTTGTCATCATGGAGCTGGGTAATGAAGTACTAAATTCGAGGTTGGTAGCCTTCCATGAATAGACGGATTTTACGCATAACGAGCACATTACGATAAATTTAATGAACAGAGATAAAGTTTGTATTGATAGCATTTAATTATCGGCTTGAAGAATTGGGGAGAGATTGGGACTTTTTTTATTAACATGTTTTACATAGTGAACAAAAGTTTCACTCGAACAATAAGGAAAATGTCTTTATTTAGATTCAAATCAATGTTTTACTGAATTGCTTACCCAAAAGCAAGCATATAGACTTTTAGGGTGCGCTCCCACCCATTTTTTTTGGGTGTCTTTGTTTGGGATTTCTTTTATTAAAAAAAGCGCTAATATTATTGCACAACGATTATTGGTATTTAAAATACAGGTTCCCAAATGTAGGACAACAGATATTTAGTTTATGACAATTATGACCTCCGACGTTGACCCTTGAGGAAATTCCCGTCCTCTATGGTTAAGACATTCAATGGGTAAGGATTTTGTTATCCATACACTAGGATCATTAAAAACAACACGAAATTGCTGGAACTTGTGGTTCATAATTTCCACTCCAGTCCAGGTAAAACAAATTTTCAATTTATTTTATTGTGTTCACTAGATATCCAGAGAATATGATTCTCAACAAAATAAGCAATTAGTTATTAAAATAAGAAATGTAGACATTCAAAATTGTCTTTACTTTTATATTGAAGGTAGGTTATTTGCACGTTATTGTGGCAAGGATGCTTGTTCGCTTCCGGCCGCTTCAATCACAACATTTAACATCTTTCGCAAAATATTTAGTAAATAAATAGTTAATTTTAACTTAACATTTTTACAATTTGTATTTCAAATGGATGGTGGATGGAAACGCTTCCATAATTTTCAAATTATCATTCAAAATTGAATAAACCTTAGTTAATTTCTTTTTGAAAAAGGATAAATATTCTGGAATTTTTTACATATTGACTAGATTAAATGTTCCTGCTCAAGTGATAAACTCCGTTACAACCCTGATGTTCATTCTGCGCGAATACCCAAAAACGTTAATGGGCTCTGTGGGGGTGTAAAGACAAATTCGTTTTAATTGCAGCTGCCCACTCATTGTAAGCACTGTAGGGCCTTCTGGCAGAATTTCCATTATCGATTCTTGAGAGGTGTTCTTCGACGCGTAGGACAGAAATGCGTGGTGTACTCTTATAACAAGACTTAATTGGTTAAATCGACATAATGCAGGAGTGATGAAAGGGTCTAATTAATTAATTAATACTTCCGTGGAAGTTACTTGTACATAAATAAGGTAAAGTAGTATTGTTGGCCCAATAAAATATCGAATACTCGAATATTGCTTGTCATTAAATTATCTTTATGAAGATGTAAGCGCCGTTCATCATACACATTTACAAGTGTTCTACAAAGTACCTTGAAACCTTACCGATTAGTTCTACATGAAATGAGAAAGCACAACTTTTAATTGGAACTTTGCTTGAAGTCGCTTTATGGACACTTTCCCAGTGATTTGTTGTATACATTATGCAATTTGCTTAAAAGAGCAACTTCCTTTGCAACCACCTTGAAATTAATTGGTTTTCCAAGGCAACAGAGTATTGTTTGATTACCCATTTACCATTTCCTAGGGATACTATAAGGATTTCAAATCGGGTGTTTTTTTTTTGTGAAACTTGCAAGTAGAAGTTAATTAGTTCTTTCGATTTATAAATATGTTTGTTTTAGCAAAGAATTTTATGATTTTTTTAAAGTACATTTCATCTATCTTGTAAACTTTGTTTGTTTATTCATACTTTTCAAAATTTTATTTTCATTTTTGAAAAGAAATTAAAGTAATGCCTTCCTAAGGTTCGGCGAAATTAAAGTAATGCCTTCCTAAGGTTTCGGTTGTGAAATAGCATAAGCTCTAGCCCCTTGTTGTATTGATCAGAAACCAATAGGAAAAGTGTAGCATTATTAACTTTATAGGATATACGTGAACCTAAAATAAAATAGAAAATTAAAAATAGTAGTAGTAGTAGTAAAGAATGTTTTTTTTTACAAATTCTAAAGGTGTTTCGGTCCTTAAGGCAAGATAAGAGTCAAAATAACTCAAACCCCTCTTTCCCGTAAAAGTCTGCGTACAATTCTAAAAATCATTAAATTAAATGAGAACAATAAATAAAAAAGATTATCTCAACATTATTTAGTAACACGTACGCAGGTACGCAGACAGGAATTTCATTGTGTATGTAGACTTTTCTGGCTGCATAAATCTATGTAGGTACGAAATTTAATTTATGAATCAGTGACTTTGAAATGAAAATTTTTGTTTATCGAAATTTCGTTTTATTTTTCTTATAGTATAATTTTAGTCCGATACACAAAACTTCAAATATGCTGATGAGATAAAAGGTTGCTCAGAAATATATCAAAATTATATATTCAATTCCCTAAAGATTGTAAGCCAACAACTCTTATACTTACGCCAATAGGGTATTGTGAAATTTGTTGGCCTATAAAAATTATAAATTTAAACACTAATAGTAAAGATTAAAGAACAAAACATTTTTACATTTTATCATATGTTTCAATTTACACGACAAATAATCAACTCCAACATCCTGTTAAATATCTACCCAATAACAGATCGAAAACTATTAGAAAAGAAAAGATATCATTTGTCTCCTCTTAATGTATAGTAATAATTTTAATACTCAATTTGCATAAAAAAACTGTCCCATATTCATTTGATCCAAATGACCTCAATCTCTTTTGAAAACCTTCAAGACATTTCAGGCGACATTTCGCAAAACCTCGTATACTCCATCTACTTCTATCCGTCAAATTCAATTTCCGTTCGTATCAATATTCATTGGTCCGTCCATTGGAGCGAAGGGTCGTCATAGTGTCGATATTTATGTAGGAGTAGATCACCCCTCACCATACACGCACTCTGACCTTCGCGAAATTGACGAGCACACAAAACGCCACACTCCCACAAGGCGTTGGAATTAAGAATTTGGTTCGCGTCTGTACGGAGTTGAAGGCATTTTCGCAATTTTGCTTCGGTCTTTTGATTTCTTCCCCTAACATACTTACAAATAGGCTTGAAAAACTTGGCTAACATGGCCACCAACACTGTCGATACAGACAAAATTTTGCACGTGGGAATAATTTCCCATTCGTCCTTCAAGGTTATGTGTTTTATCTTTTTTCGATTTACTAAACGAATCTCCTGAATAATTAATTATTATATTCTCATTTTTTGTATACCCGAAATGCACACCATAATTTATATTATATTATTTAATCATTCTCGAGTTGTAGTATCAACTGCATTATTTTGTTAATGGCAATTAATATAGAATTAAATGTCATATTAAACATAGATGGTATATTACGATCTTGCTTACTTTCTCTATGATAATTAACATCGAATTATTGAAATGAAAGACCTTCCAAAGGTTGTTATTAGTAATCGGTATATTTTAGATATATATGATATATCTAATCGTTGACAAAGGATTGCTTTGAATTTTTAATACTGTATGCAACAAAATGGACATCAGAACTGAAATAATGAAATATATATTTGTATATATCAATAAAAATATAATACAATAATATAAATAATTAATTTTCCATACAACAATATTTAAATGAAATCGTGCAGGAAAGTGTAAAATTTAAATACGCATTTACATTTAAGATAATAAAGGCCATTTCACGATATAATTATTACATGCTCTAGTCTCCTAGTGCTTTGGACAATTTTTTAAATGTTTTAGAAGAAAGTATTTGTCGTCTTCGTTTGAGGCCGAGTACAGGAATAACCCTTCAAATTTTCAATGGGACTAATGTGAGCATTTTTTACTGCTGTTTATTTATCGTTCATTATATTAGGTCAAATATAAGAATAGTATATTTGTTAGTAATAAACACATAACAATTCCGCTTACAAATGCCTGTAAAATACCGAAAAATCTGCAAAAATTGTCTTACTTATAACAAACAGGTGGTTTGTAAAATTCAAAAATCGAGGGTAGTTTTTTAAATAGGTTAATATCTTAGAAGATTTTTATATTTTCTAAACCAAAATCATCATGTCTATCACTCATTTATTTTTAAAACAAAGTAATAATTTTCATAGTTTCGAGCGCCAATTTTGAGTTTTTGCCACTGTACCACATAAATGTAATAAATACTATCTATTGAAATTGATTCGCTTGAGAATAGTTTGGGAATAAAACAAACGGATTAATCTAAAGAGGAGCTGGATTAAGGTGAAGGTGAGGTCTGGCTCTGTTTGAGATCAGGGGAAAACCCACAAAGCAACTTCGCGGAAGCTCTGCTCCGTGGGTTTCAGTTCCCGTTGTAGAAATCCATCTCCGCACACCTGGGGCATTGCTTTTCCGACGAGAAATTCCTGCGGCTCGTTCTAAAATCAGCAGGGCATGCAGGCCGGGTGCAATATGAAACGTTTCATTGTTTCATCAAACCCGGAGAATGTATTGCCTGCAGCATTTCGTCGCATCGCTTCGCATCGACTCACGTCACAGTCACAGACGGTCTAGATAATGCCCGGGCGATATGCAACTGAAACTCCTTGGCGAGGGTCTTCGGTTACCTGCTGATTGGGCCAGTTGCATGCTGTTGCAACTTTCACGCTTTATGGTAGATGCAATCGGAGCCGATCTAGTCCACTTCAACACCAGCCCCACCGTCTGTTGCTTGATCTTGGGCCGCCGGGAAGGACAGCTGCTGGATTAAATTTCTACAGATCGGTCGAGCGATTTTCCCGCTGTTTCTCTCAAAATTCTTCCAGAAAAATGCGCAGTCTTGAAAACCCGCAATCACACTTTGCCGCATTGAGGGACGTACAACTGTTCGATTTCAGCATAGTTAAGTGATTTCATCTGCCGCAAATATTTTAGAGACTCGCCTGAATTTCGTTTTTCAGGTAGAATAAAATGCTTAGCTAAACACGAACCAAATGCACCGAAAGGTGAAGCGCTCGACACCTTAATTGAGTGCTAATTAACTGGTGTGAGCTAATGAAGTCTTAATTGAAATCGCTGTGTGGTATTTTTTAATAAAATTTCCTTTGTGCAGCTATAAATTTATGCTTTTGTTTACACACGTCTCAATTTACGAGCAAGAGAAGACTAGGTATAATGAACTGGTTCTATTCCTAATTAGCCAATAAGGGTAGCAACAGCTATACTCGTATAGTCTTATGAATTTGCACATAATGTGAATATACTGTGACTATGCATATTCCAATTTAAAAATTTATGATTTCATTTCACTACAAAAAGAAACACATTATCTTCTTATTATTGTTAACATTTTTATTGAATATAAAGAAAAAATGTGTATATTTTTAACGTTTGATTTTCATTTGTTGATCTCAAAAACTACCCTTTTTTGTGGGCATATCTTTTACGGGTTGGGGGAAAAAGTCTCAATTCAAAGGAATCAAACTTCTATTGTTTTTCCATTGTCAATCCTCTTTTTGTGAGAAAATCCCCCTCTATTTAAATCAATTCTTCACGGTTAAAATTACAAAACAAAATTGTCTATGAATGGAAGTGAGTTCTTAAAAATATCAAATACTTTCAAGGATATCACAACATGTAGAATAACAATCATAGTCCCGAAAATAGATAGATAGATAGATTTTTTGGAATAGGCAAAAATCGAAGACGAGCCAAAACACGTCCAAGCAAAATAGCTATCAAAAATTAATTGAACATTCAAAATAGCCGAGCTTGTCAGCATAAGTGAGGGACATGAGTACCAACATAACGTCACAAAAAAATCGAAAATCGAATATACGTAGCCTGCGGAAATTTAAAATTCGCGATACTTTTTTAATAGACCTGGTATATGCAAATATCTAGCTTAGCTTACAAATTATTTCCATGTTAATATTATTCCTGGATTAGGGGCGTTTTGGTTGGATTGCCGTGTTGAAAATTTCGAATTCGTGTAAACAATTTTAACAATTATTATGAGTGCGCCTCAAAACTATAAAATTTTTAATTGTTATATTGAGAGTCAAGGGTTGATTTGAACTAATTTTTAACTAACTGTAGAATTAATTTTTACATATTGGTGACAACTTTTATCGATTCGTAAGACCCCAGCCCTCTGCTAACAGCACATTTCACGCCTTTGGAGGAAATGATTTCATTATCGATTGCAACCACGCCTCAGTCATTTGCTTTCAATTCGAGAGTTTTCTGCGACAAGCAACAGCTCCTGGGGATTTCTGCGGACATGACCAACAGGTGCTGCCGTGCTGAAACCGGGGCCGAACCCTCTTCCTGTGCTTTTGAGGTGTGCTCCTCTGACACAAAAGCGCTTGTAATTAAGTCGTTGCCGCTGAAAAGCCGTTTCATGTCGCGTCCCAAAGAGCGCCCCCAGAGAACGTTTGTATGGAATATAAAACCCGTCAGTAAGAAATTGTAATAAAATCAAAACGGAGATCGATGCGACGCGACTGTACTATTAGATTTCTTTCCAGCGATCGTAAATATTTAATTGGGCGGAGGTGGAGAGACAAATGCAAAATAAATTGGCTCAGATTTAACGGCCGCATCCGATTGCAAAGGAGCCCCAACAGGCACTCCAAGGGGCATTGTCACGGTGCTTCGGGCGCTTTTGCATTTCAATGCCGTGACTTCCGGCCGTGCTCCGGTTAAGCGCGAATTCGTCGATTCATGGATCATTGTCTTCTCGGCGCATTATCCGGGCGCTGTTGATCTGGAAGTCACCTCATCTTCCTGCGCCCAGTACAGCGCCGCTCAGGTGTCCGCCGCGGGCCCCAGTGCCATTGAAGGGTCATTAATCGGACAAAGATTCTCTGGGGACTAACAAGCAAGAGCTCACCAAGTGATTTATTTCTCAATGGATGTCCCGGACTAGAGCAGATAACTCGACGAGTCTATTCACGGTCCATGGGGCCTCGTTCTCGGTGGCGCAGCGCTACTTATAAATTTCATAAATGGCGCAGCATTTACAAAATCACAAATAACTTTGTGAGAAGCAGTGCTGCTTGAGTTACAAAAATTTTAGGTTTTTACGGTCTTATGGAAAATTGTTTCTTCCGATGAAGTTTCATAGCTGTGAAAAAATTAGTTTTCATAGCCTCTCTGGGAATTTAGCGACCATTTAAATCTATGGGTGTTATTAAGCAAGAGTGTCGACTGTTACAATAACAATTCAAAAATAACACAGAATCAAGTTATAGCAATAGTGCAACCTAGGTTGCCGCAGCGAGTCAATTTAACTCACTGTTTGTTTTATTGCTATAAATATATAAAAAATCTAAAATAATTTTTTTAATGAAATTATGAAATTTATACGTTGTTAGTTCCAAAAATTCATGTGTTTTACCTATTTTGACGAATATGAGACTCATTAAATTAAGTTGGTCGTTTTGTACACATGTAACTTATTTCTGTTGCGTAGATATTTTTTATGTAAAGAGGTCACTTACTTGGCCATGTAACGCACTATTCATCTATGTCGTCATAAGGAATAAAGTAAATATTTTTGCTGTTTTCTTCGTATTTTGTTGATCCAAATTGTTCCATTAAAAACAATGGAAATATTTTCCAATATTTACGTATAGATGTTGCGTTTTTTGTTTATTTAGACAATTGGCTTATCTTTAAATTTTTGGCTTATTTCGTAGTCAAATTCGGAGAAATTCTAAAAATTATTTAAAAGTTACATCGATAAGTTTCTTAAATGGATCACGTTTCTTATTTTTAGTGAAAAAACCCTAGAAACTCGATGAGATAATAACCTAAGTATGTTTTTCTGAAGTAATTTCTTCGAAAGATAGTTAATTAATTTAATACGACGCATGTTATATGGGAAGCCAAAATTACGAATTATTGGCATAAATTAAAGAAACCCTCATAAAGTGCCAGGAAAAATTTAGGTAAATAAGGTAAGAAGGAGATAATTTTAAATTGAATGAAAAATTATGTGATTTGCATTTATCCATGTCGTTTACGTTAATCATGCACAAATATAAAGCGCGCTGACACAGAGCAATCGTTAAAAACTATAAGAATATTCTTTACATACAAAAACCCGTCCAGTTTTTCTCACTTTACCTACTGCAATGGTATCTTTTCTATGTAGCTTAGCTTGTACTGCATTTTAATTTAAGGCTTAACTATATATGCACACCGTTCCGTGCGGTACCTATGCATATTCGAGAGCTGCCATTCCATGCATTCACTTTGGTTTGTTTATTGTAATAAGAACTACATTTCTTATCATAAAGGCAAGGAAACCTCTGCACAGTATTAGATAGAGTGAAATCTCCTTCCATTGCCGCTATCACTTTACCTATGCAATGCACACTCCAGATTGTACCTTGTGTAACAAAGTAAACTTGACGAAACTATATGAAGTGAAGACCATTCCCACTATGGTTTGAAAACAGATTTTATAGGTGATCACAAGTTTGCATATAGTTCCGCACGGAGCGGTATGCACTTTATAGTTAGACCTTTATAGCCTTTCCTTTACTATATATTCAAAGCTTTCAAATCGTATCGGAAATTTTGTGTTTAGTAGTTGTCCAAGCAGTCTATTACATGCACAACAAAGTACACAGAGCAGCCGGTAAACATTTTAAAATGGACATAGAAAGGCACACCGAAAATTTATGAACGGCTTAACATGTATTCGTGAGATGTTTCACATATTCAAAATCAGAATTGGTTAACTGAATTATTGGTGTGTGATTGACGGCAGATCAACACCTACCTGAGTGTATCAAATATTAAGATGCAAATTATACATTTTAAGTGTGAAAATGAAAGAAGCATACATATGCCCGAGAAATGTGTTTCCATTTACATGAAAGGTGCATATTTCTCAGGCAGGTCTTCTAAGTCCGTTCGGCTCGGCTTCGTTGATTCAGGAACCAATTTTCCTGTGTGCTCAAGGCAAAACACATCAAAGTTCTAGTGGATCTGCAGAGCTGAAGGGATTGCCTTTTGTGCCTTCCTCAATCGAAATACCTCCGACCGCAAATTCCAATTGTCTTCACCATCTGTCCTTGGTCGAATCTGCTGCTTGCTCAGGATAACCCGGTTAACCAGTTTCGAGCAGAAATTTCTTTTGACATTGAAAATCATTCACAAAGGCCGTTTGGCTCGAGCCTTCCATTTGAGGGACGACCAGCTTTCGTTTGAATACAAAAGAAAAGATGCTCAAAGCTTAAAATAAGCCCGTGGGGGACTCGGGGATCATGTTCCCCAGGCTACGGGCCTTCTTCTCACCAGATGGAGTGGTGCTCGCCAAGGAGCACTTTATTTCCACGACGACCGACGTTTTGGATTTTTTATGTATAAGAAAATCGATATTGCTCTTACCTCTTCATCGTAGCCGCTGTGCTGCGGCTAAATAAATAAAGGACTATTTTAATGAATTGCAAGGAAGAAGGGTTTACTGGTGAATATGCTGAAGCCGGTCTCATGAAGGAGTTGACGTGAAATTTTAAGTACAATGGGCCTTACTTCCGCATAATTTCTAGAGTTTCTCTTGAGGAATATAATTCAATTTAAATTGCTAAAGAGGAAGCCTAGCTGTTTTGGGTGATGGAACGCCCTAAACGTGTCCATTTTTAATGAGGGAACGCTCAGTGGATAATAAATTGTTTGCCCATTAAATATGAAAACAATTTCGCAAATTGAGACGCTTTTTCAATTCGGCACTTAAACTTTTGTCTAATTTTTTATTTGTTTCTAAAAGGCATATGCAAAATCATAAAAGTGGTGTATACATGCAACGAATTAGTACTCATAGTAAGTTAATTCTTTAGTTAGGAAAGATCTGCTTCATTCAAAAGTTCATATTTTCCCTTCAATTTGCATAGAAAGTTCTTGAGTTCCCCAATTAATAATTTTCACTAAATATCTATAAATGCTTCATATTCAGAATTTTGAATTCTTAAGCAACTTACGAGTTTTTGACAACAATACGAATATTTTGAATTAGGTATATAAAATTAAATAGGTAGTTATATTATAAATCTATTTTATACATGTTTGCTTTGTTCGCTATTATTACTTTCTATTTATTTTTAAAATCAACAAATTTCTAAGGTGTGTGCATTTGACCATATTAATTTTTTATAGAGTGCGAACGTATTAAAAAATATATTCTTATGAAGGATAGTCCTTTTATTCGGAAGATTAATAGCAAAATTAACTGAAATTGTTTATGCCCTAACTGATAAAATAATTGTCTTAATTTATCCCCTAAATGAAACTAGAAAATTGAAGTCGTTACATCACAAGGAGAAAACAAATGAGAGTCCCTCGAAGTTATGGTCCATTTGGGTGACCACAAATATCCACAATTGGCTATCAGGGAGATTTGTATTAAGGATAAATGAAGACGATAAAAACAAATTATATAATCGGACTTAATTGAAAGCATTCACAAGAACTGGAATTTTGTGTATTTCATTTGGAGATTTTGAGGTTAATAACAAGAATAAATTGGGTATAAAACGATTTTATCATAGATTTTCTTGTTTTTAGTTAATGAGGATGTTACAAAGTTTTAGTAATATAAATTTAAGTATCAGAAATTTTATTATTGGAAAAAGTAAATTATGTTGTATTAAACGAGATCTACAAGAACTCTTTATTAATGCTAAAGAAGACAATATTTTTTGATTTATTTTTAGTAAAAGAGACTGTGAAATTTTGACTACTGACTTAAATCGTCGTTTCACGTAGATGTTAGTGTAATGTATGGACTATCTACTTAATGTTTAAAGATTTACCTTTATACATATGCCTAATTTTGAAATACAAAATTATTTTTGCAGTTGATTTAAGTCATTTGTTTGTATGGAGTTTCTATGAACTTTTTGCATATACTCAATTTCAAGGAGTGGCTGAAAATGTCTGAGCCTGAGCTACTTGCATTCACATAAAACGCTTATATAAGTGGTAGCTAGTTGGGTAACCTCTAATTAGCATATAAGTAAAGTTTCATATCAATAGCATAATTATATACTAATTGATCAGCAAACATCACTTCTGAGTGAAAGCAAAAGAATTTTATTTCTGCAATACAATGCGGCAGTTTATATTGCGCAACTTTTGAGAGAACCTTTGAGGGAAACTGGTGAAATCGGCCCAGACCTCTGGCTCTCAGCGACTTCTTCCTTTAGAAACATTTAAAAAGGGACCTATGTGGAAAAATGCGATCCGAATTCTAATTCGTAAAGAAAGCACCTCGATAGCTGGGTCCATCTTGATGAAAGGTCTACAGCTGATAACTCTAATCCCATGTATGTCCTGCCTTTTTGAGAAAATGAGAGACCATCTGGACCTGCTGCACCCATAAGAGATACATGGGTTTAGGAGGTCTCGGGGAACAACTTCCTTTCATCTGAAAGTGGAAAGGGACATATTGCACTCTTTAGAAACGTTAATTTTTTGGCTATTGATATAAAAAAGGCATGTGACATGGTTCTAAGGGCATAATACCTACCTAACTGGGGATTTGGCAACAACTCGATTCAAGTTATAAATAGTGTTGTTACGACTCGAACTCTGGGTTAATGGGACCCTATCCCAGAAAACAAAAATTGATAATAATCTCCCTTAAGGTTCTCCTTTATTCCCTGCCCTCTTTAATGTATACTTATCAGCTCTTATTCTGAGTTTAAGCGGTCTTAGGGCTTAAGATTATGTAGGCAACGTATTGATGACAATTGACGCGGACCATTCAATGAACGTACTTAGAAGGGGCATCACTACCGTTGTATGTCATCAAAAAAATAGTTATAATCAACAACGATACGCAGGCCGTAGCGGCTCGGAAATTGGAATCTACAGTCCACGCTTCAATCAAGATAGCTCGCGTTTTGCAGGAAGGGGTTACTAATTTTGGTCTTCCTCTTCCTCAACTTTAGCCAACCCGGAAAAAAGTCAAATTGCTATTAACAAGATTCTGCCAATGGCTACTAGTTCCCTAAAATCAAGCCCTTTTAGGGCTCTTTAGGTGGAGAGCGGCTGCTTTCCCATCAAAGACAGGGCTGACAAATCCCGAACGCAGCTGTTACCTAAGAACTGGTTTAACCCAGCTAGACCACACCACAAGACACTGAGACTGCTAAATGACACCAGGATCGATAAAGGCTCCAGCTTCAAAGATAGCATTAGGTATCATTTTAGCTTTATATTGCTATAATTGCTATATTGCTATAAATTGTTTTTAAACGATTTTATTTCACAATTTTGTAGATATTATAAATATGTATCATCATGCTAAGTATCAATTTTATAGCACTAATTGTCTTCTAGGCTTTAGTTTGGCTTCGGAACCTTAAATACGTGAGGCTGAAATACAATTTTCAAGGTTTTCTCTGTTTAATAGTAAAGACTTTATATTTTTAGGAAAGGTTTCAGCTCTGCCTTGAACGTTTTATAAAGCAGTTGAGAGCTTAATTATTTAATGATATTGTTATGATATTTCACCTTTAAAAGTTACAGCCATTAATGAAATTGTGTCGTTAGAAAAGATTAAGTTCTTTGCACTTTTGTCATTAAACGCTCCACCTTGGGAGACGGAAAGTGGCATAAACGTTGAGAAATCCTGGAGGCTATTTACCGTCCTTGTGCACCTTGCATTGCTATTATTTTCTATGCGCTTCCAGAGCGGCATTGCACGCCACTTTAATTCTTAATTTTCTCCCATTATCCTGGGTTGTTGAGGTCGTTCAATCGCTTAAAAGTGGCAACAAGGCGACTTGAACGTCTTAATTCCCGCCGTTGAGTTCGGCACATGCTCCAACGATGCACACCAGCCACCTGGTAGACGCTCTAGCCCTTTACGTCAGACGTTGGCTAGCTGTGCAGCGAAATTATGCTGTATTATGGTACCTAAAGTCTGTCTGCATCGCTGCACCTAATCAACTTCTGGATTTTCACGGCACTCACGGCCGGGTTTACTTAGACGCGGAATTTGATTATTATAGGCTCGTTGGCATGCTCTGCGTTCGGCTGCAAATCCAATTATCTGCTCATTGCATAATGGATTTTGTAACGAGATAATTCAACCGGCGGAAATCATTGGCAGCGATTCTGGTGCGGATGTCTATCTCTATTGTAATTAGTGATTTGTCGCTGGCGAAAATACTCGCAAAAAGCTGAAGCAATTAATTAGCAGTCTGCCGTGTGAATTGTGGAAATTGCACGATCCACGGCGGCTAATTGACGGAATAGCGAATTAAATCACTTCTCCAGGGAACTGGGCGAATGCTCACTGTTCAGTGAACTTTTCTTCGAGCCGCGATTGAAATAACTTAATTACTCCAAGGTGAGACGAATTACTTGGGAATCTTCTTACACTACGGTTTCTATTTACTTACGGAGTAATAAGAAATGCTCATAAGACTGAGAGCAAAGAGTTCAATAACTTCCCAATGTTTTTTTGTTTTACTGTTTAAATTTGTGTGGCCTGGGCTGGTTTTTTGAAAATTAAAATCCACCGAGATGCAAACTTAGGTCTTAGCATGCATCGAAAGAGCACAGTTGAATATGAAACTGAATCTAATAACAATAGGTAACCCCTTGGGATAAGTCAGTGGAGAAAATCACTCTTACTTTGCATTAATCTTACACAAAAAAATGATCCAAACCAATTAGCAGCTCTCACTTTGGTGTTCGGAGTTTGCTAGTACTAAAATTTCCTAGTACCAAAATTTCAACATTTATATTTACGTGATGAGTAGACATTTTAAATAATTAGATTGGTTTTTTAAAACTTATTAGTATTAGTTAAAATAGTTATTGCTTTAATTCAAAAGGAAATTGTAGTTAGCACTTCAATATCAATACTTCGTCAAAATATGATATCTCAGGTAAACATGTCTTCTATGAATTATTTTGTAACTAGGATTATCTTTCTTGTAATCCTAAAATCATTTCAGTGACAAGAAGAACATTTCAGAGATTTTTGTATTTCGAAGTACATTTAGTCATCTGTTCGCACAAAACACCTGCGGTATGTCGAGTTAACAGGAAATTTGCCATGGTAACTTTTTCTTCGGACGGTAGATGTCTTTTAAAATATATAATATTTCGGACGTGCCTGCATACATATAGTGGACCTTTTATTCTGTCTAGGTTAAGTTATGATAAGTCTTGCTGGTTTAATCGGTTGCTAGACCAGACTATCTTTCGTAAGTTTTACGGAGAGTTAAGACCTCGTCGTACGTTAAATTAAGCTAGGTTAAGTTAGGTAAGGTTTAGGAGGTTGAATTTTCGCTAGATGACCTTTCCTTGCATTTGAGACGACTATCTAAAAGATGATTTTATTATTTCTTTTGGAACGAAAACGACTTGAATTGAAAGTTATGCATGAGAATGAAATTTTGATTTTGTGTAATTTTTTATTTCCGTGTGACCGAAAATTCCTGATCGATTATTCCCGGTAACAGGAATTTCTTAAAATTTATGAAATTTTTGAGCCATAACGCATATCCAACATCGTGAAATTACTTTCTGCTGCACAAAATTTGTCCAGAATGCCCGTAAAAGAGCACGTCGTTGGTCTATTTAAAGGGCCAAAATAATTTCGTAGCTCAAGGACATTTCTGATAGATTTACGGAATTGACAATTTCGCCCTAGCAAATGTATCGATTTTTGTGGCTAGTATGACACGACACAATCTGAGGACATGCCAAGATATCGGCATGCATACACTTAATGAGTATCTCACGGGTTTGCATGCGACCTCAAATCGAATTTGTGAAAATTGTGAAACTATCGGCAAATTACACAACATGCGAACAACATTGGCTCTCTGGAATTGCAAGTCGTAGTATTCGATTATTGGGAGAAGATAAATAAAGTTAATTAAAAAAATTACATTTACAGACATTATGCAAATGAAGTAGAATGCAATCCACCGAATGCACGACATATAAAAAATATCGGTAATTGATTTTATTTGAAATAATAGACTCAAGTAGCAATTTCGATCGTATACCCACTTAAAAGGTTATGATCTTGAAGCTATTTTAAAATGTATAATGGGAACAAACGAAAGTGGTTAATAAATTGGTAAATTTAATTAATAACATTTGCGATTTTGGTGAATTGACACCATATAATAATGAAATTATTGTTATTATTTGCCAAATGATCTAGTTGCTTTTTAAGCTGCAGTAAAATAGTAATGATTTTAATACTAAGACTAACGAGATTATACTAAGTTATAGTAAATGTGAATGTTCTGTTAATTTTGTTTCCACTATGCACTTAAGGTCGACGTTACGCCTCAGAATCTTACTATTTTAGATTAATAAAAGGCCGAAAGGTCCCGCTACGGGGACATAGCACTTATGCCCCTAGGCCCCAATACGGAGAAAAATATCATACTTTTAAAAATTATTGGGTGTATAACTTGAAAGCGATTTTTTGGAAAATTTTTTTATTTCAATGAATTGATACGTTATTCAAAGTATAGTCCATCAGCAGCTATGATATTTTCTTACTTTTCGGGTAATTTATGGATGCCTTGCCAAAAAAACTGCTCATCTTTTGAAGCTAGGAACGAATCAAGCCGATATTTGATATCTTCAACTGAAGAGAAGTGTATTCGAGTAAGGGCAATCTGCATCGATTGAAATAAGTATATGTTGAATATGACGGGTGAGATAAAACTTTCCATCGATCATTTTCTAAATAGTTTAACTGGTATAGCAATATGAGGCCGAGCGTTGTCATGATGAAAAATCACGGCGTCATGTCTAATCGCATATTCATGCAATGCTTTCTTCAAACGAATCAGTTTTTCTCTGTATAGCTCTCCCGCAATAGTTTGCTCAGGTTTTAGTAGCTCATAATGGATGACACTCTTTTGATCCCACCAAATAAAAAGCACCATGGATATTCGGCTTTGGTGTTGATGTTCCTGGTTTTGCCGGGCTTCACATAAGATTTCCTGGATTTTATAATTCAATGCAAAAACGACGTCTTTTTATGTTGCTTAAACAGCATTTCAGACATGCACAATTACTTTTCGATATTCCTCGGCTTCAAGTCATATGGCACCTAATTTCCTTGCTTTTGAATGAATCCCAATGATTTTAAAAGCTTGGAAATTGCTGTTGTGTTACGCCCGAAGATTCTGCAAGCTCCTTTCAGATGCGCAATACCATTTCTTGTAAATCCCTCATGTTCGTATTATACATCCAATACAAAAATTAATTTCATTTAAAAAATTATAAATCAACAAAATATATTGAATTTAAATCTAAATAAACCAGCTTAAGTTTTCACGTTTTAAAATTTCTCGTAATTTTTCATCGTCTTATCAAAAAAAGCATCCTCTGGTTACTTCTGCGGTTCGATTTTTCCTTTCATTTTCTGGGTTATTAAGTTTTTTTTTCTTTTTTTACTTTATTATTCCGTTCACCAATATACCTTTTGGATCTTACACATTTCATCTTTGAATATTTTTCTTTGAAATATGGTGTAGTAATCCAAAAATAGAAAATGAATAATTTGAATTCATAGCACTAATGGATTGCAATATTTCTCTGTTCCGATTCTTTACATTCTATTTAAAAAAAAAATGAATACCAACATCTTTGTCTAAGGAATGACTGATGAGCCCAAGTTGTTCCTGCGAAACGATTAGGGCAAATTCAATCAATGCCGAACAAGTTTTTATCTTCGCAGCCACTCTTGGTACAGACTTGGAATAGCTTAATCCAAATACGGTCGGTCACAATTGCCGCCGGCGGAGGATGCCCGACGTACCAGGGATTGCTAATACTAAATTAGAGCGAAGCGAGATACTTGGGCAGTTTTTGCAATGCAACCAAATCGTTTGTAATAAATCAGCGGCAGCTACGACGTCTTACACGGAAAGAAATCGCGGAGAAATCAAAAGCGCCAAGAGAAAATTGAAAAATTATAAATCCGATAAGCAACGAGTTCATTTATTCACGTCACATCTTTGGATTGTCGCTAATATCCGCCCTGCGCCTGCTGGCTCTAGAGCTCCCCACAGTGGTCCCAATTTGGCCATTCTCTCGGTTTCCTGTTTGGCCCCATTGATTGCCCGCGGCTGCAATGTGCACCAAGAAAGTGCAAGACGAGTGGTTTATGGTAAGGAGGAAAAGCCACCCAGCGGAACGCCCTGGAGAGTGCAATTAAATCTAGTGAAGGCCTTGAACCATTGAGCGACTTCTTTCGGCAGTGTGATGCTTTTTATCCGACCGAACTATGAATGAATGCTCATATGCATATTTAATAACGAACCTCAGTTCCGGGTTAAAGTGAAAAACTGCCAAAGGAATCAAATACTTCATTTAACCAGGATATAGATCGTATTTCCCCGTAAGTCTGGGGTTCTTGCTAATTAAATCCGCTAAAAACACAAACCATTGTTCCTTATTAATACATTTTCATTTCCATCAAGTTCTCTAAATAATGTTTTCATTGATTACATGGGAGGTCTACATTTTAATTTGTTACTATGTAAACCGTTTATTTCTTGATCGATTTTGATCAAAATTGACGAACATACCATACATATTCTCTATGGGAATATCTCGTCTACCTTCGTAAATGGGGTAGTGAATCGGTCAGGGTGGGGAGTTAAGGACCACAATCCCTTACTTAAAAATCATGAATACCTGATATTTCTTGTATTTCTTTCTTTATTACTATCGATCCAGTTTGGCTTACACAAAAATGATTTCTTGGTCATGTTTAAATTAATGATACTTGGGTCAATAAAGTGGGAACATTTTGAATGTAATTATGTGATATTCGTAAAAGTGAGACAAATCTAACGATACTCACTTGACACGGTTGAAAAGAAAATGTTATTTTCAGACACAATAATCTTTGACCACAACTAAAAATAAAACTAATAATGGTAACCTGATAAGTAATAGATTGAGAAGTTTGCGAGTTATAAAGACCACTTCCCTCTCCTTCTCAGGTTTGTTTTAATCGGCATATTAAAATCTACCATTTACATTTCGCTGGTACCTGATCTCAGAATAGTCACCAAGGATTAATTTAGTAATTTTTTCTTCACTCCCTAATATTGTGGAAATAAATTTTTTTTAATATTTGTACTAACTTCGTTTGTTCATTTTGTTTTCGAATAACGAATAATAGTAGCAATTATTAAATAATTTTAAATAGTACGATAGGTACTACATAATTACAATTAGCACACTGAGCTCAATATTTTATGGTTTCGAAGTAATATATTTTGGTTTTTTAATATTTTTGAGATCCATTTCCCATTGCACCACTTGCATGCTTCATTTGGAGGATTTGCGTTTGTACGGAGAAAACATCTACTTTTTTGCTTGTTTACTACAGGCAAATAATGGAACCTGCTCATTAGAAAAGAAAAAAAAAACAATTTAAAAAAAGCCTGATGTTTTATGAGAAAGCAGAAAAGAGGAGGAAGGTGTGGGAAGTCATATTGACAAAGAATTGATCATTAAAGACGATTCGCATGAGTGATTACCACCCGGTTTACTGCTGGCTCCTCGAAATTTAAAAGAGCAGTAGTTCCGGATTATGCAAAGCAGACTCCTACGGGAAACTTTCTCATTCTGCTGAGGGCGATATGCGAGGAAAGAGAAACTGTTACAGTGCTAACGTCATTCGCACAGCATGCACATTTCACGTTTATTGTATTTTTCCTGGGAGAAAAATCACCCCAAATAGCACGAAAGTGTTCATAACTGTGGAAAACTCTATGACCTCCAATGGGGCGTAGCAAGGGTGTTATTGCGACTGGGAGCTGATCCAGATGGGCCCCACACCACTTGGAAGTTTGCTCATTATTTTCTGAGGCAACAGTTCAATAGTTGGAAAATTTTTTCCACTCCAAGCATTTTAGGCACTCGAAGCATGACGGCAGCGGTCCCGCTCGATTGAGCCCACTTAAATTTATTCTGGCCATAATTAAATCATAAAATCTGAAAACGGTCTCCAATTTTTCAAGCGACTATTGTCTGGAACAAATTTCGCACAGTAAGCACTTGACTTCGACCGCAGGTACATAAAACGACCAGTGAGCCTCCTGGTCCCCAGAAGTTAGGGGCAATCTGTGAAATTTTGTATATCGTTAGGAAAAAATCAAGTCCCTTGGACATTTTCTCCAAAACGCCCCCTTAGAGGGTAGGAAGACAAGATTTATTAACTGTAAATAACTTTAACATGTTTCTACCTTCCGGCTCTATCACCAGTCCAGCTCAGTGGTATTGCAATACTGCATTTTCATCGAATCTACCCATATATGCAAAATTTCAGTAGAACAACAGAGAGTGGTTTAAAATAAATTAATTTGCAGATTTCACAATACACGAACAAATGAAGCTAAATAAAAGCTAAAAAGAGGGTACATTTCTAAATTCGTACCAATTAAACAGAAATAAAAAAATCATGAAGACTATTAATTAGCAGAGTGGGGGGTACACTAATTATGTTTTTTCTTTAGTTTTACTACTAAATTCTACTACCGCTACATAGTTTAATGCAATTGAAATCGCACTACCACTAAACGTTTAATGGCAATATAGTCGAATTCCGCTGGTATTATAATGATAGTGATCGAAATCAATTTGTTGTTGAACAAAAGTTTTGTTATTATTTATTTCTTTAGAAATTTAACACCGTACTCAATGAATAATCTCATTTAACTGAGGTGCTAAAACTTATTGCATCAGATTCAGCTCGCTTTATTAACAGACTTTGTTTTCCATTATTTGACAACTCTTACTTGTCTCAATCGTACGCGTACCATTTCAGTTGATGGTTAAACAATATTTATATACGATATTGCACTTCGATTTACACTATCACTATAATGCCAACGGAATTTGACTCCAATTGAAATCACACTACCACTAAACGTTTAGTGGTAGTGCTGATCTCAATTTCATTAACACTAAATCATTTAGTGGTAGTGTTATTTGGTTTCCAGTAGTATTGAACAGTTTAGTGGTAATGCAAACCATATTACATTAGTTTTTTAATGCACTACTCCCGTCTGTTAATTAGAAAGACTGCTGTCAGTACTAAAAAAAGAAATTATTATAATAATGGCGCAATTAATAATTAATTAAGTTTTAATATACAAATCTACGACTTCTTTGCCAGTTTTCTATTTAAATATAAGATTTTTTTTATTTACATAATAACTATATTCTGGAACTGAGCTAGTAGTTTTATTTTTTAATCATACATCGTACATTTTTGGACATCCATATGTAAACAAAATTTGAGTTTTTTACAAATGTTTTACTAGAAACAATAAAGTAACTAAATAATAAATATAATTTGCAATTTAATTTCAATTGTCTAGATGTTTTTTGGCTAGGTTCAATTGTTATATTTACTCTAAATATAAAAATGTTTAATTATATTGTAGGCTAAATGTCCAGTTTAAAGAAATAAATATGATTAAGAAGGAGTTCGGAACTAGGAAGGGCTTTTACATGATAATTGAATCGCTTAGCCTAGTTTTTCTAGGTCAAAGAAGGGCTTTCTACTAGCTTCTGAATAAAATGTATAATAATTAAAAATACCTGCTTAAAAAAAAAAACATTATCATTATCATTAAGCGAATGTCAACACACATAATCAATTTGAGTTCCTAGATTATTAATTCAATTTTATAACAGTTCTTTATGCTTTGTAAAAGAATAATTAGCCTTGGTACTACAAATTAAAAAGTCCATTGCCCATAGAATAGAACATTTTATGACTTCTACGATTCAAACAACAGCAGGGATAATTAAAAATTAACGGTAAATTTTTAACATTAATTACCTGAAGATAAATGAGTAGAGCAAATAATTGCCCTTAAGAACGAAAGTAAAGCGTGAAGCAATTAATTGCTGTATCAAGAGCTACTGAACCGCGAACTATTGCGCCCAGGAGTTGACTTACTTTTTAGTGTAGTTGCCTCTAGCAGGAGATACAGTGAAAAAGTTTGCAACTTTCCCCAACATTTCACTTTCAATAATAATTGGATAAATGAATGCTTCCGGGTCATTAAAAAGACTGCTAGTAGAGGCTGCCCGACGAGCGACAATAAGCCTTAAAATACTTAATTAAAGAATCAAACTTGTAGCTCTAGGCAGAAGAAAATTAGGTGCACCGACAACAAGAAACTTATGCAAATCTCTGCGCTATTCTTGGCAATGGGTTTCTTCAGTTTGAACCCGAATAAAGTAAACGTAGTCGAAGCTGGCCTGGCGTGGGTCACACACAAATGAGTTTCCTTCTTTGCCAATTAGACGGCCCGATTAGCAGAGATTAGTGGCCTCCAAGAATCGAATTCCAGCACGAATATTCCATGAAAAATCGCCATAAAGTTTATGAGTGCACGACACAAAGGCTAAGACCTTCGTGCATTAAAAATGAACTTTTTTGTATAAGGTCGGTTCGACTTGCCGAGTTCGAAGCGATGAGGCCCACTCCGCGTCACGCTCATTTTATGAAGAAGTAATCGGATGACTGCAATTTGAGTCTTTTGAAAAAGAAAACTCTTTTAACCGAGATGATGAAACTTTCCTTTAACTTTTATTATGTAATGGAATCTGTGGGCGCCTTCTACTTTTGCATTATAGTTTTATACGCTTCCATATGCAAGGAGGCTTTAATCCCGATCTTTTAATATTTATCAGCCTTCCGGCACAATGGTCTCTTGGCGTAAGCAAGCTTTTGAGTTCTGGAAAAGCATGTCATTGTTCGGGCATGTTGGAACTGAGATAAAATCCGAACGCGTTAGGAATATTTTTGCATTGTAAACATGCTTGGTGTAAGAGAAACCCCTCTTTTTATGCAGTTTCCACAAGTGCTGACAACTAAATGTATTCGCTTTGCATTCCATTATAATTCCAGGAAAAGTATTAACATAATAAGAATCACTTAGGAAATCAACCTCAAAAATGTCGGTACGAAAGATATTTGGGTCATGCTGGTTAGTTAAAACTTTGAGTATGGTGAAGGATTTCGAATTACAAAGTTGTTTGAAACTATTTTGGTTTCGTGTAATGTACACAGTAAAAAACATTTTAATTCTTATAAAATAGTAGTAAAAATGTTCACATCTGAGTAGTAGTTTCGAAAATTCATATTGAAACTGAAAAATGCATGCGTAAAGTTAAAGAAATTCTGAATTTTACTAATTATACAAGGTGTGCCAAAATAACGTTGACTAGGGTTTTTGCTTATAAAACATTTTGTAAACATTTAAAACAAAACATAAGACTTTAAAATGAAAGAAGCAAATCTTCATCTGTAAACTTACTTTATTAAATTCAAAATGACCGCCTTTATTTTTAATGCGCAGCTTCAAACGTTTCGTGCAATTTTTGGCTTCGAGTCGCACATCTTGCACGGATATTTTGTCTCATTCCTGACGCAAGGATTGATTTAGTGACTCCAAACTTTAGTGCCGCGTAGCACAGGCTCTGACCGTAAAAAGTCTATTGTCCCACAAGAAAATTTGCATCAGATTTTAAAAAACATGGTACCCTATTTACGTGAGTTCAACTCGCACTTGTCTGGTTTTTTAGATATTAAGATAAATTGACATTAATATGATAAATGATACTGATCTGATGAATGATAGTTAATTTTTTTAAATTCCAGAAAATGGTTTGAATTCGCCCGACGATGTCGTCACCAAGCCACGCCAAGACGAAGCAGTCGCCGAGCACACCGAGAAATGACATCCTCAAGAATTCGTTCGAAAGTCCTTTCGCTGTGCAAGCGGAGCAATGCTCGTCGCTGGTGGAGTCCAAGGACGTCTGCGAGGAGCTGCTCGGCAATAAAATGGCAGCGTTGGAGCTCAACGATCTACCCTTGAAGGGGAGCAGTGCCGGCGACGGGAGCGACAGCGGTGTGGACATTGCCACCAATCTGACCATTGGTCTTCAGCGAGCCCTCAGCAGCAACAGCGGCGGCTACGCGAGCAGCAATGGGGGCCTGGACGAGCTCCCTGCGGGCGGGAATCTTTCGTGCGATTCAAGTATGATCAGTTACAGCTCCGACATCTGCGAGATTAAGACCGCCAGCACGGTTCTCAGCCAGAACTCGAACTATGAGTGTACGAGCGAGAACGGGAGCGAGAGCTCCTCCATCGCCGGGGGTCCCACAGTGCGTAAGGCCAGTGTAATTAAGAAGAAAGTAGCCGTTAATGAGCCGCCCAACTCAAAGTCGCCCCGCAAGGGGGACACGCCAACGTCCACACCTGGTAGCCAGCTCGGGAAGACGAGATCTCGAACCGCGTCCGTGAACAGGACACCTTCGTTGACCAAGTCCAGTCCGCCAATGCTCCAGACGCGGGAGCGCGCAAGATCGCGGGAGAAGGCGGCCACAACGCCATCGAGCAAAAGTACAACGCCGCCAATTCGGTCAACTCCCGTGAGACGTCCACCAAAGCCTGACACCCTTCCCTCAGCGCTGGTGTCCTCTCCGAGCATACAGAGGCTAATAGGCCAGAGAACCCCCTCGGTGACCAGAACCAGGACACCAGGGACTCCCTCAGACGACGGACGCTGGCCGTCTGTTGGAGGTCGAGGAGTCACTTTGGCGCCGAAGAGGGGCGGCTCAGCAATCCCCGACTTGAGCTCAATCAAGTCCAGAGTGAATATGATGTCCTTAGATTTAAAATCGGCGGCTACTTTAGACAAGTATGCCACATTGCCTCGGAGAAGGAAACAGAAATCCGTCGAGGATCTTCTTGGGAGAAGCTCTCGGAGCAGTTCAGCATCGCGGGAAAATAAAATGTCCTCGTCCGTTATAGTGACGACCAAAAAGGCTGCATCCGCGTCCACTTCATCCTACCGAGAGGCGACTCCTTCAAGGATCCTGCCACCATTTCCAAAACTTCGAAAATCAGCGCCAAAGACGAAGATTTATCATGAGACGAGCATTCAGACCGCTATCACCTGCCAAGACATTGAGAACGCCTTCGCGGGCGTAATCAAGAACGTCCGAGTGGATGCCGTTGAGACCGTGGAAAAGGGCAATCAGTCCGATATCAGAGATCGCGAGATCGAATTTCTCAGGGATCAGGTCCGACTGCTTTCGGAGGCCCGTGATCACCTCGAAGCCAAGCTAAGCGAACGAGCCCAGAAAGTGTCTAACATGGAAATTCAGCTGACCCGGGAACGTGAGGAGAAGCTTTCTGTCCAAAAAGAGCTTCACTTGAATACGGAACGCGTCATTGGGATGCTCGAAATGGCCAGGGGGACTCCGACTGATGAGCACGGCTGCGACAGCCTCCTCATGCTAGAGTCACAAATTCAAATGTCCGGACACGAACTCGAGCAAAAGCAGGAGGAAATAAACAAATTGAGGAGGATATGTCGCACCCTGCAAATTGAAATGGAAAGGTCCCTCGCCACCCAGCAATCCCTGATGATAGAGAAAGCCACAATTGAAAGGGAATCCTCGGAGCTCCAGGACTTTCTGCAAAACGAAAAAACCGCCATGTGCGATGCCCTTAAGGATGCTGAGGCTGAGTACCAAGTGTGCCAAAGGAAACTGGAAGAACGTGAGGAGGAGATCAAAGTTCTCAGGGATGAATGTCGACACCTAGTGAGACTGAACGAGCAGAGAAGGTATTTCTTTTTTTAATTCATTTCAATCCACTTAGCAGGACTTTGATGGAAATAATCCCGAACGAAAACATATATAAATAGGTATCTAAAACCACTGCTAAGAACTAAATTAAATCAAAATACCTCAGTTTTCTTAGTCCAAGTTTAACTGCAGACTTAAAAGTTCATTAAAATAATTTGATTAAAGTAGCAAAAGTACGGATATAGAAAGAGAAATCGAAATCTCAATATTTTCACAAATTAAACTAAAAATTTCATTTATTGGTGATTCTTCAAAGCTTCTATTTTATTTTTAATAAACATTTTTAAATACACCATTTTCCCTTAGTTATTTACTTATTTTATTCGTTTTCACAAATATTCGATTTAAAGTTGTATTTCGATTTTTTGGTTTGATTTGGGCTGGGTTTGAGAAAAACTTATTTACGAATGAAAAAAATACATTCTCATCATTCACTTTCATTCGTGAGTGAATTTGAGTCGAAATATTCACCAAAATAATTGTTCCCGCCAATAATTATTGAATATATTCCATTTTCGAGGGGATGAAAATTGGAGAATATTCTTCAATTACAGCAAAAGAATGAAACGAATGATTCGAAATGATTCTAATTTTTTATTCCTTTTCTGGTGATGAGGTCCGGATTGGGTCGTTTAAAAATAGTGTTATTTTGTGAGTTAATTTAGTTAAACCTAATCATAATTTGTTAGATTTAATAAATTCCGAAGACAACAATGCAATTTACAATGAAAACTCTAAACATAAGTATTGTTTTATTTTGAAAGTAGTTCAAATCCAAAATGTTATAGAGACCATTTTCAAAATAAACAATAAATATGTTAATAATGTGGAAAATATACTGTGCGAAAGCATAAATCACTTTAAAATGGTTTGCCGCTAACAAAATGAAAAGAAATATTTCTTTTCATTCTTTATCTTTTGTGAATATAAAACATGTGGGAGTGAATGATTTCATTCCCCTGCGAAATTCAAATGAGTGATATTCGAATATTCTTCGCATCCTGAAATTCTTAAAAAATAATAATTTACTCGGATTTGCGTCCCTTTAGATATTTACGTTTGTATCAATTTCCGTAAAATTTACAAAAATGGTAGACCATTTTTCTTGTTTCGATGAACACTAATCAACAATTTGATTGATAAGCAAAAGAAAATAATATAGGATCGAAATATTTCTAATTCTGAACAATATTTTTAAATTATTTATTGCAAAGAATTTTTCTACCAAGGTTACGTAACGAAAATGGTAATAGATAATTAAATAAGACAAAATTTAAAATTTAAAATAATTGCCATCAGTTTTGAAATTAGAGCGTATTGAGCAAATAACTTAAAATAAAAAAAAAAAATAAACCTATGGGAAGTTTTTACATTTTACTTAAGTCTTAATTTTCTTATGTTCGTATTTATTCAGGCAAAGTTTGGAATTTCTTATCTTATACATTACTTGTTATATCACAAATTCAACAGTAAAATAATTTGTTCGGAACTATTTTCAACATGCTCTCAATTTCTCACTTTATTGGCTTATAATGGACCATTTCATGGTCGTAATTTCATTTGCAGGCAAGAGAACAAAACCATGCAGTCCAAATATCATGCCCTGGAATCCAGAAGCAAGGATTTAATTGTCCAGCAAAGCACTGCGGTATCTGGCGCATCGATGGCACTGTCTGGACTGCATTCGCGGCTAGATAGTCTAGTAGAGCAATTAATCTGCTCGTACAACATCTCAGAAAGGGATTTGGAGGTAAGTTCGCCCCATGTCACTATCCCACTAAAACGCCCCTCCCTCGCACAAGCCCTGTCTGCTTAGCTGAATTAAACGTGCCGCCGAAATCTATGGGTGCCAACTTCTTAAGTGGGCCTTCTTCTCGCCCATTCAGAGCGAATTAATCCGAGCGGCGTGCTGGAGAATCTTAAGATTTGAACTTCCTGGACTCCTCCAGGGAGTCCGGAGATTGGCAGTCGATTGGCCTAGTCCGCCTGTCGGATGCTTTTGTTTGTTGTTCCGAAGTCCGTGATCTGAACGGCTTCGGAGCCACAGTAAACTTAATTGTCTCCTGGGCTCTGACTCACTTCTTCTGGAACTTCTAGGCTCGGTGCGCTCCCAAGTATTTCTGGTGTGACCTCATTTGCGTCTGATTTGATGCATGAGGTAAGTTTAAACGTCGAGGATTTTTTTCATTAGTTAATGGAGTAGCTAGGTAGGCAGATTCATAGCGGATCATAGCGGATTTATAGACGTTCTGGGGCACACTGAATTTATTGCGTTTCCCACACAACCAACGTTTCGTTGCAGTCGAGCTATCTGCAGCCTTGCGTAACAAAAGCGAGTAGTGTAGCCAGTAAATTTCGATATTTTATGTATATTTGGTAGATTCCAATTATTTGTTTTATTTATTCATTAAACGGAATGAAGCCCTTTTCACTCTGTTATTTCAATAATTTAACATTTCCAGAATGGATAAATATAATAATAATAACAATAAAAGACGCAAGTACAATATATTTACGGCTAATAACTAAATATTTTGAATTTCTTAGTTTTCTGGTGCTGTAATAATACCTTCGATATAAGTTTTTCAATTAGCTTACACAACCGTTTTGATATTCATTTAAAATGTTTACTTAAATCGATCTAACACTAAGCATCTTCCTTACAGCACCTGATCAAATGACTGAACAGAGTCACACTATCTCAGGGTTATTTATTTATTTACTTAACTGTTGACGATTCCACAAAATTATATAATTTCTAAAATGAAAGTTGTTATTTTATATTTTCTTAATTAAAAAATAGCAGTACAGTAATAAAATTTCGTTTTTAGATATTCAAACGCTTATCTATTTCGTAGCAAGGAATTATAGAAGTCCCAGAAACAGCGCAATAGCATGAGCTTTTAATGAGCTTGTAATTTTTATTTTATCGACGTGAATTATGTTCTTATTATCTAAAAAATATATATAAATATAAACATAAAAATAAATATAAAACAGACCATAAATATTTACTTTGAGCACTTCTTTTATTCTTAATAAAAAAGCTAAAATAAGGATGAGTTACCGATATCATTCACTATTTATTTATCAAAACTCTATAAAAAGTAGAATGAAAAATTAGATATACTCGTGCGTTTACTAGTTCACAAAATACTTATCTACTAGAGATTAGTGCTTTCTTTTAATAGTTTACAAAAACCTTTTATTTGTTTATTAAAATTGGTTTCTCTATTTCTAGGATGTGGTTTTCCACAATGAAGCCTATACGAATAGCGCCAGCAGTGGCGAGGGCAGTCCAGAGTTTGAAAGTGTAGCAGGAAGTATAGTAAAGGCTACGGAACAAAATGACGGTTCTTTGTCCCCACAAAGAAATCAATCATTTATCGCGGCTGTAATAAGTGCCATTAAAAGCGCAACAACCTCAAGCAAGAAGTTGACACGTCTTAAAAAGCAACACAATGACCACAACGGAGGTAAGTCGCATTCTTTAACCTAAAATAAGTTGTGATGTGTTTTTGTGATCAGTTAATTTTTGAAATTGTAAAAGTAAAAATTACCTAACTCCCTTCAGACGATTCAGACTCGACCGAAATGCTTGATTCTGAAACGGAGCCATGCCTTATGATGGACAACGTCCTGGAAGACGTCCCAATGCATGACTCGCATTCCCACAATATGATCTCATCGAGTGGCATGATGATCTCGCAAATAGAAGTTCCCTCCGATATAATGCACGGTGATGAGTCCCTACACAACCTGTCTCAGGCGATCGCCAATCGCCAGCAGATTGAATTGCAAATAAGTTCAATGGCAGCGCAAAAAAACGCCCATTTACGGTAAGTGGACGCACTTTGGGAAGCCGGTCGCCAGATGCATCACGCTCCAATGGCTAATAAGAGTTCTCTTTTTAAGGAATCAGTCCGAGCAGAGTGTTTCCGACGACGTTAGTGGACACGACTCTGTAGCTGAAATGCCTTCGATCAGCGAGTATTGTTCGGCTCAGGCGCTCGTAGACCAAGTGATCGAAGTTGACAATTTGGTTACGAAGCTGCTGAAAGTTTTAAGACTGATTCAAATGGACAACGACAGCTGCATCCAACAATTGATTTCAGATAAGTATGTTCGCTTTTATCGCCCTATTTTGAGAAATAAAAAATCAGAAGCGATTGCCGCTCGAACTCGTTACTTTAAAAATATCACATTAACATGAACATGTTGCAGTAATGAATTTAATTAATGCTGAAAATATTAAAATTATATAAACATCTGCCCCAAATTCCATCGGTGTGGACGTTTTTAAGTTTTTCTCTTTCCATTTCCATATTTCAGGAATAAACTACAACTAAATAAGGAAGAAATGTTGGAGAAGCTAAAAGATTACGAAGACTTAAATGCGAAACTGCGAAGCGATTTACTTGAAGCAACGCAACAATTAATTTTGAAAGATAACGATTTATCGACAAGTAAAACCGAGCTGCAGCGACATCGAAACGAGATTGATGTAAGATTCTAAAGGGCTATTCCCAGAATCCTTAGGCCGCATTCAGTGTCAATTCACACCCCACACATGACATCAACATCAATCACATAATCATTTCATATTGGTCGAAAATCATTTAATTTCTCATTTTCACTTTATTTTATTTTTTGTATTTCGCCAATTAACATTTCATTTGTATTTATTGTGTACGAGTAGCTAGTGATACATTTTAAAATTTTTACATTTGATACACATCAGTCAATTGCTGTTTTTCATCATGTAATAAAGCATTCTTAAGGTTTTCGTTTGTTTTTTATTTCGACTGCAGGTGGAGGTTTTTTAGACGTTCTTCTCAAGCTTGCATTTTATTTCACTCAAAACAAGCACCCATTATCGTCGTTTCTTGCAATAAGACTGGGAAATTAAATAAATTAAAATGGGAAGTAAATCATCGTCACACAGAATATTTTTCAATAAATACGGGTAAATGCAAACAGACTGTGAAATTTGCGTGCCGGTGGCATTGTAGCGTTTCGATTGCTTGTTCTGTTTATTTTTAAATTCTTTATTAAATTTAATTGAAGCGTAAACTATAGGGCCTTTCGTAAAGCAACTTTTTTCATTTTCGAACAATTGTTAAATACTTCATCAACACGTTACTCTGGAAATGAGGATTTTAAAGACATTAATTAGCATTATTGCATGTACTCTTTTTTAAATAAATTTTGCAGAATTTTTCTTGAAAATCATATTTCTTTTTGGGGATGGAACAACGCTAAAATTATTTTTGAATAAATCTAAGTGGTTTGCCACATTCACAAAAATTCAGTTTCCTGTGCTGAATGTTGGTGACAATAATTAAATGAAAATTAAAATTAAAACAGAAATACCTCTCTTTTGAGACTTGAAAATTGGGCACCAAAATTAAAACTAACTTACTAATTTGTCTTAGATTTTAATACAATTTAACATTAAAAGGTCATCACTTTGAATTTTTCAAATTACCGAATACAAAATGAATTTTTTGTTTTTTGATTTTTAACAATTTCAATGAGCGTCAGTTTGAGTTGCCTAAGGACCAGTGACCCCAAAAACCCCAACGTAGCCATTTTATGTAGAAATCATAGAATCTTTATAATACCATTTTGTGTTGGGTTTCTTAGTTTTTGATTTCAATCAAAATTTCATTTTTACATTTGCACATTTCCATCCTTTTTAGAAGGTTAAAAAAAAAATAAAATAATTAGAGAACATCTGACATTTATAAATATTTTATTACTTTTATTGTTGTTACTGTTTTATTAATGATATTTAAGTTTTCACTAGTTTCTTATTTTGAAAAATTCGAAAATATCAAGACTTAATTTCATTAAACTTTGTATATACAGATATATTTATTTTTCCTTTAAAATTGTATACACATAAGTTGCATTTTTATGGGATAGTAGCGTTTGAAGATTTTCTTCTTAAATCCAGTAGAAAGTAATGCTTATCAGATGAGGCGTTTGAGACTTTTGTTATTTTGAACCAGAATTACTCAATTATCATTGCAGTAATGTTAATTTAAAAAATTTTCATTATTCATGGTAGTTATTGCCAATGTAATTCATTATTTTACAAGTCTGATAGTAATACTAATTGCTTTCACATATCTACAATTTGTACATTGTACCTGCTCTCACTCACCTTGTAAATAGCTTGATGTTAACAATATTACCAATAAAAAAATTCTCGTTGATAGCTTCATCTGCTTAAAAATCTTTTGTCACAATAACACCATCATCAATGCTCTTTCACGCCTCCGTTGCATCATTGAACTCGAGCCATACCCCACCCCACAATAAGTTTTAAAACTTTTGCCGAGTCATCCACGGAGTCCCTCAGTCTTAATCTGGCCGCTGGGGCTCAGTACGAATTGAATAAGAACTTTCCTTTCAACAGAGGCTAAACCATGATATTTGCAATTTGAGCACCCTTTGCACCCAATCGCGGCATATCGGCCACAAATGTGCCCAGTTCCGGAAAATGGGAACTGAAGAAGTAGTCACACTTCTCAATCTCTGGAAGGAGGAAGGCCAACTGCTCGAGCCCGAGGTGGTGGACCATATCATAGCAGTTCTGAGAGAAGTACTATTTTTTTATTTATTTATATATTTTGTATAATGTATATTAAAATTTTAAAAATTACTACTCTCCAGGCATCTTCTCATCAGCGTAAAAACCTGGAGGCAGAAACCCTAGATCCAAAGTGCATGATGAATGCCTGGGAAAGTAATGCGATTAAGGAGTCAAAACGACAATATGAGGCCATCGATAAGGCCCTCGATGTCCTACAAACTATCGAAGGCGTCGTCCAGCAGTGTCCAGCCCTTGTTCAGATGCAGAAGGACTTGGAGGAGGCCAATTTCCAATCTGCGACAACACTCCCTTTGTATACGGCTCTAATTTCGACATCTGGCGAACAGCAGCTCTCCGAGGATGTGAATGCGAACGAATCACCAAAACTGGGATCCTCTAATGGAGTCAGTTTTAGTCGCGACAGCTCTGGTAATCAAACTAAAATCAATTCTCCTGCCTAACTCGAGTTTCAAAGAGAACAAAGTTAAAAATTAATATTTTTACCAAAAACTTGTAATTTACTAAAAAATATAAAAAAAAACAAAAAAACCCATGGCAATTATAAAAAAATTAGCTCCGATTAGTTGTGCGGGGTTTCAGAATCCTGCCTTAGTTCTGTACGAGTAGACTCAAATTTAGCGCTGATTTTAAAAATTTAAGTAATGACTGATAACAATTTGTTCGGATTTGTTTAGTAATAAAAATGTTAACATAACTTGTGAATGTTTCCTGGTTTTATTTTTATTTCAGAATTTTAAAAGTGGGTACACGCAGGATATGAGTTTAAGGTTCCAAATTTTTAATTATATTTTTAAGGGGTTCGGCCACTGATATTTGTAAGAATATTTTTAATTATCACTCATTGAAACATTCCAAAAATTGCCTGATAATCCAGAAATCTTTTAAATTCGTTTTTGTAGCAAATTATCTTAGCTGGAAGTTAGGAATTAGTAATTTTTCAAAAACTTAACTTGAAAATGTATTTGCAAAATGCTGTTTTTGTGAACTTTAGCTCCTTGGTGGTAAAATCGATAAGAAACTGTAACGAGTACACATTCTTTAGAACTCTAATAGAATAATAAGCAATTTTTCTGAACTTTTCAACTTTTTATGACCCTAAAATGGGCGAAGCGCCCGCAACGTTGCCCGAACAAAACACCCATTTTGATAAAACAATTTTATTATTTGCACGTGTTGTTGAACGCTATATCCGTCCATGGTGATTTGGCAAAATAGACTTAATAAATGACAGACAATTTGACTGATATAGCTTCAACAATCTGGCCGCTATCAACTGCCAAAGTTCGGAAGTCTCTATTGGGTAGGTAGGTAGGTTTAAATTTCGAAATTTATTGATAACCAATAGTTAAAAAAGCTTTTCTTATTTAAAAGATTTTAGAGGTACCCAGGTAATTTTCGAGGTACCTGTTGTCGACCCAATGGAGGATCTTTGAAAAAACCCGGAATATTGTCTTGAAAAAGCCGGGGTTAATCTATCGGATCAATTCAAGTAAATGCTCATAATTACTAAACCCATAAAAGCTTGCCAACATTTCTAAATTTCCAGAAGAAAATTTTCATTCACAAAAGTATTATCACATTTATGATTGAATCGGTTGTTAAAAATTCGAAAAATCATTTTAGGGATTACTAGGAAGAATCCTTATACGCGTGTTTTTTATGATACGGAGCCCAAGCATACATAGGGCTACATAGACTAACGACATAAGTTTTGGTTTATAGTGCTATTTTATACCACATATTTTAGTAATACCTCTCAACTGGGTGAACAATAAACTTGAGCATTTGAGAAGTCTTTTTTAAGTCTTTAATTTTTTTCAAAGGATTTTGTATTTGAAAATTTATGAATAGATAATATTTTGAACTCAGCCAATTTTAATTTATTTTATTATTATTTATATTTTAGAATTCCTCATTACTCGTACATCTAGTGCATAAGACATACATACAATTCTTGAGGACTCGCGCTCGCGACACTTGATAAAATTATTAGGATTAGGATTCTTGATTAGAGCAGCATTTTAAAGATATATTATAAACTCGCAATTCGTTCAATACAGACTTTTAATACATTCAATTTTTCTGGGCTCCATCCAAAAACCTAAACGAATCATTTTATGAATAAATTCACTTAATAAGGACATAAAATCGATTAATATGCTTTGGCATAAAGCTACATTGCGTGAAAGCCTATAAAAATGTTTTTGTTTGGAGTTCATAACACTTAACCATTTCTATTTCATAATCGAAGCAAGTAGTCAATGCCATATCCTTCAAAAACAAAAGTAATATTTAAGAATTTAAGAAACACTTTCATCTGGAATCTAAAAAATGAACTCAACCTTTGTCAATGACGACGCACCTCTTCTTCCAGTTCCAGAAGCCCACAAGAATTTCGTTATGGGGGAGAAGAAATATACCTGCAGATATATTACCAATTTAAATCGAACAGAATGGTGTGACTTTGCCAAGGAAACTACGGGCTGCTCTGAAATAGTGCAATTGCTGAACTACGTAGAATGGATTAGTTGTTCGGAACTGTCCCTAGAGTGCGGAATCTTTATTTTAATTATTTTAACTATTATTTTAATGTTGGCCGCATATTCAAATGCTCGAAGGTTTGATAGAAAATTTATTTAATAATCGGTTTTAATTCATTCCTGAATATTTAAAGCTACGCTCCAAATATGATCGCGGTGCTGTATTATATGAACATTGAGGAATACAACGCTGGAGCGCTGTTTGTCAATGTTGTGAATAATACGCCCCATTTACTTCTATGGCTGAATTACGGCTCTGAAACCCAACCCGAACTAAAGATTAGCGATATAATGGGAGCCTCGCTCACATATTTGTGCTTCACGGGAATCTTCTTCTGTGTTTTTCCATTGCAAGTGCCCTATAAGAGGTTCTGTAAAAGGGATATGATATACCAAGTTATCATGATAACTTATATTCTAGTTACTTGCCTAAACAAATTCAATTTTATGCACGCCTATGTTTGGCTCATAGTCCATTTACTTTACTTGGTTATCTGCTCGATGGACAATTTTTTGGTTAGCGTATTCAACACAGGTGAGTCAGTTTAAAATATAAACTTGTCGCAATTATAGCCCAAATAAATTACACTTACACTACAAGCCATAGATTTCGAGTCTATTATTAAAATGTTTAAAATCAAATCCTCGCCCAATATGGCTAGACATATTTTTGATTTATAAATATAAAAAATTTCCATGAAAACAACTAAAGGGTTATATTTTTTTTAATGTTTTAAAATGCAGTGTTGGTCAAAATAAACAAAACAACAATTCCTTTTGATATTTTTATATTCCAACTCTTTCCAACGATGACTTTCAAGCCGAAAGGTAGGGAAAGATCTAATGTTAGGGGGGTTGTAATTGTAATTGTAATTTGTAAGGGGGGTCGTAGGACTTTCTAGCCCCTCTCTAGTAGTTTGGAGGTAATAATTTGGTGAGAGATTTTGTCGAAGGTTTTACTGAAGTCAGTAGCAATGACATCGATTTCGTTACCATTCTCCATTATCTGCAGTTTACGTGATACGAAGATTGACAAGTTTGTGGTAGTAGATCTACCTTTGAGAAACCCGTCCTGGACTGAAGAGAGAATGAACAGTGGAAGGACATCGAATCGTAGATAATACTTTGGAAAAGTTTGGGGATGCAGGATAGTTTGGCTATGGAGCGATAATTTTCTTTTTGTATTAATGAAATTGTAGATTTGTTTGGGCTCTGAAAGTACTTTAGACTGTATGATATGATGTATGTCGCCAGAAAAGACATAGGATCTGGGAGAAGAGGAGGGAAAATGTAATCGTTTGGCATTTAAAAACGTTGAGGTCAAAAAAGTTTTTCATGCACCAAGTATAAAATTTGTTTGGGTCGTACTGAAGAAGAGACGAGTCTGAATATAGAAATATCAGAGGAATTGGTTTAATTCCATGACCAACACTTCATGTAATTCTATAGTATTGTTATATTTATAATTGTCTTAACAATTACATTGTCGTTAGAAAAACAAATTGTTAAATTAAAATTAATTAAAAAATAATTCTGCTTAATTCTGTTCTAACTTTTATTGCGTACTTTTGAAGAAAACATTCTGTGTCGAAAATTTTTGTTTAACAATTGTTTAGTCATTTCGAGGGTAACTTAAATAACAGATATGATACCAAATCGAACCCTTAAAAAATTAAGAATCATTTATTTTGCGATAATTTTAAGAGTTCAATAAAAAAATATAAAGAAATAAATAAGACCTCTTTCGAACTTAAAATGTTTTTTTACTTGTCTTTCTATCATTTTAATCGCAATATGATTAAGCATATTAATGCAAATTATTTTTTAGTGCCACGAAAAACCAAATCACTCAGCAATCGACCGGGCGTCCGAATCTCAGTAGTATCCATAATGGAATCACTTCCAGAAAATACCATTAATAAAGCAGCAAGGCAGCTAGGATCAGTGAGAATGATGAAAATTAAGCCTCCGTCGGAAACCTCTGAACTTGGGGAGGATCAAATGGACTCCACTTATATGCTTAGAGATTTTCTCAGAGTTTTAAACCCTTTTCGACACTGGGAGTTGGTAAATCGAGTGGAGAAGGTCATCTTAATCATGGCGGTATAACCACTTTACTTACTATCTCTACTTGCTAAAACACTTCTTTCATTTTTTGAAGTGTCCTTTTAGAATTTTAGTAAAATTGTGTGTACCACTGGTAGACCTAAAATTGCGCAAACAAGGATGGTCCAAACTGCTTGTCGCAGTTAACATAATTCTTTCAACAGTCGTCATAAAATACGGATTTTTTCTAGATTTCCATCCTTACATATATAAATTTTTAATTCCCAGCGTGTTTATATCACTTTTAATTTTTGGAACATCCTCAATAAAAACCCCTCCAAGTTATCATCATGTACGTACGATTTTTTCAAAGGAACAATTTAGAAATGTTTTCTTTTCTTTCAGGCATTTGCGCTTTACGGTATTTGTGTTTCTTGGACCATTTCACTTATCATCTACAATGAAATGTTTGCACTCAACAATGCTATCAGAGTTTTCCTTGGCTGGAGCACCGCGACCTCAAATTTTTCAATTATTGCATGGGGTCTTACGGTTGAGGGTATTTTATTTAATTTTTTTAACCTCAGGGGCGTATGCAAGGATAGGTAATGCGACAATTATAATGTAACAATAAATTGTATAAGGTAATATAAAGCTAAGATATTAAGATAGTCACTAAATTGACTATTTAATATTCGACCAGAGCAAATAATATTATTATTATAATTTAATAACTAATATTATATTATGATTTATATCTTATAAGACTGTATACGCCTCTGGGTACCTTTTCCTCTATTCTGTTGAATTTCGAAAAATATATAAAATTTAAACCAGCCACATTTTCCAAGTCAGACCATAAACAATAATCCAATGGATTCAAATCCACGTTTCTCGAGGACCAATCTTCCATTGTAATAAAATTAGGGATGTTGCTCTTTAACTACACTCCTAGAAAGTTTTGACTTTGTGTGCTTGAGCAGAGTCCTGCTGAAAAACTCATTTCTTTTCCGTCACAACGCCTTTTAGGACATCCTTTCAGTACACTTTGACCCCAGTTTTAATCTTTTTCTCACAAAAATGGCAAGATACGACTTCTTGATGAGGTACCCTCTACCTAACAATAATCAAAGCAGGATGATGATTACGTTAAACCCTTGGAACAGAATTTATCACTTTTTTGGATGTCCCAATATAAATTTTATTGTTTTGCTTGTTGATTATTTTTTTTTGAATGAGGCATTTAAAATATGACCAGTTGACCGATAATAGGCTTTCATTTGAAGATTATCTCGAGATAGTTTCGACATAAATATTGTTGAAATATTCAATTACCTGGGCATAATTTTCTGTTTCCGAAAGGGATTTCTAAGAATTAGTTCTGGGTCAGCATTTGTAACTGCGCTAGAACGAGCGATGCCCGGACGACCACTTCTTCCTTTGTTTTCCACATAAGATGATTAAGTTTTTCCGCACTTATGCTTATTACCCTATGACAACAAATCGAATGCTAAAGCCAAACTGACTTTCTTGTAATTTATTAAAATAAACGGTGCTGAAAATGTTATAACAGAACTTATGGCAGGACTATGCATATAAATTAGAGTCGTAATTTTTAACAGGTCAACAGAATTGCTGAAATAAGAATTATATTAACTCGTATATTCATAAATTGCGAAATTTATCCATCTGTGTGGCATTGGCATCGATAGAACGTTTTTATTTATATATTTTTTATTCCAGGACTTATAACAAATTTTACTTTTGCCAATATGAAGTTTAAATGTATCGCTTTGGGAGCATTTCTAAATGCGCCAGTTATGTGTATCCTTTTAAAACAAATCAATTGTGAAAAAGATTGATTTAATTGATTTATTTTTCCTTAACCAAAATTTAGTGATCACTCTCGAATTCAGCATGAAAGTAATCAATTATATGGTATCGTTTGGAATTTACGAGGGAAAGGTTTGTATAATTTATATTTTCTTATTTTTTCTTATTATTTCTATCCAGGCACGATATTGGAAAAAAAACTAGTTAATTATATTTGCACTTAAAATCTACACATGATTTGCGAAAATAAGTTGACATGGTAATTTTAAATTATCGATTTTATAGTAGTTGAAAGAATCCCAATTTTTTTAAATATTCCAGTTCTAATCGACAGGTGTGAGTTTAGGGATCCCTATAAAAAATAAATGACAAAACTATCTTTATCTATGTTTTTCTGTACGTCACAACTGGTTTATTTTATGAAATTACCCAACATAAATAAAGTTTTCAGATTTTTAGATAGCTTTTACTTCTGGCTCTAGCCAATATTCAAAGCACTTTCAAGCTTTTCTTTTGGTTAAATATATTATATAACATATTATCCATATTATCACATTCCCACAAACTTAAACCTTAGCTGCGGACTTACTGTAAGAAAGTTATATTTTGTGATGAAACCAAATTTAACTTTTTTGTGTCTGTTGGTCGTCAATTGGTTTGAAGAAAGCCAAGTACGGAATTAGACCCAAAACATCTATGCTCCACTACGATTAAGCATGGTCTAGGGATATGTGTATGGCATATTCTGAAACAGGAAATTTATACTTCATCGATGATAAAATCGACCACCTGAAAATATCCTGAAATATCCTGAAAATTAATACAAAGGCCAACGAGGAGAAACTTGTAATTAATAATTTTTAACATAACAATTTATTTTCAACAGGATAACGTTCGAAAACATACAATTTCGAATACAAAATCTTCGTTGCTGTATAATACACCATATCGACTGCAAATACCACCGCAGTCATCTGATCTTAACCTTAACACTATAAAGCATTTATCGTCAATAATGGGAGCAAAATTGAGAATAGAAAACTCGTTTAATATTTCTCAACTTTAAGAAAGAATACGGAAGAATGTTGTAATATCAGGTCTTCTGAAATAGCCAAATTAAATTGAACCAATGCCAAGAATATTTAAAACTATAATTCAAACTAAGAGATACTCCACAAAATACAATATTAATGTATGCTGAATAAACAAAAATGTTCTCTTTTGTTTTCTAATGTAAAAGTCCCAATAGTTTAGTGAGGAAGGACTTCGACACTACAGAAGTTTTTTAATTTTATTCTTAAAATAGAAATAGAGGTTTTACTTTTTATTTGGAATATATAAATAACTTGTGATATAATATGTTCCGTTTATTTTGAAAGCGGTTTAAGGCCAAAAAGACGACGAATATGGCTTTTAAAGTAAAATAGACCTAATGACATTTTGGACTTACATCATATCTAAATATATGGTTAATATATTTAATGAAAAGAAAAGTATTTTAAATATTGACAAGTCCCAAAACTTTCGTGACTGTATGTATATTATAAAAAAAAAGCTTAACCATCTCAGGGACGAGTTTAAAAGGAGATATCTTGCTAACTTACTTATTATATATGTATATACATATTTTTTTTTTGAGATAAAATAATTTGAATTACGAGAAAAACCTAGCCTACATACATATGTGTACCATAAAATAATATACATAGGTCAGTCTTTACAAGTTCTAAAATTTGTTCTCCATTAATTTTTTTATTTAAATTAGCTGGAATTGCGAAAATTTAAAGCTGCTATTTTCCAGGTAAAAGATGGAGCTATGAATGGAACTGGAATATACTTTATGCTAATAGGAACATGTTCGATGGCAATAATCGCCTTGCTAACGGATTTCAATTTTCGCCGAAGTGTGGGAATATTTTTTATCATCTTCTATATGTGTTTTCTTACATTTTTATACCTTGCTGCGTATGATATCATTCATCCTTACGCCGTGGATCACAATCCTTTTGTCAATATCGAAGAGAACGTTTTTTGGGCTTAAGTGAAGTTATTGAAGTTATTCTAGAAGTTATGTAGCCCTCAACAATAAAATAGAATGTGTAAATTGTGATTACATTAAATTAGTATAACTTCCAAGCAGGAATAAATAAAGGAATTCCTTATGAAATGTAATTTAAAAAACGTGCATATTTTGCATTTTTGAATTTGATCTAACCGATACAACATATTGCTACGTGCAAAACGTGCTATTTGTTATGTTTTACCGCATTTGTTGTATGAGACGGAGCGTTGTCGTGTAGGAGAATTGCTTTTTCGTGTCTTCTCGACCATTTCTGCCGATTTTTGAGCAATGCGTTGTTCAAATTAATGAATTGCTGTTGGTAGCGAGCCGTATTAACAGTCTTACCAGGCTTTAAGAGTTCTCGATACACCACACCTTTCTGGTCCCACCAGATACAAAGCATGGCTTTCCTCCCGAAACGATTTGGCTTTGATGTTGGAGTTGAAGGCTGTCCTGAACTAACCCACGATGCTTTGTATTTTGGGTTCTCAAAATAGATCCACTTCTCTGGTTACTATGCGTTGCAAGAAAGACTTTCTCTCGAAGCGCTGAAGCAAAGTTTCACAAATTATTTTGCGCCTTTCTATTTGGATATCAGTGAGTTTGTGAGCAATCTACTTTCCGGCCTTCAATATCTTCCCTATGGCCTTCAAACATTTGCTGCTCTGACTCTCTGTGTAACATTAAGCTGCTCTGCCATCTGCTATTGAGTTTGCGCGCTATTTTCTTCCAACAAAGCCTCTAACTCTGCGTCCTTGAGCCCAGGACGCTCCTTGTCTCTCATATCAAATAGACCACTTTTAAAACGTTTAAACGTAATTGTGTGAGAATTTTAAGCACTTTTACAGATTCTCCAAAATATTCTCTTTATATCGACTCTTATGATAAGATCTTATCATTCAAAAGTTTTCTCTTGACCAAAATTGTGCGCTTGAAATTTCTTTGCAGAACCAGAGAGTAATTCAGATTTGGTGAATGTAATAATTATTGCAGTGGGTCAAAACCATTACAATAAATATTTTTTTTAATTATTGTTTTTCTTCTTTCATATATTTTAATATTTATCAAATTTTTAAAAGTTCCATTAGGTATTTATGTATTTAATTTCCTGTTAAAAATATATACAAAATTTCTAAAATGTGTTATTTGATAGCACATTAATGAACTGAGATATTAAATGTTAAAATAAAATGAGAGCGTTTAATAGTGATCAGTACCGAAGGCATGTATTACTTCTAATTCAGTCAACAAAGAAAATATAAAAAATATTAAATACATAATTATTAGAAATATGCCAATGCTTCTCCGTGCACAAAATTTGGTAAGAAGCAAAGCGCCAATGGTAAAATATTGAACCATCAGCAAAAATACCAAGCAGTTCTGCCCCAGGTATCCTTTGCGCATGCGAATGCGTAATTTGGGTGCCACAGCGCACTTATAAAGCACTGTCATTCCAAACCCTATCAGGATATCTTTTTATGGGTTACGGGTTAAGGAAGTATTTAATTAGTACAATATATTAAATAAGGTACTTACAAAAATTAACAGTTTTTTAGGTTATGAAAAGCTCAATTTAAAGAGGTTCCCAGCAGCTTATCTTTGAGTAAGTATTTTATGAAAAGCGCTTGAAAAGTCTAAAATTTTGAAATTTTTTCCTATGTAATTTAAGTAAACAACCCTTACATTATTGACGATTCAATAGATCTTCCAATTCTATAGGAAATAAAAATAGGAAAAAATAGAAATTTTGAATTTTCGATAAAAACAAACCAGCATTAGACAAATTAACTCTCTAATTGTTATTTTTGCAATAACCTTAGCATTTTGAAAAATATTTTAAAACACAAGACCTAAACTTTAGCAGCTTGAGCAACCTTTTAAAATTGAGCTATCGTTACATATAATACTTCCTAACATATCGAAATGGGTATCAAACAAACAAAACCGGCTTTGTTTAGACGACTTCAAATTTACAAATATGACGTACACCTACAGCCCTTGTTCATCAAATTAGGACCACTCAGAATTTTTTTGAAAGTCGTTCTTTTTTTGTTGGTAAAGCATGAAGGAAACATAAATATATAATTTAAAAATATGTTAACTCCAAATATTTTAATTGCATTTAAATCGTTTAAAATTACCTGGCCAAGGAAGAACTAGAATATGTTATTATGGGTGCTAAGCATGTTTTTTATTGAGCGGACAGTATGGCAGGGTGTACCATCCTGTATAAAGGTGTCAGAAGATTTTAAGCAATTAAAAAGCAGTATTAGAATGCCCTCGATGACCTTTCTGTACACATCCTGGTTCATTATCCCGTCTATAAAACCAGGGGTACAGGCCCGTCGGTTTAGATACAAGACCATATCATTGTAGATGGTGGATGTTTTATAGTCCCTACCACGCGTTCTTCATTATACGGCTCTCTTGGCTTCCTTCGAACGAATTGGCAGCTATCCGTAACAGCTTCAAGCCTGCACTCGTCGCTAAATATTATTTGAAAAAAAATTGAGAAAAATGAGGTATTTCGATCCTTTCGCCTTGTAACTCTTAAGGGATGCGAAAAGATTTTCGATAGCCTTAAGGACAATTCTTTCCGTCAGTTCAAGGCGTCGTCTTTCTTTGACCGCGACAATTTTAACGCTTATTGCATGATTGTCTTTGATTTTCGTCCAACGATTTCGATATGCTCATTACACTGACTTTTCTAATTATTAATTTCCTTGCGCTTTCCCATTTTGAGTTTTTCAACATTTGCTGCACTTTTTAAATGCCCACTATTTTCAGCTGTTACCACAATTATTTACTACACCCGCTTTTTTAAAATAGGTAAAAAAAAACACTATATTAACTCACAGATAATTAGTTGTCTAACAAATTCCAAATAATGACAAATTTTGGGGTTTTTCGGTTGATTTATATAGTAACACAACTCTCACTGAACATGCCCATTAAGAAAGAACACCAAGAACAACGGGTAAAGGGTTTATGCTGTTCTAACTGCTCTCACATTATGTTGGTGCCGCCACTAACAATAAGAAAAAAATATTTTTTTTTAGAAAAGCCCGCATTTTTATTATGCTACGGGTAACAATTTCTGAGTAATGATAAAAATTGTGTGTAATCCTAATTCGATGAACAAGAACTGTACGAGTATATGTAGAATGGAATACTTTTCCTTACTCCTATCAAATTGGTTTTATATGAAGCACCCTAATATTAAATTTATTCCTTTAAATTTATGTAAAAGGATACTGAACATTGGTCCACCGTAACAGCCAGCAAATCCCATCCGAACATAGCCATTTTTAGCTAACGCTATATCCGAAATTAAATCTCCGATACTGTTTCCCCATGCTAAAGCTGTTGCACCAAGGAACGACATGCTTAAACTTAGGACTATTCCAATGGTTTGAAGTAGATTGATTACCTCATCGGCAAAGATATAAATTACAAAAATTGTTCCGACTACGCTTAAGACAACGAATACCTAAAAATAGAATAATTACATATATTATTAAAATTTTACATAGAACACAGTGGTTTTCCTTACTAGTTCAAATTTTGGAGGCGAATCAGTTCTAGAAGTAAAAAAAAATGCTGTAGCTATGCCCAAACAGACCAATCCAACAATTGCGCACATAGGAATTCCAACTAAAGTGTATTGAAATTCCGGATCTGTTTAAATTTGTTTAATTTATAATTTAATTAAGTAAGGTATAACCAATACTTGCCCATTGTGACAATAAATATAAGAGTAGGCAAAGTACATATTTGCAAACAGTTTAACAACTTCGACCATCCAAGAAAATTTTCTTCAGGCGCAATTTTTGGAATGAAAAATTGGAGGGTCAACAAAATAGGTACCTGTAAATTAATAATATATATAGAGTTCTTCATAGGCGAAGTCCGGATATGATTTCTTAAAATCTAGCTTATCTAAAAAGCCAGCTATTCTCCAATATTAGTTGAATTTGTGATTGATTATTATACGTAACGTAACCACTTCGCTATTTTTATTTTTGGTAAAACAAAATAACTGAAATCCAAAATTCTCGGGGTTTTTTAAAAACATATTAGAATTTTCTTAAGAAGAAATTTATTTTATTTAAGAGTGCAGCATATTGACTCCTTAAACGATCAAGTTAATTTTCATCGCAAAAAAATATATACCTATAGTAATAGTAATTACCTTTATTACAATAATTGCTTTCCCAATAAATCCAGAGCTCTTCCACTCGTCCATGTCTATAGGTTTTAACGATTCGAGGAATTGTGAGAAGAGCTTATCATTGGGACCGAGTCCAAAAAAACCTGATTGATTAGAAGCGTACCTATATAACAAATCCATTCTCGTTGCTTCCTTGTCAATTACCAGTCCTGATAAATGAATGAAATTAATTAAAAATGTATAAAGAGAAAATACTTACAAAAACCAGCCAAGCGAGAGTAACAGTCCTGCATAAAGGGGTTTGTAAAACTGTCTACCATTAAAACAGTTTTAAAGATATTTGAGACTTTTTAGATTTTTTTATATAATCCTCTAAAAATAGTTGTGGCGAAATATACAACAAAAGGCAGAAAAATGTACTGTCTCAACGTTGATAAATTAAGATAATAATCAATACAACGTGAATAAATTGATAATTACAGACTAAATATTCAGCCATCATTCTGACGAACAAGTTAGCACCACTTATTATAATTTTTTCTATTGGTGGAGAAGCAAAGAAACGAAAATCCTAATATTTAAGCTAGTCTATTTTAAAAACTAAAAAAATCCTCCACTAAATTTCTCAAAAATGAACCAAATAGTTTTTGAAAATATAAAATTGTTTGATTTTTACAAAAGTTATGTGCTTCCAAAATATTCTACCATATTATTTAGCTTCCGTAAAATTTAATATCATTTTTAAAGTTCATACTTTTAAGAGAATGTCTCCTCATTTATTTGCGTGTATTAAAAAGAATGAAAGCCAAATCTGCAGACCAAATGTAAATTATCGTTAATAATAATTGTAGCAATAGTAGTAGTTTTCTTAACGTTTAATTATTTAAAAAAAAATGATTCAAATTTAAATAGTCATTGAATGTCTGTACTTATTAAATACGAGTAGTCCTTAAATGCGAGACATTACCAAATTAATGAATTTCAGATAGAGTGTAATCATCAAATTATGAATTTTTGTGATATTCATGAAATTAGTTTTATGCACTACCGCTTTTTTATAGTTAATTAAGAGCGAACCTGATCTAGAAAGCTAAACATTAAATAATATTAGTATTTTTTAAATGACGACCCTGAGAGACCGCGCAAAACTAATTGTTTAACGATTTTATGGTATGTTCTGAAAATTTATAATTCACCTATTTTTCTAAACCAATTTCCTAATTTGTTTGTCAAAACCATAATTTGGTTATGTATGATGTTTAGTATACTTAAAGTTGAACATTTGAGAATATACATTTTTGTTAAAAAGACTTCTCTTGACCTCACTTTTCCAACTCTAATCATTTGAAATAAATAAAAAAATAAACATGTTATTCGCAGGTGGGAATTTGATGAACAAATTAATCGATTGTATTGAATTATAAAAAAATAAAAGTCTACAAAATTCTTTTGTTCAAAGACTAGGCTTATCATAACTCTTCTAATTTTCGTTTGAATGATTTAAAACTTTTTAGGGATATTCTTTTAGAAAATACAAATTTACGATTGAGTGTGAGGGTTCACAAGAACAGATCGAACCAACCTGTGTCTGTAGAGTATACAGCTTTAGTCGCAGCCTTATTTGCCATTACTTGATCGATGATGACGACAGTGAGGTAGCAGATGTAAATTAACAAGGGCACTGAAGCCTCATATAGGTCTATGTAATTGTTCTTCATGGACATGATCCAGTCGATGTATAGCACTGCAATAAGGAAAAAGAGAATATCCCTTACGAAGTGCGGCGCATACACTTTAAAAGGTGATATGGTTATGACGGACCCAGACACTACAGTGGTAACAAAAAGCGCTGCACCAATAAGTTCGGAGAAAATCATGTCGTTGTCTCCTGTAATTACACTGAATGTTGTAATTAAATCTGGTGATCCATTGCCGAGCGCCAAAAGAGTGACCCCAGCTACACTTTCGCTTAAACCAAACGTTTGGGAAATATAAGCCAGGGCTGGTACAAAGCTAAAAATAACGAATTAAGGTCGCAATAATTTGATTTTCGGTTCATGGTTACAATTCATCAGCGGCAATTCCCATGATCATGAAACAAAATAACACAATTAAGCACATAAAAATAATGCCAAGCACATTCAAAATGGTTGATTTATCACCAATTAAGCAATACATTAAATACATGTAGTTGCCAATCCGCGCGTTCTCGTAGCACGCTTTTGTGATTTCAACAAAGTGGCAACGGTCTTCCTGCGGAAGATCCTGGACATGATCACATTTCGTCTGCAAAATTAAGTTAATCACCCACATAAATAATTGAAATGATAGATTTAATATATCACATGTATTACCATATCAGATTCAATTAAGAAATGAACGTGTTTGGAAGCATTGGGCAACATTTCTATGGAGGTATTGCGAATTCTAAAAGCCATTCTGGTAGTTTCCTTACTTCGTTCTTTATTCAATATATGAAATTTCCTTATTTTGTTTTTATTCAATGCATGCAGTTTTAATTGACTTTTAGCTCAATGTCTTCTAAGATCTTAATATGTATGTAAATAAATACATATGGATCAGTATACTTAGAAAGAGCTAATTAATGTCCGAAATCTAAAATTCATCTTTTAACAACCGATATGCAATCATCAACTCCGAAAACCCTCATCTAAGTATCTACAAAATCACTTTTCATCCAAAGCCAAATCTTCATAAAGGGCATAAACTCTGCCTCGTTCATCCATCATAGAATTTATCTCGTGGATCCATTTTCCATTTTCTTTTTCTGCTTCTAAATTGGGTTTATAATTTTCACAAATGTTCATACCTACTACATTCTTTATATTCATGTTACGCAAAAAATAGAAGCAATTCTACTATAATTTTTGGGTAAGTTGTATCCTTGCCCTTTCACTTAAAATCACTGACCCATATCTTTGCGCTCTATTTATCACTTTATCAGTGCATTATCGGCCCATTTTCGTTGTCGTTTCAACGTCCTTTCGGAGGCCTATTTTCGTTGTCGTTTCAACGTCCTTTCGGCTTCTAGTCGGCCTCTAATCAGAGTGTCGGTCCCGCTTCAAATATACATTTGTTTAAATGTAAGCAGGGGTAAATACTGATTCTAATATTATGATTATGCTAGACAAAACAAAGCAAAATATTTTATTATATAAATTGTCTACGTAATCATTTAAAATTCGACGATAAATTGATATTTTCAGCTTTACTTTTAATGTGCGTGCAAACTACCGGATGCAGAGGCTCGCAAGCTTTTCTATTCAATATGTTACATCTACAGATTTTTCAATATTATGCAATAATAATAAAGTGACCCAACCCTTTTATAAGACAACGAAAATGATTGAAGACAAAATTTTCTATGCAATTGCAGATTGAAAATGCATAACTGAAGAAAATTATTAAAAAACGCATGTTATTTATTACATAAATTATTTTTTTATTTTGAAAGTAGTAGTCATAATAACTGGGGGTGGTAGGTAATTTTGTTTCAAACTTGTTCGGTAGCCTGACTGAAACCAGCAATATACAGCAATTGGGTTGGCTGGAGAACGAACACTAGAGCGACTCTACTGAAATGCAATGCTCTGAATTGTGTTGTAGCAGTTGTCGGCTTCAATTAAGTTATTTCACCGTACGCGTAAATTATTTATAAAATAAATACAAAAAAAATTTCGACCCTTAACAAAACTAGAAATGAGTTGAGAATAAATGCGTCGTGCATTATATGCGGCCGATCGAATGGACAAGAATTAATTGCTTATTCTCCAGTCATCATCTCCATGAATTCTGAAAGTGAAAGAGAAATGAAAAATTAATTCTAATATTTCAAGTTAGTTTAATACTAAAGATTTAAATTTCAAACTCTTCGCTGGTAGAGCTAAATTATCTCGTATTTCAATATTTCGCTAACTTTCCAAATACTTAGAACACACTGATAAAAATAGTCACTCTAAATTTGTTTCCGTCGACTGCCGGAAAGTAAAAGAAATTTCTGCTTCACAGTTTTGGTGTAGCTCATTCAAAAAGTTTTGGCAATCGAAACAGGGCTGGCGGCAAATAGCCCGTTTCTATTCCAGTTGCTTTTCTTTACGCGACTTTGACGATATTTTCAGAAATAGGACTCAAGCGATGGTGCGTCAAGTCTGGGACTCATTTGTTCGAGTGATGATCGCAATTATGAATTTATGACGATTACTTTAGCTCAGTTTAATTACTTTTCTGAAACCATCTTCAACCCCCTAGCCCATTGCGGGCAATTGAAAAACGACATTACTCTTTAGGTTCGTAAATTAACAACAGGTGTTAGAATTTAATGGCGCTTGGAGTCAGTTTATGAAGAATGTCTTTTGCTCGCAAGTTGGCTGCCAAAAAAACCTGCCTATGAGTATCCAACTGGGAAATTTTAGAAATTAAATGACTTTTAAATTTCCGAGTAGCAATGCTTTTTGGCTAGAAATTGCAATTGGACGGACACAATTTGGCTAAATGTTTGATTTTAAATAGTTGTGCGAATCTTTGCTAACTTACCTTATTTTTTTGAAATGTTGTAGTAACTTTTTTTCTTTTCCTTTCTTAAACTATACATTTTTACTAGTTTTAAAATAAAGAAGTTCACTATAAGTAATTTTAATAAATAATAAATCAGGTGAAAGAACCACTTTAACCCCGGATAATGAAGTATTTTACCAGCCACGAAGCTAAAGTTTCCCATTAAATCTAAACTAACGAGAATCGTTTCAAAATAATAAAACCCCTATCAATTACCTTCCCCTTCCCCTTCCCACTGAATTATGTATTATTCATTTATGCAGACTTAGATTGCAACAAACCTAAAATATCAAACTCGTCATTACACCAGTACTCCGTAAGACCATTTAGTTCATAAATAAAGTGATCATCTATGAATCTTAATTATTAGTGTGCACTTTAAATAAGCAGTCCAACAAATAACTCCCTAGATTATTTGTTTGTATTATGCAATGCTATGATTTCATTTTTTCAAGAACTCTATCTATAACATATATACGAGTATATCTCCTTTTTTTATATTAAATAAAGTTCAATAAATATTTGATCTTACCGTCAAAGTCAACTGTGCCTGATCCATCAGAATCGATTTCTTCGATCATAATATCTAATTCTTCATTTGTTAGCTGATCGTCCAATTCCCTAAGAATTTCCCTAAGACATGATGTTGGGATGAAACCGTTTCCTTGTTTATCATAAAGACGGAATGCTTCACGCAATTCTTTTTGCATTGCTTCAGCATCTTCTTCAACGATGAATTTAGCTGCCAGTTGCACGAATTCACCAAATTCTAGTCGACCAGATTCTATTTGAAAATAAAATAAAATAATTTAATAAAACAGTACTCTCTAAATAATAATATTACTTACTATCTTCATCAACTTCCTCAATAAGTTCATCTAAAATTTTCTTATCGAAGGGTTGACCCATCAACCTGAGGATATCAGCGACCATTTCTGTTGGGATACTGCCGGTCTTTTGGTGGTCGAAGCTGTTGAAACATTTTTGGAGAACTGTCCGACAAAAATATATGCAATTTATTAGAATTTCACTTAAGTGCAAACAGACTTTATATGTCAGATGTGATAAATTTGCCGTGTACGGATGCAAATGCTAGCTTTACGACTTTTTGGCACTCGCTTTGATAGGTGCAATTAATTGTCGATGTCGACAGACTTGTATGCATTGCGGTCTTGGTTTTTAGAACGGTTTTATTTATAAACAATTTTTGTAGTTGTTAATACTCATATAGGCTCTTCTTATTTCCAAATTTATGTAGTTATTTATATTATTTATAAATGCAATTAAAGTATTACTTGTTTTTAAGTTTTTAAAATATATTTTTTACATAACAAAATTACAAGACCGTCACAAATCTTTTATAAAAATTACACCATAATAAGTTAAATATTGTTTGGCTTCTATTTAACATATAGACTATTTGTTATAGACCCATAAAATGATTTGTTTGATAATATTTCTTGAATAACCAACCGAATTTTGACAGAGTAAGCTTTCATATCGATTTTGCTAATATGTATTAAAAGTGAAAAGTTCTTCATCAGACACAAGTTTAATATCGAAATCATGATAATGAATCAAATAATTAAGAGTCCACTCTTCACTTGTAAAACTCAATTGCCATTTGGATTGCTTGATTAAAACATTATGGTCGATTTATTTTGCACACCTAAACGATAAAATCTATCATCGTTCAACACAAGCCAAAATTTTGTGTGGTTTCAATTTTGATTTATAAAAGCTTCAAAGAATTTTAATTCGATATTCAGCGATGGTGGTTGGCAGGAAGAACAAATGTGCTGCCAAAAACACGGTTGTCATCAGCAATTATCTTTAATTATATAAAATTTAAGGACTGTAGTCGCTAATTAATGCTCTGCTAGGGAAATTACGTTTTGTATACAGAACTTCTGGTTCGTTGGCCTCTGCGCTATGGTCTCGTGATCAGAAAAACAGGTTGATTTACTATCTTTCTAGGAAATATATCCAAAGAAGTGTTAAACATGTTCTATGTATTATTAAAATAATTTTGGACAATCGCCAACAATTAAACAAGCAATTTTTAGTTATTTATGGCATGAGTAAAATTTTCAATGAGATAAAAACTTTCATTTATTTATTATTTATTGATTTATTATTATCGGTATTTATTCATATGAAACAAATGTGCAGCAGTTTTGTGATGAAGCGTTCATTATTTTATCACTTCTGGGAAGAAGGCTTCAAATGTTTATATTGATTTTAGATTAATCTAAAGATAAATTTAAATTCTAAAAATTAGAAGAATTAGCTAGACGTTTGGCGAAAAATACGAAATGATTAGTCAGCTTAAGGCCCATTCATATTATTATGCACCAATTGTTTTCAATTCGTAGCGTTTCCGCTTCGGCAAGTTTTTCTTAGTGCATTGTAATTAGGAGGAGTATTCATACCAAAGGTATCGTGCTACCGGTCTCCGGTGCTCTCGGTCTCCGACAGCATTGTCGGTGAAAATATTTTCTAATACCTACGTGTTGCACCAGTTGAATAATTTTAAAATACTTCCCGGCAAGCTCATTCGTACTTTGGGTATTAAGTATAATTTTATTTTATCATAAATTTGATATTTTCTCATTTGTAACTCTAGTTTTTAGGAGATCGAACTTAACACATTACGTACCGGCATTGTTTCTAAAAAATAATAATAATACCTCGTGAAATTAGATGAAATGAACTGCTATTTTGTCATCTTTATCTTAGATATGTAATTTGGTACTTTAATCCTTTGTTGAGACTACATTTCATATAGAACCATATTAATATTATATTTCACTAAGCTTCAGATATACAATTTACCTCGGTCGCAAAGGGTTACATTATAAATTTAAGAAATACAAAAATTTGTGCATATGGGATTTGCATAAAGTTCAACGAAATGCACAAATTTGTGCATACAGGAGGTAATGTGTTAAACAAGGATGCTATTCAATATAAACAAAATAAAACTTTACTCATTCTAATAAACAGAACAACCGGAGAATATTCTATACTATAATTAAACATTTTTTTGTATTTTATACTTTCTATTCAGAATTATTGTGAAAAATCTTAAGAATTTTTAGCACAAAATTTAGGAAAATGTACTTTAAATATTAAGTCAGATTTTATGTTACAAATATAAAAGGATCCTCGCGCCATTTTAGGGTAAAAGTTTGTTGAAATTCGTTTTTAATCAGCAATCCGTACACGCAAACAATTTTAATTTGTAACCAAATACAAATTGGGTTTAGGAAAATTATATTAGGAGAATAAATTTACCTGCAATTTGTTCTGGGGTAAGATCTTCATCCTGAAAAATAAATGTTTACAATTAAAGATTGTAATTTTTTGAATTGGTACAATTTTGTGGATTTCAAGCTATTTTTAAGTTTCATTCATTCAATTAATCTAACTACAAAAAGAGGTTCTCATATATGTATCTTCTTAAAGTTAAACTGCAATTTCCAGAAGTATCAGAGAATTTTAGATTAGATTTATTAATAAGTTTAAGGATAAAAGGAAAATTGCAAATTTCAACCAAAACTTTTTGAAAAAACATAGCATTAAAGGTATGTTGGCAGATAAGTCCAAATCACAAAAATTTATTACTTAAGTAGGAACTATTTGCTCCATAAATAATGGGTTTAAAAATATTAGTTCCCTTCACTATTATACATTTCTTCTGAGTTCACTTTTTCAATACTTTCACAAAAAAACATTTTCTATTCAAAACTATTTAAAAATATCACGAATTCAATAGGTTTAGAACACAATTTCCTCAGAAACAGGATGAATTAAGATATACCAACTTACAATATCTGGATTTCCGCTCATGTTGAAGTCTTTTTATTTATTTTTTATTAATCCGCAAAGATAAAATAAATTAACGCACTCGGTTTTAACCGCACTATAGTCCAAAAAATATCGAACGAGTTGGTTCAGCGATCGCTTCTCAACTAACCCGGAGGACTTAAAAGCTCTTTGGAAGTTATTCTTGTAAGATTCAAATAATCATTTTAAAATTTCTCAAAGAAGAAAATTCACGCATACACTCACACAAATATATATCTTAAATGTTCTGAAAAGTATATCGCAACCGTAGCAAAAGTAGTAAAAACGTGAAAATTCTGCCTCGAATATAGTCGATTGCGGACCACGCAGAACGAAAATCGCTAGTAGTGGTGCTATCCGCTCGATTATAATGGAATCAGAGGCTCTTCTCCAATTTTTATTTTGCTGGTAGTATTCCTCTTAAGTTTCCTTTTAGCTCCTACAACCACATCGCAGCAAGATTTAAATCCATTCAAGATCATATGATATCCAGCCAAGTTAGTACGGCGTTCCAGAAATAAGCATACGTTTCGAGAGTGCATTGGGTTGAAAAGTCTTTCGCTTTCATATAACTGATTTACATGACTCGGGGGCTTCATCGTGAAAGACAAGCTGAATTTTTTATAGTTTTGAAGCGATTATAATTTTGCATTTCTTCGCCTTATTATTAAATACATATAAGAAATTTGTTGCCCCAAATTATAAATAACTGTTTTGTTACCCTGGAGTAAAAGGAGCTATTTCATTTAATAAGAATTAATTTAAATATTTTCTAGATAACGATGGTATGCACCGATTTAAAAATCATGTTATTTAACAAAGCATTTCGACCCGAGACAATGTTCGAACCTACAATTCCGTAATTAAACAATTGAATAGAATTCAGTAGATTTAAATTCCAGGTATATATGGTATAAGACATTTTCGATAAGTACAAGTTCGTTAAATAATAGTTATTAGCGGCCCAACATTCAATTGATTGAAATTACAAAATTGTCTCCTTACATTACAATACCGATGATAGGTACATTCGTCTACATTTCTGAAAACTATTTATAAAAAGAACATAAAATACACATGGTAATGCGGTAATTCGGTCCTAATTCCAATAGTTTAAAAGGACTCTAAACGAACTTTCTTTATTATTTTTAAGTAAATTATCAGCTAATTTACTATCTACTATATTTCTCTCAGCTAGAAATTAGAAGGAGTTCGGTTGAGATACATACGTATGATTTAATAGGAAATTCTAGAATTATATTGCCTACAATTTTAAAATAGTTCTCTGAATGAATTTATTTACATCTTTTGGGTTTTAACAAAATTACAAAGAGCCATCCCATAAAAATTCTTTATTAACCACCTAGTTATTCAAGTTGCTTAATTATTAGTATGCTTAATTATATGCCATTAAAACCCACTTTAGTAGAAAACGTTATTTTCCCTAACAAAACGTCCATTAAAATATTTATACAGCTGTTTGCTTCGACTCAGTTTGAAATAAAGCAACATTTTTAAATATAAAGGAAAATTCCAAGATTTATTCAAAGTGAGAGAATCACCAGAAAAGTGATAAAAACTGGCATAAGAGATATGTTTGTACGTGAGAACTCGTATCATCCACAGAGTTCCCAAGCCTCCTTCCCACACTAAAAATTTTCTTGACCTCTTGCCATGTTCTTATATTTCACAGTGTTTCTGGATTCATAGAAATTTTTAAATGAAAATAGATTTTCCTGTTGTTTAATCTGTTTGTCTAAAATTAAACGTTTGTGTGGTGTTCACGTTTGTTTATGCGATGGCCGCATTATTTATCAATTTAAGAGTTTTGATTGATTGACGCAAATGTTTAATACTTTGGGATGCGCAAAATACGAGAATAATTGTTTAATTGGAAGGTCATGGTCATTTTAATTGAAACTAGCAAGTGAAAGTAAGCACAGAATCAACTTCCAAAATGTCATGAACATTTGAAAATATAAAACCTACCTATCGCATGTTTAAACAAATATTTATAGAGTTTCGAAATAATCGTGAACTGAATAAGAATTCAAAGTTGAATAAAAGAATCTGGCGCTTAGAATTACGCACGGTTCTCGTGGATTCTGATGCTGGGAAGAAATCTGCTAGAATACTATCACTTTCTGTTTACAAAAATCTCCCATATATCTTGCGGTTTACATTGTTGAAGCAAATGAGAAAATCGTTTCGTAAACAGCACAAATCAACGCAGTTTTATAAATCCCAACATAAAATATTGTTTCTAAGCCTCTGATAGCTGCTCAATGTCAAAGAGAGTGGGATCATTTTCAAATGACCTACATTGTTTCGGCTAATAATTCAAAATGCTTGGATATATGTATAATACAATAATATAATTGGGATATTACTGCCGACGACTGTAGATAAGCTCCAAATTTCTTGGCATTCAATTCATTTGGGAATTTCGCATTTCAATGTTTCCGATGGCATGTGCTACTTTTAGGAGGCGAATGATCTCGACAGGGATGAATAGCTTTAGAGTAATACTTACATTTGACTGATTTTTGATTTATTTTATTTATTTGTTAGCAAAACAACATTCGAAATAAACAGCAACTACTACATTGCGTGCAAGTGCTATTCGAAGATGTTCTCAATTTCTAAATTCCTCCATAAGTAAATTAATCATACTTGTTTATGAATAAAAGGGGCGACCATAACATTTTTATAAAGGCCTAAAATCAACTCCTTCTAACGAAATTGTATCAGAAGTTAATTACAATCAAAATCGTTTTCGCAAAATATGTACACTGATAGAAGCATTTTTGAAAACTTAAAAATGAAAAGGTCATTAAATAGAAAATTAAAAAATTATATGTAACCCTTTTAAAGAACATATTTTTGTAGTTGACGAATTCTCATGAATTTTCGTATACAGGAGTTTTTGGGATCGATGAATTCGAATCAGTTGAAAATTGCTAAATTGCTCTAAAGTTGAAATCATAATCATAAATACCCCCGAATAGTCACTTTCACTAAAATGCTCACAGGTTCACAACTTGGTGCCCGCTGTATTGGATCCGTCATTTTGAATTCCGTAAATCTAAATTTTAAATGTTTATCTCAAAAATGTTATAATAATGAATTTTTTCAACAAAATCATCGTTATCAATTGAAATAATCTGAACAATTTTGCCAGCAATCGTTCTATTATTCATTGGTCCCCAATCCCTCCGATTACTTTACTTACTTGACGAAATTAATGAACCTGAACTGACCTTAAATACCATCGGACATCAATGATACTGGTGTTATGAATATTCTGACTTCATAAACATCGAATACAACTCATCCCTACTAAGGAACTAAACACTAATCAATTTCGAGTTCTTAAAGTTGACAATCGAACAGTTCTACCCATAAACATGCAAAAACGAAACTTTAGTAACTGCCGCTGATGTAATTCATTCATGAACAGTTCCATCCCTGGGAATTAAAGTTAATGGAACCCCCGGCCGACTAAGCCAAACAAAATTTACAATTAACCGGCTAGGGCTATTTTTTGGTCAATGCTCTGAAATTTATGGAGCAAATCACAGGTTCATACCTAATGCTATCGAGAGTACCCATTAACAATTTCATAAAATGAATCCTATCTATAATTAATAAATCATTAGATGACTGAAAGCAAGTAATGGTCTCTTAAACCACTACATAGTAAAATCGCACAATTTGAAACACCCTCTATATGTTGTTTTTCTATTCTTTTATCACTAAAAACGCGACATTAATGCGTTGACTAGAAATTAAATAGCCAAAAGATTTAAATGAAGATAAAACCACAATAATCAGTTTTGAATTTAAATTGTCGAAAACTCCCTTTAAAACCAATAACAGTTGTTCACAAAATTAGTTTTCCAAAGATTATTTTATACTTTTTACAAATAAAGGTATAAAAATTCATCTTAATAAATTTAAATCGCTTTATTTTAACGACAACCGAAGGGAATTTCTGGAATTATCATAATTAGAAATAAAACTCACTTTTTTGATAGAACCTATTATTTACAAAAATAATCCATAGATTACATAAATATTGTGCACATACAGTTCAATTAGTACTTTCAAGAAAAGATTGATTTAAGAGTTTTTCATACAGTACAATAGTTAAGTTAAATGGCAAAATACAATTTCAATTCTTAGCACATATTTAACATGACTTTGGTACCTAGTATAATCACAGACTGTTTCCTATTTGGTGTATTAAAAATATATTTTAGTACCACTCTGAAGGGATATAACCAATTAAAATTGACTAAAAATATTTATTTGTTTTCTTTTAAAAATTGTAACACTATTGACATTCTTACTTTAATAAGCTGATATAAGTAATGGCGATTGCAGTAAAATAGGCTCATTTCAGATCCAAAAATGAAAATAAATTTTGTAATTTCAATGCCAATTTCGAATTACTCAATTGTGAAAGCTGCAGAAAAGTAAAATTAACGTGTACCTACCTAAAATTAAAGTCACTTATTTTAAAGAACCCTTAACTAGTAACTGACAACAAATATTTTGTGCCCCTTAAAAGAAGAGACCCTGAGAGAATTTTGTTTATTCTTTTGTTATTATAATGATCTTCGATGTGAAGTGGTCTAATTTGTTTTAATTTAAAGGATTTAAAGTGTGTCATATGAAGAAGAAGTTTAGAAAATTTGAAATTTATACTAAATACTAAAATAAACTATAAAAACTTTTCAGAAGTATGTGAATCTTCCCACAAAAATAAAATATTTACTTAGGGCACACAATTTTTCAAATTTTAGACAATAGAGAAAATATTTTTACTGAATTTATTGATTGGGGTTTGAGTAACTTTTTATTTAATGGAGTACTTTTTTTGAAATCAATAAATTACCTGCGTAATGCAATTTACAAAAGATCGACAAAATGGGTAATATTATTGATTTTATAAAACGAATAAGCGATGATTTTTAATTAAAGTCTTGCTTTAGGCACTTCAATAGCAAGTGTTTTTAGTTCTAATTTTATTTGTGATTGCTTTGAGTATTATGAATTTTTTTACGTATCTACATGTAAGATCCGATATTGAATTGTATAATATTATGGAAATTTATAAAATATAATCAAATGTAATTTTACAAACTCTTATTATGTAAAATTACGATATTTACCTAATTTAAGTGCATTTAATGAAAATCATTAAAAAATTACATGAGAAGTTGAAAAGCTGAAAATTAAAATTTAATAAAAACCAAAACATAACTTAGAAAGCACTGTATTATGTGAATATTTTTAATACAATTCGTTTCATTATATTTTTTGTGGCAATAGCACCACCAATCTATTCTCAAGAGTACAAACAAATGATGAATCTGAAATTTCCTGTTTGAGCACATACTCTTCATTACTGGCATTATTAAAATATTTCAATAAAACTATAATTTTTTACAACAAGTACATATCCCCTAATTAAGTATCTCCAACAGTTCCTAGAAAATTAAATTTAATTCCCTATTAAATCTTCATAGACAAAAGTATATGCTGCTGAAGCAAGAAGAATATGTAATAATAAATGGAATTTTGTGTTTTATTTACACTAAGAGCATCACTAATTTGACTACTAACAAGATTTGAAACTGAATTATTAACACGTATATTAGACTTAAGTGGTAAATACAAGCTCAAAAACATAAAAAAGTAAAATATCACTTCCGTGCATAGTACAAAAGCAAATATAACAAATAAGTATTTACCAATGTTAGTGACATGGTTAAATAGAACGTCTATTATATATATTTATATGCTATAAACTACATTACAAACTGCCTCTAAGCTGTACTAATTTTAAATCAAAATGTGTTAGTTGCATTTCTCATTACTCAAAAATAATTGTGACAAACGTGATATGTTCTTAAATACTGCAGATTTCTTACTAAAACTAATTATTTACCTAAGTAACATACGTATTAAGTAACGAATTAATGTATCTACCAACTCAAACTATAATACTGAATGTTGTGCATTTAAAAATTTTCAAATAAACTTTTTAACTTGCAAGTAACTGTCCCATAGTTGCTTCTAGAATTTATTTATATTTTTCTTAAAACAAGCGCAAAGTCTATATAATTTTAACAAATTTGTTTGTTTGTTGAAATACATTTTTTCAGTATAAAATTTATGGAAGGATGCTAAAACTTAGAGGCCTTTTATGTCTGATATTAAAATTGATTTACAGATGTTAGTGTTCAAATATAACAGCGTGCAGGTTAAAATTTCAAAACTTACTTTTCGATATTCTTTTTTGGGAATGCAGTTAATATTTCTATGAGTAATTTTAAATATATAGAATTTAAAAAAATTTGCAAAACTATGGGACAAATTTACTCACAGTTATATAGAGCACCAACTAATGAATATTTTAACAATACTTCTATAAACAATTAAATCAACATGTTGTGCGCTTTGAATCTTAATCATTGTTATAATTTTCAAAGTCTAATTTGTTATTTAAATCTTTCAATTTAGATGGTATAAGACCTCCATGAACCCAAATTTTTATAATTAGTCCTAATCTCTACAAGAACAATTAAAACCACTAGTTGCAATTTGAAAGAAAATCCACAAGGTGTATTTTTAACATTTAAGCATTAATACTTAATAATAACACTTAATTGTGCCCTAGGTAATAAGCGTTCCCAAAAAGCAAATTTAGCAATAATATTTTACAGGTTGAGCACTTATCCGAAAAATTTATTCTAAACACATTTTTTGTTTTGTTTTTTTTTTCAATCATAAGTTCATCCGCATTCCAATTCCATCAACAAATCCAAATTCATTGGTAATTGTTTTTTAATAAGGGGACTTTTTCCTTTCTTAGATCCATCAAAGTCAAAAAGAAATTTTGTTTTAATGACAGATTAAATCGCTAATTACTAATTAATTGCAATTAACCTTATAATTGGTCCATAAAAGATTGAGGTTTTCTGTTCGCACTTTGCTAAAACTAAATTGATCAATAGATTTCACATACGGGGTTCATGTAGCTTTCATTGTTGATTTATAGTGCAAATGCACAAACAGATTCGCACATTCAAAGCCTAGTTATTTACAGGTAATATCTGCACATTCAACACTAAGAGTTTTGCAGCTGCGTGCAGCTTTATTAATTTATAGCGCTAACGAAACAACCACCAACAGACAACAAAGACGACAGTCCTTTAAGGAGGAATCACGCAGGTATTCCAGCTTGCTCGTAGAAATCAGGCTCATTTTCAGCATCAACTTTTTGTTGGTTTCCGTCCAACTAGAGCAGTGAAATAAAAAGACAGATGTACCTTGGGACAATTGCTTTAGCACATTTTATACTCACAGCATTCATTTCCTTCCCTGTGTAAAAGGCGGATAATTTTATTCGTAAAGGCACCATAATGATCAGGAAGAAGGGAAACGCCAGAGAAATTTTCGAAGATTTTACAACCCAGAGGATCGTCAATAAAAATACTTGAATTGCTGTAAACAAGTGCATTTTCCATGTTGGAACTCGCTTTACGTAAGGAGTCGGTGGATGGTGTTTTGCCGGCATAAAGTACAATCGCAATCTGTAACAAGGTATTACTTTTTTATTTCATTATATATCAAGTTATGTATTGTAGGGTTATAGGCATAGGTTAAGGTAGCACGAAAAAAGTAATAAATGATGATAAAAACTAAAATTTTACTCCACTCGAGGATTTTATAATCATAGGTTAACAAAATGAAATTATGTTCTCTTTAAAAAATAACGACTCATATATTTTGATAGTTGTTGTTATTTTGTAACACTTCAAAATATTGTGCATAAGTTTTTTAAATTTTTAATGAAGCTAAGCTTTTTTTTTAGATATATGCTTAAAAATTCTTCGTAACTTACCTATCAAAGAATTGAACACCACTCATTGAAGCCACTCCCATGTAAAGGAAAACTCCAAATAACACAGCCATTGGAATCAGTCTCAACAATGGAGCCATAGTCACTGACAAACCAACCAACATCGACACAAAAAGTCCAGACAAACGTTGTTCCTTAACTTCTATGATTCGAGGTGATTCTCCAGGCGCATGCGTCCTTAGAAAAGATAAAAAATAAATATTAAGTAATGTGCATATAATTTTCAGTCAACAAAATTTACCTAGACATTACAGTCACCGCAGATACATGGGCTACAGATCGGACGGTAGCGGCGCAATGCCATGGTGTTCCAAACATTCCACACAGAGCATTTAAAAAGCATAGCAGTACAATATCAAAGTGCAGCCCCGAGCCCTTTTTTAAACCCCTCTCGGGCTTATCGACAATCAGTTCGGATATGTGCGTTTCCATAAAAATGAGAATGTACACAAGAATGGCTGGAATTCCTGCTAAAAATGGTAGCCAAGTGGGTACTGGCCCAAACGGAATCAACCAAGACCTATGTTTGGGATCACTAGGGGACACTCCGTTAGGCACACTCAGCTTTTCCGTATACACCTGAGGAATCAAGCAAGCGATTGCAACAAAAATAGCAATCGCAATAGGAACCCCAAAATCTCCCAAAGCCCTCCTTGCGTTTCGTCCAAGAAAATGAGAATTGCGGAATAATTTCAAGTAGTATGCCACTGTAAATGTACCTAGTGTAAGTATGGTGCAAAACAGTGCCGTATTTGGTTGATTCAACAGGCCCATGTCATCGCAGGGTGCCAAAAATTTACTAGCTTCTGGTTCAGTTCCATTTTCTATATCGCTTAGTCTATTCTCTCCAAAAGCAGAACAATTTATGTAAGTCTCATTCCCAATTACTTGCTCGACCACTTCGTATTCATACTGGGGCAACAGCGGGTGTCTTCCATACACGTAAATTAACTTCATTACTGTTTCGAAAATGTATATAAGCGTAATTAGAGCTGAAAATATCTCTTGCGTAAATCTAGTCAATAAGCGGACATAGACACTTCCTTCGAAAGCAGACACAGTCAGTGCTATTATTATTAGCCAAATTCCAACATACACCCTCACCGTGAGAAAACTGAATTCATTCTCTTTACAAAATTTGAATAAAGCCTCGTCGAACAATAGCAATGGGCCAGTGGTTCCAATGATTACTAATGGTTGGCCCGATATCCCGTGGAATACAAGACCAACTATAGACGTCGAGAGTAGAGTTTCCGAAATTCCAATGAGATTGTGCGTTTTGTCCGATGCAAGGCCACCGAATGTAATAGCTGTGGACAGTGCGGCAAAATACATGAATATTGTGGCTGCCAAAGTCTCAGTATTAAGACCATCAAGAATGTCACTTTTGTACATAGGCAATCGCCTCTTCAAATCATTTCGTACACCACCCCAAAGTCGGTGCGTTTTCTCAAGAGGGCTAGGTGGTTTCTTCTCAGGAGGCTCAGCACCAAGTATAAGCTTTGCACCTTCGTCCACTAACTGCTTTTCCGTCTTCTCCTTTTCCTGGTAAGATATTTATGTTTAGTATCACCTTCCATAGAATAGTCCAATAAAATTAAGAGAAGCCTCTTTAAAAATACTGGTCTATAAGTATAGAAATATTTTAAAAATTCGTGGTCAGAATGGCTTATTATATTCATCCCGAACCGATTTGGAGAATAGACCTTGCTCACGTTTTAAATATTCCAAACGAGCAACGACGAATTTTAGAAAAAAAAATTATTATGAGCATGCAATAAATATAACTTCGGAGGAATATATAAGAGACTACCTTAAATAAAATTTAAAAAAAAAAGCTCTAAGCATAGTAAAAAATATGCTTTTAAATCTGCATTGAATGAAAATAAATAAATTCGTTATTAATTAAACAGATAGTTTGTTCCAATAAAGTTAAGTTATAGAACTCGTACTCAATAAGCCCGTATTGTATATGTTTGTATTTTTTCTCTGACCTCGTGACTAAGCAGATTCTTAAAGTAAATAAAAAATGCAATATTTGCGACTACCTTTCAACGCGAAACAATTCTCTTCCATTTTAAATGCTAGTTCTGTAGAGATAAAAAACAACCTAGAAAATCTTACCTGCAATGCCTTTTTCTTTCTTGACCGAATCCAGTCCTTCTTGGCCTTTAGCTCTTCAAAAGGCAAAAGGTCATGACGATCCCAATTACCAGGTGGTAGCACAATGGAATCATCCAAAAACTCATTAATAGCCGAGAGGAGCTCTTTTCGGTCGTCCGCTTTATATGCAATTTCGTGGAAATGTTCATTGGACATCAAAGTGGCAATGGACCGACCGACTTCATGGTAGTCCAAATCAACCAACTTCGGTCCCAAGAGAATGAACAAGAACCGCACTGGTATAGGTACCTCTGTAATACTTGCCATTGGAATACCCTCCGCCAAGCGAACGAAGGCGATTGTTGGCTGCTCAAGAAAATCCACTGCACCAACCTAGGAGATAGATATATTTCTTTTGTATTTAAAATTTATACGAATTACGAGTATTAAAAACTATTTACCAGAACAGTGGTGGCCTCAGCTCCAATTGGAATCCTTCGTAAAATCGTATCATTTTGCAACTTCTTGAGGTCTTCTTGGGAAGAAGAATAGGATTCCTCTTTCAAATCAAGTCTAATTTCCCCTTTCTTGCTGTTTCCATTTATTTCACTTCCAGGGATAATTTTAATTTTTTTATCATCAGCGAGATTCTACATTAAAAAAATAGATGAAATAATGCGATTTTTTGATTACTAATTCATACTAGAACATATTTATACAAACATATCTTGCAATTGTGCTTTACACACATTTTTAATAGTCTAAGAGTGACCGATTTCTGTTTTAAAGATTGAATAAAAAAAATACTTGTGAATAACAACTAGCATTTGCTTTTAAAAAAAACAGTTACTGAAATTCCGTCAAATATTGTCATTGGTGGCTTCGGGATGGCTTATATCAATTTTGATCATATAATATGAAATAGTATTATATAATAATGTGAAACTAATGGGTTTAATTATGAAATTCATTCATTCATTTATCTTCTTCTACTATATGCAGGATGAGAAAAAATGCTACTATTAGATTCATTTATAGCGATATCTTTTTGAAATATTTTTCTTATGAAGTCATGGATGTATCCTGGAAACGTTGCGTGAGATTCAACTAGCCACAGAATAAAATAATTACAGATTTTCTCTAACATTACTTGAATAGGTCATAAAGCACAATCGCCTAATAAGGGATGTTATTTATTTTAAGTTATGATTTTGTGTGTGGTGTATATAAAAGCTTTTTAATTTTTTTATTTTAAATTTTAAAATTAAATCACTATATACAAGGAAAGCCATATAATTATTGCAAACTACATAAGCTAAATTGAATTCTAATTAGTAGGATAACATAAACTGAAATTTTCAACAGTATTTTTAACTCTGGCGCTTAAATTGTTCAGTATTTGTTAAATAAAAAATTTCAAAATTAAAATTGTTAACATTCACAATTTCTAATGCACATAAAATTGTTGTTGCTTTTTTTTTTGCTGGGATAAAGGTTCTAGCCAAAAATCACACTTTTAGAATAAACGAACAGAAGCAAGGTTACGTTGAAAAAATTAACTGGTACAAGAGCTACTAGAAATTTAAAAATCAAATTGCTATATATAGAAAATTATTAATTTTACAGGCGGCCCAGAAATCTTAACAAGGGCTCAAACTGAAATATTTCGAAATAATTTACGCTTATGTAGGATAGTGTAGAATGCCTCCTAGAGCTCTGAAGATGCATAATTGCATGAGGTACTTGTGGTTGGATAGATGCACTGTGCGCCGAGCAGATAGATGCTCTGGGTGCCTTCTCATTTCGCAGATCCTCTCCCATAAACAAGTACTATGGATGTACGGTGAAAATATACAAAAGAGTTTTGTCACCAGTTACAAACCAGAGCGAACAGACCGATATTCTTAGAGATTTTTATGAAATGAGAGGAGGAAAAACATAAAGGTTCGCTTTAAGACTAAAAGGTGAGAATATGATTATGTTACTAGAAATAGACGTAGACAAATGAAATAAATGAAGTTAAACTAAAAATTGTAGCTCTACATACTCAACTAAAAATCTATATTTAATATCCGGACTAATTTTTGGAACGGAGTAAAACAAAAACTGAACTGCTCAATCAAAATTAATAAAACAAGGCATTTAGTATGAGAATTAAGTTTTGTATGCTTTGTTGTGTTGTACCTGCATATTTTAAAATAATAAGCTTTTTTCTTTTTCGTATATAAATTTTTTGCCGTGCTAAGTATATTATAATGCGAAAATATAATTCCCAATTTTTTATATATACTCCATTAAAGCGTTTAAATCACCGCTTCAAATAAAAGCCTTAGCCACAATACGCACCTAAAAAACATCCTGCAGCACATGAAACGAAGCACAAATAAAAATCGGATGATGACAAATAGCAGAAGGCACACAGTTATCAAAATATATTGACATAAAAACAAAACCGAAAAGAAGCTGACGATTGGCCTAAATGAAATTTAAATTGATTAAATGAATAAAACTTACTTGAAGGCTTGTATAACTGTTGTACTTCTTCTTTCCAAAAGGAAAACTACTGTGCGAATGCTCATTAACATGCCTATGCCTGAGTAAAAGGGCGCGCATGACCGTAGGCTTGTCATCTGAGCTTATTAAATCTTCCACAACCATCTAGAAAATAAATTATCGCGTCCTTAAATTGTAGTTTTAATTGTAGTCTTATATCAACCTGTTCCACAATTCGGTATGCTACCGCTGGTAGATCTTTTTCTTCCAAATCCAAAAGTACAACACCAGTTTCGAGGCAACGGCGTAGATTAAGGAGCGAGTGGAAGGACAAAGAAGCAACATGGGGCCTGCCCCATCGGTCCGAACCTTCTTCAATATGTTCTTCATATTTTATCCATCGAGCGGTTTCCTTCCACTCGCGCTCTTCACCTGTTCCGGTGAGTTCATCAAGTTGGACGAAAACCTAAGAAAAGTATGTCGCAAAATAAACATAATTCAATTATTTGTACTTTCATCTAAACAACTTACTTCATGTGGACTGTGATCAAAAGTCTTCTTAAGATGCAGTGGAATCGATAAGTTAACTTGTGGGAGCTGCTTAAATTTCCCGGAAGGATGTCGTATTTTGTGACGTCGTAGAGCTTTTGGATCATCTGATCGATGAGATGTGAGTTCATTAAGATCTGCTTCCTAAAATCACAAATCTTGTAGAAAATAGGAATTTTAAATATTATTAAGAAAACCCTGCCACCTTTCCCGTCTATGCGTTAAAAGTTAAAAAATAAAATTAAATTAAATTAATTAGTCACAGAAGCAATAATAAAATAAATTTACCTCCAGAGCTGAATCCTCTGGCTGTATTGAGATTCTGCGATCATCTATGGCCGTTTCGCTGATCTTTCGACCCTCAATGCCCTCTTGATGTGAATATTTTCGGTGCTTATAATACTGATGACGACTAATATAGATATAATAGAACAACATATAAATAGAATATCGAAAATTAGTATACATAAGCTAAGCTCATGATAGGAAAAATTTTAAATCTTCACATTAAAAAATCATAAAATCAGCAAATTTACAATTCTAGAAATGTAAGTACGTAGCAACAAAAATTGAATTTCGTTAATAGTTTTACCATCATAATGATCTGCTATATATATAATTACTGCTATAAAGTGATCTGATATAAAAAAAACAAATGCCCAATTGCAATCTAGTCAACTGACCATTAAGACAAAATAGCGCTGGTTGAAACGTGTTTAAACCTAAGCGAGAGTTTAAACTGAGTTTAATTTAAATGGTCGCAAATGAAAGTTTAAACTAAAGATTTGCATGTAGGCAGAAATGTGCAATGTTTTTAATTTTATTAAATAGAGAAAATAAATACTTTAAAATATGCAAATATATAAATATATAAATTTCAAAATTGATTATTTTGAAGATATTAAAGAAAACTATAAGAAACTTTACAAACCAAATTTTCTCGCCTCAGTAAAAGAAAAATAATACAAAAGTTTTACAACCGTTTTAAAAGAAATCAGCCTATCTTAAGTTAAAAATATTCTTATTAAAGGGTCTTCTAACAAGTATTTTATTTTGTTACTACCTTGAATTATTCATCATAAAACCTTTTCCCAACTCCATTAAATTTTAAGTTAGTTATCCCCCCAGGAGTACCAACTGAGCGTTAACTTTTAGCAATTAATTTCATTTACATTTTCGCAAAAATTGGCAATTGTCTCTGATTAAAAAACCAAAACGAATGAAAGACTCAAGGTGACGGATCCAATTCGGTTTTTAACAAGATATCCAATTTTGGTAAAGCAGATAAAACAAAAAATGAAACCGTCCCTATCAGGCAATAATTTCAGCCCCCTTGCTTTTACAATATTACATTAGATTATACGAGGTATTTAAAGTCGTTAATTTTAAATAACAGCACTGAAGGGAAAGGTAAATTATTGTTATGTGAAAAACGCGATGAGATTGTACGTCTTGGTACAAAATGTGAATATTGTATCCAATTACCTAATGAAAAATGAGCAATTGGTACTGGCTGGTTCGCGAATTCTTAATTATTATATTTCGACAAAGAAATCCTCCTTACCTTTTCCGTCGTGGTCTTTCTTCGAAGCGATTATTGAGCTCAAGGTCCCATTCGCGGTTATCGAATTGAGAAGGTTCTTTCGGCTTCTTGGGGACAAATTGCACATGTTTCTCATCAGCCGAGGAATCCTAAAATAGACACTGTAAACTGGGAGGCACGCGAACTCTGAATTAATCAATTACTTACCGTGTTCTCGCCGAATTCTGCACGTTCTGATACCAGGGGACTTTCCTCGGGAAAACTGTCGTACACCTTTCCGCTGCTATCGCTCTCACCTTTTGATCTAACATTGCCGTGGGAATCGATGTCAGAGTTGACATTTTTGCGCTGTTCTGAAAATCTTCGTTAGGAAATTTTATGAACTCGCACAATAAATTAGTCAAAATTACGTCCAAGAGATCCGTCATCTTTAGGTCGCTTTTTATTGGGGGTTTTTTTCATAGCACTGGGGTGATCTAGTGAAGATAGAATAGCCACGTCGAACTTTTCCTTTTTGAGGACAGGGTCAGCGAAGACCTTCTCCATTTCCGCGTCCAAGAGCACTTCATCAGGGTCATCATTTCCTCTAGCCTTGAAAAGTAAACGCATTTCTCAATTAAAAGAATTCGTCATGTGATAGCTAATGCAATCACAAGATCAGCTCAATCAGTAGATCGGTAAAAATCGGGGCGATGTGACAAATCGAATCGCCGGCTGGCAGAACAGATCGCGCATATCGCAGAGATCACAAAACTGCTTTAATAACTTTTCAATTGAAGACTATCAACAGCAATTATGCGCATTTGTAATGGTCATCAGCCAACCATCGCTTTTGGATATTTTTTGCTCCAATCGACGCAGGCAAAAATGCCATAAATTCTTATTTTATTTTTTACATTTGTTATCACTGGCTGAATTCCTCAAAGAGAATTCGATAAACTTTTCGTGTTATACTGACTGCTTTTTGAAGAAATTTTCCTTGTAGCACAATCACTTTTAGTGACTTCCCAGAACGGCACATGTTCTCATTTTTATTAGTTAGCATAAACATCCCCTTCGATTTTTTCTAAGAATAATCGTTTAGGTCAAAACGAAAAACATTATTTATTCACGACACTGAAACATGACTTATATTAAAAACATTAGGTGTAACATCATCGTTTTTCCCAAGGCTCAAGAAAAACTTGTTTTTGTTGAAGTAATACTTTAAAAATTTGATTTTACAAAGCTAAGGAAAGAGATCTAAGTAATAATTTTCTTTTACCTCTCATCTAACATTATATTTATATTTCACAAACCAAATTAAGCATTACTTGTGAATGTAGGAATTGAATACTCATTGATTTAAGTGATTACAAAAAATTTCCTTAGTGTACTTTATTAGGTCTTCTATATGAATTTAATACAATTTAGAAGAAATTAAGTAGTAAATCTCTAAATTCTACAAACAAGAATCAATTATTCGCTTCTGTCTATGTATTCGCTTAGTATTTTTAAACTACGTATGAATTTTTATGCTGTTTTCATCATCATTTAGAGAATTTTTTTAAGGAACGTTGACATTCATTTTGAATGTAAGAATAGTAAGAAATTACCGACGTTTAGCAATCAAGTCGTAAAACACTGCTTTTAAGGCGCTTTTACATGGCTTACGCTACCTAAACTATAAGAGTTATTCAATAAGATTTACAGAAAAATCCACGATAGCATTTGCTTATCATTTAAAGATGACCATTCTGGTCGTTCTTGTCTTTCAAAATAATACGATCATTAATAATACGAAGGCGGCAGTATAAATCCTTATCCAATTAAATATTTCAGTTACCTTAAGCATTTAAATGAAACCACACCATATCATTTAAATGAAGATATTAAAAAATATCACAGATTTAAAAATTTCCCTCAACAAAATAATTACATCCCTATCATACCCACAGTAAATTCACAATCCACATGTATACTTAACCAGCTTCTAGAATATGTACAAACTCAGCAGAGTTGTTAAATTAAAGAATACAACTAATTTTGATTTTAATTCAGACAATTGAATAATGTTAATTCTTCTCTTCCTCTTTAAAAATGTGAATTGAAATATTATTTTCTCATTAAAACTAAATACTTATATTGTTTTAATTTTGACTGCATATATTTAAAATATTTTGCATTTTTTGTTGCGCTTTTTTTCAATTTCTTATTTAAAGCCAAATTAGACCTCAATCGTCTCAATAGGTGCTTGAGAGATAGGTGATGGAGATGACCATGCTCATGGTTATTAAATTCAATAAAAACTGAGTAACTGTGAATCGAGATATGTTTAAAAGAACTTGAGAAATTTAAGGAAATCTGTGATAATATTAACAAAACATAATACGTGCTACTTATAATCAGATAAGATTTGTCAGAGTACATTTGAAACCTATCACATTTTTCTGAATGTCAATAATGTAAATAATATCAAAAATCAGAAAAATGTCCGTGAATTCCTACTGATTTAAAAATAATATATTTTTTCTAAATTTTATTAGGAATGAAGTATGGTAGAACTCTCTCTTAAAACCAAAACTGCAGTTTTTTCTTAGAATATTCTTCAAATAAAACAACTCAATCCTGCCAGTTTCCTGAAACCTAATACTAAGTAATATTTAAATATCAGGTTAAGAGGTATGAAAGTGCTGAAATCATAGTAAGTGTTTAGCAGAATGCCAAGCATGACAGTGATATCAATGGGCCAAATCAGAAAAATTGTTTGACCGGTGATTATTGGCAAACACGACTTAGTGAAGAATGGATCATAAAAGTAAATGTTGAGAAGTCAATCGATTAAAGCCCGATGCGCCCGAGAGACTTTTGACCGTGCGATTCTTCATGTCTTTTTGTGGCGAATGTTCTTCATTTTAGGTGCGGCTCACAACGCCCAATTAATATACATTTTGGTATCATGTAGATTCAAAATCATGCATACCAAGCTTTTACTACCAACATTTTTTACAATAATTCTTTCGAAACATTAAAAATTACTTTGGTATTAAGAAAATTGACATATTTGGAATCTGATTCGTATTCAGAAATAAAGTTTGTAAAAATTACAGATTTTATGCTACATTTTAGTGAAAACCAGCATTCGTGACTTACTTTACAATCACTAACGTAAAGGTTACGAAATTATGTTGGAAAAAAGGTGTAAATTTAAATTTTAAAGCCTAGTCTTCTTACGAGAGTCGAGTAATATTACACAAAACTTAACTAGTTCATTTCTATGCATAAAATATACTCTTATCAAAACTAACTAATGATAACTCGTTAAATCGACCTTTCTTTTTTTAATATCCATTAAAGCAGTTAGGTCGTATAAAAAATTTATCCAGTGTAGGCAGCATCGGGAAAAGGTCACCTAGTTATAAATAAAACAATCACATACATGTGCATGTTTATGTCATTGGGTAATGAAATGTTGAAAGAAAGTTAAATAATTTTTATAATATCAAAATTTCAATATTCAATTCTTGAATGCTTGAGCAATTGCTCCGCACAATATTTAGGTTTTTAAATAAAAGTAGTAAACAAAAATTGCCATACATTTCATCGGTTGTACTGTAACAATCGATTCGCATAATCAATCCCAAAATCGCTATTTAAAAGGCACTTGCCGCAAACACCAAAAAGCATATTATTCTCATTTCTACAAAAAAATATTCTCCCAATATTGGAAGTGTGCCATGTTCTCTTCTTACCACTTTGCAAACAATTTTATGTGTTTTTTTTTTTGTTTTTTCGGTAATTTACTCAAAGAAAATTTTTTGGATCCCACTCAAGTTCAATACAATTTTCCATTGCCACGGTCATTTTGGGCCAGCAATTTCTTTTATCGATATTATTTATGCATTATAAAATTTATTATTGATTCCGGCATCCACGGATATGCTATTTTATATATTATGGATTAATATTGAGGAAAGGAAAGCCAATTTGGAAATCGACTTCTGCAAACATTTTTCGACAATAACCTTATCTTTTTCACTGATAATAATTTTATTAATTTTTTTTAAGAAAGAGGGTCAATTCAATATATAAACTTTTTTATGAAACACTTTTGTTTAAGTGCGTGACTTTCTAAAAGAACCGAAGAAGTATGTGGTGTGTCTCGGGTTTGCTGCAAAATTTACTAAAATATAACAATCCCGGGAAAAAAAGGGCTCTAAGTTGCTTCTTGAGTGGGGGTCAGAGGGGAACTTTTCCCGGGCTCTCGATTAGAAGGGCAATTAATTTGGCCGGATATGAAGTTACCTGGATTTCGTCACGAAAAGGGAAATACATTGAACTTACTAAAAGTATCACTTTCGCCGCAATTAAGGTTTTTGATTAAATATTGTTTCATTTTTTTCGAACTCTGACACATTTTCCAAACACAAAAAACCCCTCTTACCGAGGATTCAGGTATTCTACTTAAGAGGTACTGCAAAAGCCACGCTTTATCCGTCCTATAGAGGAAGTATAAAATATTCCTGAACACTATAAAAGAGCCAACTTGAAGGTGTGCTAAAGATTTCTTAATTAAGATTATCGCTAAATGTGATCACCTTAAATCTCTTGAACACAAAAACGGGGAGTTAATCACTGTTGAGACATTCACTGTTCACCGGGCTAATGAAACATTCACGCGATTTTAAAGCGCTGAATTTACCTTAAACCTTTGCACTCATTCAGGGTAAGTCACTTAATGCACCCACGCGAGGGGAGCATCGAGAAAAAATCAGAGCAGCGCGACGGAGCTTTACTATCTTCAAGATGGGTTCGGCGATGTCTCCAGGAGACGGTACCTGGGTATGCCCTGTTCCCGCACTGATTTTAACTATATGCAGTTTCTCAATTATATAACGTCTGGAATGGAGCACGCACACTCTGAGCCTTCCCACGGGGAATGAAGTTCTCCCGGTAGCTCAGGCTCCGGTCAAGGTCACAAGGGGTAGTACCAGCTAGTGCAAGACCGAGAGCTTTCCAAATGCAGCACACCTCGCGGACTAAGTCCACCAGTCCAGGTAAATTAGCCCCGGCCAAAATGGGCCAACAAATAGACATCTCCGCCGACGACTGGTGAAAGTGTCTTGGCTCACCCCCGCACCGGTGGTAATTATAACTTCACAAGGATTAATAATTGAACCGACGTTTAGCGCTTACGCGCTGCCGCCACTGACCCAAGGTCAGCCCTCCTGCGACTCGACGACTGCTCGGATACAGAGCTTTATCGTGTCGTCCTGCAGCCAGCCAGGATGTGTCTATCACCTTTCGAATTTGTATCTATGCCCTTTCTCACGAACAAAGGAGGGCGCTCATTTCAGGTGCCACTTGCAGCCAAATCCTAGAAATCCTTTGATGGCCAACACGAGTATTTTTTCATTTTTATTCCCCCCGATACTGACCTTGGCCAAGACTATTGATTTTGAGCTCCCTACAGTAGATACTTTTATTCTCTGTCTATCAGATACGGCGCACCAGGACGTGCAACTGGTGTCTTATGTGTCTCCTCGAGAGCTTTTCTGAGGACTGACACGAGCTTTTTTGTACACTTTTGTGATTCTTATCACTCACCTTCGTGTTGAAGCCTAGAAAGGAAAGTTTCCTCGTCCGGTTGTCGTTATTCCTGTTGCTCATTATCACTTGACTTCCTCAACTTTCCGATGGGCCGCTACCCCGGAAGATCCTGAAAAGTTAAATGAGGCGAATTAAATTGAGCAAATGAATGAATGGCAAATGGTAAAAGTTTATTTTTATAACGCAACTCCATCGTAGATAATGATTAAGATTTCGCACAATGTAAGCAAGATACGCTTTTAAATTAGGATTTATTGTGCCCCTTGGGAGTAACCAATCCACTATGGCGACTCTAGTTTCGTTTTAGCATTTTACCACAATTTGTTTTTATTTAGAAATAAAATATGAGGTGGAGGTCTTCTCACTATGCCCCACTTTTCATTTCAGCGGGGAAAGAAAGATATATAGAGCAAAATCTAAAGTATTTCTAAAATTAAAATTATATTATAATATAGGATAGAAATTCTACGTATTATACACGTTAAATGTTGATTTCCTGAAATTGCTTCCTCAACACAAACCTTTCCTTATCTAGTCTATAATTTCTATAGTTCATTTTCATTTTTACTGTCAGATTTGAGGAACAATTTGCAACACGCTTGCAGACTTAGAGCAAATTAATATTTAAATTTTAGTAAGATCACGTTAATTTTTTGTTAAATGTGTTAAGAATATGTCTCTTTCCAAAAGAAGAGAAGCCCCGTAGACCAAAGTTTTGGATAATACATGATAGTAGTCACTTAATATTTCCAGTATTAGATAATATTTAATATATTTGAGCATATAAGTATTATACATCGGAAAATATAAAATTTTTATCGTAAAAGTAGCTTTAGGGAGCATGCACACATCTTACCTTATCTTATTATGCTTCGTAGTTAGATCTAGACCACCATAATCTGCATGCAACTCATTTTATTCAAAATAATGAAATCTTTTATTTTTTCAAATCGGTCTAATTGCTTTTAAGATTTTTCGTGGAATATCTTCCTTTTATAATGATACTAAGCTTTTTACCGCCTTTACAAATAAAATATGTGTTTCTAATTATACCTTCGTTATAGATGAATCAATTTTTATTAGCTTTACACTATTCCTCGATTTGAATTCGAATTGAAAAATTCCGAGTAAGGAATTCATGTATTCATAGCATATTTTCTACTTTTTTAGTTACCAATCCTTCCGACTGCCTTTTGTTGATTAAATTTGACTCTCTGAAGGGATATATTTATATTGCAAGTTGGCGAGGTACGTGCAACTGACTCCGCGGAAAATCGAGAAACTTACTTTTTCCATACACTAATTCGGAAAGATATAAGATAATGCCATTACAAAATCGCCTCTTATGGAGACTTTGTTTTGAGAAATCGATTTCATATTGTAACCGACTTAAGAAGGGAACTACAGAATCAGAGTGACGTCAATGTCAGGTTGAGGAGTCCACCTAGCAGGTGTAGGAGTCATTTCATACTAATGCATGGCACAAATAAACTTCATTGAATAAACCCTGAATGCCAAAAAGAGCAATGTTTATTGCCATCAATAGAGGAGTACTTTTCTATGCGAACAGATTAATTTTTCTGACTGTGCGTCATGTCAAATTGATAAGTCGGTGAACAATATTCATTTCCAATAAATTTATATTAACAAAAATAGTACAAAATTATTATAATTTTCTGGTGGCATTAGGAATTTCTCTAATAAAAATGACAAGGAAATAGCCCAGCCCAAGAGCTCAATAGCTCAACCCCATTGAGAACCTTTGGGTTGTTATGAAGGTCAAAATTAGAAATAGAAAGCCGAGATATTTAAGATGACGGAGAACCCTTTTAGAAAATATCTGGTATAACGAGATTAATCACCGAAATCTCCCATCATCAAGGATACAGGCCATAATTGCAGCAAAAGAGGGTTTCCACAAGTATTGAATATATTTTTTCCAATTAATATGACTAAAATTTGTTGTTTCATTATGTACCTTTGCATTTCATTAATTTAAATTAGAAAATACTTATGAGGTCAGGTAGGCAAATCTGTCTGTTCTTAAAAAGAGGTGGATAATAAATTGTCTCCATATTTACAATGGTCAAAACTGTTTACCTAATTACCGATCAAATTTCCTGGATTCTTTTAAAGTTAGACTAGTTTGAAAAATTCCAAAAATTACCGGTGGTGCAATTTACTTTGGCGCTACTGTATCTAGAAAAGCAAAGTAACAATTTATTTTCCTAAATTTACTTATAGAATTCAAATATGTTATGTCTTACATTTTCCATCGTATTCGAAATATATTTTTATATCTCAAAATTGTAATTAAATTTTTTTACACAATTTTGTTTTATAATTAATTTTGCTTATATAAAACAATTATAAATTAAAATTTTTTCTTGAATATATTTGTTCTTAAATGGTTGTAATAGACCGTATTTCGTTAAGAAAAACACAATTTCATATAGAGTATAAAAACAGTTGGGAAATAAAAATCCATTATCACTTTTTTTTCGTAAAAGGTCATGACGCATACAATTGGTTTGCACATTTATAGAAAGCTTACTCAGATTTTTCTCTTTCTTCTACATTAATTAGTTTTGTACACCTTACGAAGATATTTCAATATGTGACTCTCACACACGTTTTTTATCCCTGCCCTATTTTATCAACGCGAAAATAGTGAAAGTTGTTGTTCACTAGGGGGCGCGTAATTGTAAACAATCAAAGCACGTTCATTTTGATAAAAGTCCTAATTGACTGAGGATATTGAGGGGCACGCGTAATTGCTTACTTTTCCTGATAGCTGTCGGTTGCTAGTTTTCTAATAATCAATAAATTTTTTGTTATCAATGGGGGCGGTTTAGAATCATGCAGCATATGATAAGAAATTCGTTTCACATTTTGCCATGGAAAACTTATCAAACATTTTTTCATAGATATACAGTCGAATATCAGAAATCAGGGTTTTTGAAAAAAGCAGGAAACGTTTTATAAGGGGGTATCTTTCAATAATCACAATTATCACTGTCAAGATTACTTTCTATCAATTGATGCCAATTGAATTAGTTTTTCAGACCTAGAAATATTTACAAGTACAAAAAAAAAAAATTGCCCCGCTTTTTACCTTCCATAATCAGCCCAGGTGCTCAAAATTGCTCTTAACAATAAAAATAAAAATTTATTTAGCGCCAGTAAAGTAAACTTAAGCGTGCTTTATATTTCGAAATTTCATCGTTAAGTGGTGTCATTCTATCGATGAAAACGAAATAAAATTTTTTCGTTGCGTACAATTTTGCTTGAATTGCGACTTTTAATTGTTATAATCACCTAAATTGGTAGGGTGCGATGGACTAATGAAAGTGCAAGGTTGCCACTAGACCTCCTGTACCGAATTTCATTGCGTGGTTAGCGAAACGCTTAAAATTAGCTTACGATGAATATATTCACGATATCTTGTTTACATTCCAATTGGTGATGGGAAAATAAATTCAGAACAAAAAAGTTTTGTATTCATGAATGTTCGCATAAACAGCTGCGTTTATTATAAAATTTACAGTGTTTCATTGTAATATCATTCAATCAATTTTATTTTTAATTGTTACAATGGTAGTGGCTAGAATAATAAATTTTATTTGTTTTCTTAGAGAACAAGGTAATTGACGAAAGTCAACAAATAAAGATTTACACATATTTATAGATACCAGTCCAATTTCAAAATTGTCTGCTGAAGGCAGGATTAAATAAAAGTATTCAATTCTCGCAATATTAGTGGGAATCTGGTAGAAATAAGAACTCAAAATAGAATAAGAAGAACATGTTTCTGTTTTTTTTTTCTATACAAAAATTTATTTATGAAGTTCCGAATCGGTATTTTTCAGTATGAAATGTCCATACAATTTTTATGTGATTTAGCATATACCTATCTGGCAATTAAAAGATCATCTCTTTGTTTTAGAAGTTTACCTTAAGACATTTCTCTTCCTCCTCTGTAATGATTTTTACGTGACTCATTCTAAATTGATTATTATTGCACTTCGATATAAGCTCAAAAGTTTACCAAAAAACCAAATCATATTTTTAAAAACTAAAACTTTATCCACACTTCACGATTAATAGCAACAAAAAAATTCGCCGTGTATTTAAAAAACACTAAGTCGAGTTACAATAATTATTAACTTATATACAAAAATTTTATTACAAAAAAAGAAAACCTTAATATTTCTAATAATCTAGGTATATACCGTCTAATTATCGGCCATATATTTTAGTTTTTATCGCAGTTAAATTATTCCTTTTCCTATTTAGATCGTTCTTTAACATTATTTGCATTATATGCTTCGTATTTATAACTTAAGCAATTTCATGCTATGTATCAGTTTATGTAGCCATTCGTAAATAATTTTCTCTCTCCATCCGTAAATAAGATTTCTCCCAGAAGTGTCTCTATTTTAATTCAAATGTTCTAGGGAGTCATTGCCAGTTCATTGACCACAATTCGTTACACGTTTTTCTAACCTTTACGCCTTCACTCAGGAACTTTCCCTTCTTAAAACTTGAAATGCAAATAATGTGCGTGAATAACGAAAAGGTACTTTGGCCAATTGGCAATTACTTTAGTAAAACATGAAATACTCGAGAAACAAGTAATGTTAGAAGAAATAAAATTATCCAAAAATGGCGTTATACATCAACTTCTTTAAGATGCAAGAGTCACTTTAAAAGATTTTTTTGCGGTAATTAATTCAATTGCACTTCATAAAATACAAACAATGACTCAATACGCAAACTGTTTAATTTGAGTCAAGTGATAGCATGTGACTCAAATTTACTCACTTGATGCCATTCATGAAGAAATTAAATTTGAAACCGTGACTTCTTAGTAAACCACGACAGCGATCGACGAATATTTGGTGGGCATATTTTTTAATCTTCATAGTCCATTGTGCATTACATTTTTATTAATTGAATACCGAATCTACCTATAAATCAATAGAAAAATATACATTGCGACAATATTGCATAAATTATAAATTACCATTTTTGAACTATTCTGAGAGTAAAAAATCACAAATTTTATACATTAGACCACAGAAAATTTATTGAATTTTTATGCAAAGTAAACTTCTACTATTTCAGCAAAAGCCTTTAAAATCTAAAAAAAGAGCGGAGACAGTGAGTGCTTCGCAGAAGAAGTGATATAAATGGATCTCAATTTATCATCAAAGGCTATAAATTCATTCACAAGCGATCGCTTTTATTGTCGTTTTGCACACTTGATATGCCTGACCATCTAATTAATGCGATCCACTTTTGTACCGCGATGAATAATTAATAAGAAACAAACACGTGAATATTTTAATAGCAATCCGATAGAGTGTGCTGAAAACAAAACGCATAAGTTTTGCTTTTATGGCGATGAGTGCCCTTATTTTATATTACTAATTTATTAGTGTTCTGTTATTGCAAGCACCTGCCTAATATCTAATTTGTTGTTTATAAACTCAAATATTAATCATGGGAAAAGTCGATGGACATATTTGTTGTCGGGCGCGACTGTTATTCATTTAAATAAAAAAATAATTTAAACAAATTTAACCATTTACCATACAGTTGATGCAGAATGTTATAAAAGTCGATTTTATCATTCACTCCAGTTATTTTGCAAAACTTTCATTTTGTTATTGTAGAGACGTTAATTTTATTATGGATACTTAAGTATAACCAATTGTAAATGTCAAGTATAGAGAACCATTACATTACATGATTTAACTTTACAAATCACGTGGTTTCAAAAAGACGATATAGCAGTTAATTAAAGAGAAAGGCTGATGGCATAAACAAAAAGATTCAAGACAGCGGCTTATACGTAAGTACTTCTCAGAAGATGACAAACAGGAAAAGAATCAGCATATTATACATATGTACTCCTATCATAAAGGCTTTTAATTTCCAAAGATATAAAATGGAAATTCTTGAAGGTTTTTTAAGTAAGTATGGCAAGACGGTTCATCTACTAATCCGATTTTTACATAGATGAGTGTTTACACTCAGATCACTTTGCAATTTTGTCTAGAATTATTTAAAATTATGAAAAAACAAATATAAAACTAACGATCTTATCTATATAGTCTTCATGTTGCTATAATTATTTATATTGTATTGTACAATTTACGAGACTGTAATAAATCCCATCATTAGATTTTTAAAATCATACCCCAAATTAAAGCTTTAAGGTTAAAACCAAACATGCATTTTTTATTAAATTTATTTTTATTTAGATTGTGTATTTAAGTAAGAAAGCCATCAAGGGTAGAAAGGCTCTTCTATTATAGTTAAAACATTTAAAAATTATTAATAACACAAGTTTTTATGAAAATACTTGAATGTTGTTGTCTTCGCGAATATCTGTTTTCAACAAAACTATGCCACAAGGCACACAGTTGCAAAAGCAATATAAAAAATTATGATAAGCATCACGATAAACTCAAATTCTTAATAATTCAAATTTTTGATTATTTTTAATCCTTTAATTTATATGGAAGTCTGAATTGAGTCTCACTTTAAACAAACTTAAGTACACATCGAATCGAACATATCTGAAGCTCTTCTGGAAAGGTTTATACAACAGATTTCCTTTTTAACTGCCGGCTTTGTTTAGTACATGGAGCTCTATACGCTAATACTATAAACATAAACATTTTATAATTCGTTTCAAAGAGTTTCTTGATACTGTTGATCATTTATTCATAGAAGGTTAAAAATAAAATCAAACTGAAGAAGCTAAAGAATTGCAGATATACTCGTAATTGGTAAAAGTAAGAAATGTTTAAGATGGAAGTGTACATATATTTTCATGTCAAAATATAAAATACAAATACAAGCGATATCGTAAAATTGGACAAATGCGGGTTGTTTTGAGCCCTTTAATGTTTGCTCAACAACTGATAAATGATAAATTCTCCGCTTGTATTTCGAAAGCAAAAACCCCCGATATAGAGCGTCTACATACAATAAAAATAAAGTTTTATGACTTCTCTGGTTATTTTCCGGTGTTCACTTAGAACGCTGATAATTTAATGCACAATTTCGTAGTTAATACCTTCATTACAGTCATTATGAACTAGGAACTGAATGAGTTTTCTTTAAAACGATTACAAATTAATTTAAGGAATGTCCAATACTGCAAAATAAATTTGTAAATCGAAATGGACAGTGCCATCGCCATGGCTACGGTCAAGGTGAATTATGACTTCCTGGCAGACAGGGGCCCCTTTTGCCGTTTGGTTGATTATCAAAAAGTAAATTTCACGGTTTGCTGGAATAAACAAACACGATGCCACCTTTGGCAAATGATTGAGGAAAATGAAAAATTTATTGGCTCTGGTTGAGTGAACGAATAAATTGCGCTGAGGAAATATTTAAATCCAGAAGGACTAGCTCAGAAATATTATATTTTCTTAATATTTGAATATTGACGTAGTTGCCCTCATTTCTTATAATAGTGACAAGATATCATAAATAAATGGAGGTCACATCTTAAACACCTAAAATATTGTTTAATTTAAAAGCAAAATTTAAACATTCAAAGGTAATATGATAAATCCATTTCCATTCTCAGACACGCTAAAGATAAAATCGAAAAGGGTGAAACAATTTCATCTTATTTTGATACAAATTCATATTTTCTGCTATGATTAAGTTTTTATGAATGCAAACAAATGGTTCAATGCTCGCACAGTTTACTGTTTAAAATGACGTATTGTTGTAATATTTAATATCATGTTTGTAAAATGATTCATAAAAGTTTCAAGAAAACTTCTAAAAATATAACACAGTGTAAATTTATATTGTTTTGGTTTTAAGAAGCAAATGCTTCATTACTTTGTTTTGTGTTTTTCTTTTTGTTTTATGAAAAAATAATTACTTCTTCAAATAACCATTTCAAATATTGGAAATCTGATAATACTTAAATAAGAAATATGTATGTCAAAGGACTGTTGTTTTGGCAAAAAGTTTTCAAGATATTATTATTACAATGTTTTACTGAATAACTACAATGCTTCTTTTCTTCTAAAGTGACCAAAATATAAATAATTGTACTAAATTCAATCGATTCTTTTTAATCTGCAGAATAACTATATGCAGGTGTACTTACAAAATTTAGTGTAACACCTCACAGAAACCATTTCTCCATATTTATTTAGTTTATGTTGAAAATGCAACAAGTTTTTGTTATATTTTCGATATTCCTTAATAAATAAATCTATTTCAAAAATTATAAAACAATTTAAAATAATTTTCTCTCAGTATACTGATTCATATTAAGTTAAATACAAAATGCTGCAGCAATTTCCATTTAACGCCGGCATTAAACAATTTGAACAAGCGGTAGTCTAGAAATATTTTCTTAAATTATTCTTATCTACATGCGTTGTGCAATGTCTGTGGAGAAAATGCTAATTTATTTAAATAACGTTCAATTATGGTCTTTTTAATTTAAAATAACAAACAGAAGTTCTGTAAGTTACGGTCGACCAAACAATTGCACAATTTTTAGTTATAAAAAGAACTAAAAGAATGAAATATATATAACTAAAAAATTAGTTAAAACTATCAATTGCATGCACTGTAACCGATTAATTACATTATTCTGATGAGTTACACTATGTATTTCGATAAATAAAACCATTACACAGTTCAACAGATTTTTTTGAATTCGTATTTTAATGACCATTTTCTAATTCTTTATATCGCATAACAACTAAAACCATTGTTTACTTTTAAAAATCTTTAATTTCATATTTTTTTAATGGAGTTAAAAAATATTGAAAAAACAATTACAAAGTAACGGTGGAGCTTATAATATTACTCAAATGATAGCTGATGTCTTAAGCTATTATATGTATAAAAATACAAAAAGTATGCAAGCGTTTTAATTTTTATGCGATATAAAAAATTAGAAAATGATCATTAAAATACTGACTCAAAAAAAAAAACAACTTTCTTGTTGTTGACTTGGGAATCCACACACCTCATTACCAAAACCTCTAACTTCTTTATTCAAAGGATTAGTAGCCGCAGCCTAATCTTCCATCAATACCATTTAACATTTAAATTTCGAATAATGACGAATATTCCGAAATGGTTTATAAATTCGTCTGAACATTAATTGTGCTAAATGAGATAGATAACATATTCAAAATTATAAAATTTCCTCTTTATTAGCACATATCAACGCTGTTTTCCTCTAACTCACAAAACTTCCACTTAAAATAAATGTTTAGTTGCATGCGAATACATCGGTGCAAATTGGTTAAAAATTAGAAGATATATTCAAATTGTAGACATTGTATATCGGTCGAATTCTGAAAATTTCCGAATGTGGAAATAATTTCTAAAAATTTCCAAATTTTTATTTTTGGAACAAATGGTAGAGGTATATTGGATTTATGTATTGGAGTAAAAAAGTGCAAATGGTTACTTAAATTAGAATATCTATTTTTGGATGTTTGCTTCCTTAGATGAATTCACACAGCGCAGATTGACAATTTGGAACTCGGCATAAGTGTTCAAATTGTAATTGATGTGTTTATCAGAGGATATATTATTTTTTTGATGCAATAATTATGTGATGATAAGAGAATTTTATTGTTAATATCAAAAGTGAGAAAATTACAAAACGAAAATTTAGATTCTACCTAGCTCAAAATCAGGAATATGCATTAAAGATATAATAATAAAATAATTGAATATTTCAGGAGTTCTCCTGCATTCAAAATGTATTCTTATAAACATAAATTCCAAATATGAGATTAAATACACCAAAGACAACATATAGAAAACTACAACATAACTTACTAACTTCCTTATAATACCAGATTTTGCAATAGTTGAAAAATATTACCCATTTTGACCCTCAAAATAAAGTAAATCATTTATTCTAACTCGTGGACTTAGTGCAAACAAATAAGGTTTATAAATTTAACAAATTTTAACTACAAATAGAAACCAAAGTTTCATCATTTCATTTTTTAAAAATTTGAAATGTTTGTTTTACTGTAAGTTTCAAAACAATATAACGCCATAATTAAATGCGTTAAAAATGATAATTTAACTCTAAACGGTAGTGAAAAACTATCCTTATTATATATTTAATTCGTACTTTCTAAATTGCTATATATGTACTTAAGTTTTAAAAATGTTCTAATAACAAGCTTTTGTTCCATTAAACAATTGCCTATTGAATTACTTTGTCTAGGTAGATAATAACACTTCATATTATTGTAGCTAATAATGATGCTTTGTTGAAACGAAATATCTATTCTTCTCTATCACAAATATCTTTAGATATTATTTAGATTATCTAGGTAATGTGAAAAATAAAACGTTGTTTCGCACTTTAATGGCCCTCACTAAATAATCTGCACTTAATAGGTTTAATGTACATTTTCAGATATACATATATATTTCATTATTTTAACATAACATTTAATTGTGTATAATTGACGTCGTAGGATTTTCGATTGTTAAGTAATTTATGTAATTAAATACGAATTTTGACTAAATTTTTTGCATATTTGCCCAATAGTGACGCCTACGCTATTTGAAACATATTGTCTTATAAAACGTCCAATCACTATTTTTATTCCATTTAGTAAACTACTTCTTGCCCCCAAGGTGCCCTTGCTCACCTCAATTAACCTAACGATGCAATGTCATAAAATCAACTAATTCTTGAAATTAAAAAGAAATTTTCTATAGAACGCTCCTCATAATTTAATTGCATGAGGGACACCTTCCCACAATAACAGCGTTCCAATCAAAACGTTTGAAGCATTCTAGATAAAGTTACGAAACCCAAAAACAATTAACATTGCTTTGACTATAACGACTGATTGGGTGTCCTCATAAATGAATTTCCTACAATCTGTGCTTGGAGTGTCGATGGCACCTGAAATATGATAGTCGTCTATGCTCTCAGCCTTATAGGAGTGGTACAGAGACGAAGAAAAAAAAAGTTGAATTAAAAAATAGTGATACATTCACCGAGACCATCAATCAATTGCTTAGCAAAGGAGAACCACTTTGCGCCAATAGAACATTCGTGATAGAGAAAAATAAAATTAACTAAACAAAGTCCTTTGAATGTTCTCAAGGTTCCCATTATGTAAAAGCCCTGACGTCGTTACTTTTTCGAAAGAGGCTTAATTCATAACCTCGAAACTTTTTAGCTCCGTAGATACATGTTGTATGCCTTGAGGACAAAATTTACGCTGTATCACAACTAAGGCCCAGACGGTAGATACACCTCTAACCCGTAATTTTCTTGAAATTGAGCGAGGCCCGCATTAGACAGCGATTCCTACTTTTAAAAGCAGTGTAAGTTACTGAAATTGTGGCTACTTTCGCAGCGACTGTTCTAAACTCTCAATTTTCTGTTCATTAATAAAACTCCAAGGCAATTAAATAAATTTACAAGAAATTTTTTTTCTAGCATTCAATGAAGCCGCTTAATAAGTTTCTTTGATATTAAAAGTGTAGAATAGGGAACTGGAGACAGATGCAACATCTAAATAGATTCGCAACTAGATTAACGAGGTCAAAATACATACCTAAGATTTTTAACAAAAGCAACTCCACGTAAGTGTTTTTTAAGCCTTTCCCGGTACTTTTCAGCACAACACCGCAATGAATGAGTAGTCGCGCGATAAACGGCGAAAATTACATACAGTTCACAAAAAACTCTAAGAAAGCAGTCAAGATAAGCTGGTAAACCGCACTACACGTTTTAGAACTTCACCCTTTCTTCACTCCTTGTTCATTGTAGCACACAACTAGCTAGAGAACAGAAGTCAATGGTATCTGGTATCTTGTATCTGGTATCTGGTATCTAGTACCACAACGCAACGCGGATGGATCACACTTCCGAACAACTGAACTCCCTGGAGAATACTGAACGGAGAAATCGCAGGGTGAGCGAAATAGAACCAACCCGAAGCCACAAAACTGAATGAATCGAATGGAAATGGAGATCGCCGGTGAGCCAGATCGGCGACAGAGTCCGGGGCCACACATGCTTTCGCGGAGCACATGCGAAGCCCGAGGAACACAAAGGGAGATTTCTGGTTTCAGCTGTTATTCACCTAGTCAAGACCAAAACCCAGATTCCTCGATCCATAAAGCGATCGACAGGGGTACCATCGCGATTTGCCTAACTTGATCGTTACTATAAGAACTTTTTATTATTGAAGTTTCAAGTAGAAGATCATCTACAACAATATAAACTTAATGTTTGCTGATATAAGCAATATGGAAAATGTTTAATGGATTTATAATTGCTAAGCAAAAGATCGTATTTCATCGCATAAAGAACTAGATTTCATTCATTCCAAATTACTTAAATAGGCTTAATTAGAGACTGAAAATGTTAATTGAAGATGAGTTACACCTTCTCCGCCTGTAGAGGTATCTTTTCTTTCTATAACGCCCCAGAAAAAGATTAATTGTAATGTAATTATATGTTTTGATTTTTATGGATTATGATGTATTATCAGAAATAAAAAACCCAATTACTTATCGTCCGATAGTTAACCTTGGCTTCATACTATTAGGTACTTATTTCAGAAATATAAATATATGTACAGCCTAAATTAAACTTTTTGATTAGAATCATAAAAATAAATGGGAGCTTTGGCTCCAGCAGTCAATGGTCTAGGATACATCAGATTATATGACCACTACGATGGGCCAACTCGTTGCTGTTCGAAATTCGACATTCACATTTTTTTCTAAATTTTGAAATGATTTCATTTTTTTCAGTTGCCTTATGAGTATTAAATTCTCACTAAAACAATTTTTTTTAATTATTAGTAATGTAGTAATTGAATTCCCTTAATAGCTGAGTTTTCAAAAAAATAACCTTTTCAATTGTCCTGGAAGTTGACGGCGTTTCGTCTAGGTGTTAAAATGATTATAATACTTAAAAATTATTTACTTTAGAAAGAGAGCTATTTAAAAAACCGAATACTATCTATTAAAGTTAATCTCAAATAGATCTAGGTTGGGTTAATAGGTTACTATAATTTTTGCACCAGATGCAGATCAGAGATAGCCATTTATTTTATAAGATGTCGAATGAGTTTTATTTTATCTTTTAAGATATCAACCGAAAAATAAAGAAGTGAATAGTATACTCGAAACAAAGGAGCATTGCATTTATAATGTATATACGAGTATATCAGATTAGAGTTTTTCCAGCCATGCGGAGCACAATTTTTAAAGAGGTTTATTATTATATTTTAATATAGAAAATAAAACTCTGTAATGAATCAAATTTTAAGCTAGAAATAGTTGACTGTTATAGAAGCGCTCGTTTTACATAATCATAAGGTTCAACTTACAACTTATTTTAAATTTTTGAACAATAATAACGCCCTATACCGAAATAAGTTGGGTTTGTCATCGGGCTGCTTAAGTTTAATTATATTCAAATTTTCGAAAGTTCCTATATTAAGAAAATCAAATTAAGTAATACCACAAAGTATAATAAACAAAATTTACGATTCCAGTGTATTGTTACATTTTCTGTCCACTCAACAATTCGTAATTAATGACCATTAAAAAATTAATTTGATGTCATAATTACAATATGCAGTCAATGTTGACCCACAACAATTTTCCCGTCAATTGTCTTTATATGCCAATAATTAGTTAATTAATTTAATAGCCTCCATGAGAAGTCTCGGCAGTCTTTTGCTTCCAGTGGCTTATTAAGGCAAGGAAATATAACTTATAAGACCTGTATATTTCCGTTTGTAACTTGTTTAAAGAAAAGTTGTACGTTTATGAAATAAACACCTGAATTGTGTTGTGCGTATAATATTACAAAACGCTGTAAACTAATAAGAAATTCGGATGCAGTAAGTTAGTGTTTATTATGCCTATTTAGAAAATGCAACCTTTTTAGTTTTAGCAGTTTACGGCTTTGTGTGATAAATAGTACAAAATTAGGATTTTATTTGAGTACATTTTCCACACCAGTGTATAAATACTAAAGCTTTATTTTTAGTTTAGCATAACATAAAATATTCATAGAAGAATATTCTGCCCAGTACACCACTATACCACTATAACTCAATCTTAAAAAAGCAATACGACACGCTTTTTTCATGCTTTTCTATTGTAATTCTGTATAATGTTTTGTAACTAATATTGTACGTTTTATGAATTATAACTAATATAACATGCTGATTTTACTTTGTAAGTAAAAGTAGAGATAGAGTAAAAATGTAATAGAGATATTTTCAAACGGAAAAAAACGCTTTATATAATTAAAACTTTATTTGACTAAGAGGTGAATAATGTCATAAAGGTGCTTTACACAGATGCATATGTTTCCGAATTTTTGTTTTGATTACCATTACAATTTGATAAATTTCCAATTCTTCTATTTCAAAATTAAAGAAACCTGCTTCTATTTATTTACCTTTGTTTCGTGTTTTTTCACGATTATATTAAAAGACGCTTAAAAATATCAAAAGTATAAAGGAGCACAAGCCAAGTAGTCAATTATCTGAAAATAGCAACATGATCACACATCATCACATGATGAGGAATATCAGACATTTCCTTGAATTTTCACCTTTTCAACTCAAGTATAAAACTACCCAAGAAATGAACTCCACGTGGATGTGTAATTTTAAAAATAATTTTGGGGTAAACTACCCTCTTTTTACTACTTTAACACTAGGTGAAAACGAAATCTATCCAAGAATACTGCGGTGGAACATCATACTCGTACGAGTATAATGGCTTTGGAAGTGGAGTTTTTAGAAGTTGTTTTCCCTGGCATTAAATGTATTCTGAAATCTACTCTAATCCTATTACAATTTAATATTTTTGGACTTCCTAACTCCATATCTGGTGGGCAGTTTGGATAATATCCTTTCTCAAAGATTTTATAAACCCTTTAGTTCTAAGTATTTAAAGGTTTATGTGAGTATATCTGTTCTTTTTGGATACTATAAACAAAAGCAGATGGATAAAATAAGTCCCCTTAAAAAAACCATATATAATAATAAACGACATTCCATAAAATATTTTTTGTTATTATTCTAGACTGAAATTCTGTAAAACCACGTGGATAGTAGGGGTGAAATAATTCAATAAAAAATACTTTTTTCGATTCAGCTGATGGAAAAATTGTGATTTCTTGAAAACCATACAATTTATAAGCGTTCTCCGTGCGACCTATCTACACAGTCTCTTAGGTTTTTTTTTACGTTTACGATTAGATAGAGAGATAAATAAAGAAATATATTTTTGTTCGTTATATATATGTTTCTCCTCTTCATGTCCTATTAATTAATGAATTACTTATATGTACTATCCGGCACGGACTTTCGTCCTACATTTTAATTCATTAAATTTATAAGTTAACAAGAAGGTCCATTACGAGGGATCCCAGACATTAAAGTTACCAATATATCAGACTTCACATGAATCGAAGATCGCAATAGATTGAGAAAACTACAAACAAAGTTCAAATAACTATTATATGCATATGTTAGGATTGGGTAAAACTAAAACTTGACATTTTTGTTCAACTCATTTATTTTCAAATTAAAGTTACAAATTGTAAAGCCGAAAGCAACCTTGTCACGGTCACACCTCAACTCAGATGAAATCAGACTTATACTGTGTGAATTTAGCACTACATTTCTTCCTTGTATCATTAAACAGCCCTAATTCGTGTAAACTACCGTCATGTTCAGCAAGAAAGGGCATCCCATCGCCAATATCATTCAAGGCAAGTTTTAAAACATCACAGAAAGTTGTGAGGTCACTTCATGTGAAACCATTTAAGTATGAGATTAGTTGTTGTTGTTAATTACAAAATTTTGAGGGAAACGGATTGGAGCATTTCTAGTTAGCAAATTGGTAATTCAGAGCCCTTTTCAAAACTGACATACATCGCTCTCACTTCGAACCTTTTCTGGTTTGTAAAGCCGAGAGGGATTTCAGTGTTTGATTACGTTCATTTTTTATGATTGTTTCAAAAGTGTGGAAAATAGATTCTATTAGAGTCAGCTATGAGAAACGAAACGAGTAAGTGAGTTTATTGTAATCGACCATAACCGTTAATGATATAAATAATAATGAGTTCCATTCTACTGTGTTTCCTACAATCGTGCCCCTCGTTTCTCCTGTCTTCTCTATCTTTTTGAGCAAAAGACAAATAATAATGGATTACCGCAGCTTAACAAATTGTTCATTGCTTCTTTCACAGTCCTACTAATATATTAATTAAACAATTAAATAAAAATCGTATTGCACCTTAAGACTTGCTAGCTTGCGGCATTCCTTTTGATTAGCTCGTGTCAAACAGTGCAAAATAAGTTAAAAAGAGTTAAATATGTCAGTATCGCCCTTAGTAGGGTTTCGCTAAACTAAATACAAAAAATGCACAAAAAACGCAATACGCACTGGGCAAACGTTTATCTCAGAAAATAAATATGAATACGTATAAATGGTTAAAGATTACATCTTTAGAGTGTGCAACAGCATATCTTACTTTTTTTCTAAGTCGTTTTATGAGTATTATAAAAGATCTTTATGCTTTCTATAGAATTAATGCGCCGTGTGGCTCGCCCATGCCCTCACAAAGTTAGCAAGTAATTTCCTAAATAATCTCTTAACAATTTTCAACAGTTTAAAGTGGCGGTAATGCCCACAGAGTTGCGGTTTTATCAGCAGATGTTGACAAGAATGAGAAATCTGTCGGATGCCATCGTCCAGATATAACTTTATCTGCGTGCTGTGCAACTACAACCGATGGAAGAGGAAGAGTAAGATCTCCTTGTAAGTCTGTTAAAACCAATTTGTTGTCGTAGCCAGCCGTTAGTAAGTAATAAGCTGATGGGGAAAAACGAATCGATCTGAAAAATTAAACATTTCATAAACTCAGATAAATCTTTTCATAGTAGTTAGTTAGTTAGTTACCTTATATCCGCCGAATGAGGTTTAAAGCACTGTATAGGGCGATTTCCGCGAATATCGTAAAGCACACATGAACTGTCTTCGTGGCCAGAAACAAGCAATCTTCCGGATGGGTCTACACAAACAGCAGCTACTGGTGATCCCTGTCTTGAGCCAGGCGTTGTAGCTGGTGTTATCGTGTTGACACAGCCCCTGGTCCTTAAATCCCAAAATCGTATTGTTTTGTCCTTCAAAGGAGAATTCATTACACACGCACAAAATTATAAAAATAGAGCTGATGTTAAAAAAAAACATTTTACGATTTCTTCAGATAGTTTGATTGAAAATCGAATATTAAAAGAAATTTATAAAAACCAGAACCAAACCGCCTCAAAAATTTTAAAAATTTTAAAAGAAAATCGGATACTACTTTCTTATTAAAATTGCTAACCAACAGTAACCACTTTTAATGGATTCCCAAAGAAATTAGTAATTTTATTACTATTTTAAGATATTTACTAATGTTATGTTTTGTTATTTGGACCCCTTTTTATTTGATATCATGATTTTAAAAATATGTAAGCAATGACTTAATTTCTTTTATATATAGGTATTCAGCTTGAATTGGAAACCCAATTTTGTTTTCCTTGTTTGCATATATTGAACGCCTATTGTCGTAAAATTGAAGGCCATAAGGCAATATTATTAAATTCAGAAAATTATAGATGATATAATTTCGTCGAATGCCTTTAAAAGCGTTTTTCCCGAAAACTTACTTTCAAACTGGGCAATTTTTCTAAAACGCCTCAGCATCGAAGTTGTTTACGTATTAAGTTGATAATGTAGGCAACGCATATAAATGTATTAAAAACACTAATAATTAATTTTCTCTCAAAACTTATCCAACCAATCAACGATCACTGTAAAATATCATGTAACTTTCGTTGTTCCAATTTTGTTAGAAGATATTTAGCTTAATTTATTTTCAAATATTCAGATTAGTTTTACTTCATTTTTTTTCGATTGTCTATCGTCTTTAAAAAATATGGCATATATCTTTGATTTGCGAATATATAAAATAAGTTTAAGTTAATATAAAAGCACAACTTTGCTAAACTCACCTGTGATCCAGATACAAACATAGCACCTCCCCAATTGTATAGCGACAGTATGTGACCACCGTGCCCACTAAGCGCTTGGAAGGGGGTAGCCGTACCACAATCACTTACATAAATCTTGCAATCTCCAGCACCACCGCTTATAAGTAAACTAGCCTTGTTCGTAGTGTCCTCCAAAAAGCACAAGTCGCGGATGGTGCCATCGTGCATCGTAAGCTCAATTTCTCTACCCTCGAGCTGTTTCTTAATATCATCATATCTCATCAATTTTATTGTTTTATCATTGGATCCAGTGGCAACAAGTTCTCCGTCTGGAGCCCAACCCATACAATAAATGGAGCCCTTATGGTGTTTTGTCCGCTTAAACAGCACTGTCGGTTGATATGTCGTGTGCTCTTCCCTATCGTACAAAGCAAAATTTATTGCTGATTAATTGATGTTTCATAAACATCGACATTGTTGACTCACCGCACTTCTGAAAGCGAGGGATACTCGCATATACGGAATGTTTTAGAGTTTGAGCCAACAGCATATATTCGACCACTGGGATGAAATTCTGCACATCGTACCGCTTGAACATCTTCCAGTGAGGTAACAGCAACAAAATGTGGTCGTCCGTTTTCATTCTGTAGATATAGTCAATTAATTAAGCATCGTACAATTTACTAATTTAACCTGAAAAGGAATTGGTCGCGTTACTTGTTTGGGTTATTTCTTTTCCGAGGTTATTTCAGATTTTTAGAACTCTTGCACAGCTCGATTATTAAGTCCTGCTATATATAGACAGTTTGTTTACTCAAGTGGAGGCGGAATTAATTTATTAATACCCAGAAAACAGCTTCACCGGAAAAATGAAAACATTAAGTAGTAAATATCAAACCCATTTAACCAACTTCATTATTCTGCGTGTCGAACTGAAATAAAAGGACAGAAAAGAAAGCGACTATATATGGTGTTATGACTACCCGAATCAATCGAATGTCATTGACCTGAATAACTGAACAATTGATCGACACTAAATAGATATGAAAGACGTTCGTATCTGACTTTCTTTGGGATATGACTTAGGCAAGCATTTTGCATGATAAAAACAAAGAGATGCTCAAGACACTTGGCTAGCAATTACTTGCAGTAAATGCTACCGATCGTGCGGAGCATTACTTTCATTTTCGGATGAAAAGTTTTCTATTTCGTTATTCTGAAGATTACGACGAGTAAACCACTTGGCGGTAGATGGATGTAAATTATCAGTTCCAGACGCATCATAACAAATTTTAAACTGATTTCTTGAAATGTAATTCCTAACTTAGTATATAAAATTTTAATAAAATCACATTCAATGATTAATTTTGAAATTCCTATTATATAATTAATTTCGCCCTATATTTTATATTAAACCTCAAACCGAATCTACCTAGTGGAAAGTTTTATTTTAAAAAACTGTAACTTAAAAAAGTACGCCTAGGGAATATTTTAAACTAGAGATAAATTTTGAACCAGATCATGATAGGAGTTGAAAAAGTGATGTTTCTTATGTTCATCAGTTACCATTATGACAAAGCATTCAAAATCTCTAAAGATAATCTTTAATTACATCCCGTGTTACGATTCATTTTCCTCTATCACTTTCTACATAATTAAAGCTAATTACCGTGGCTTCAAGTACATTTGTTAAAGGTATCTGTGCCCCAGGCTACACAAGCCTGGAATGCAGCATGCTCGCTCGACCCGATTCATTACATTAACGGATCGATTTTATGGTGTATACGCACTTTAAACATTGCATAAAAATATATTAAAATGCAAACTACTTTCACAAGTACGCTAATTGGTGTCCGATTAAATGGAATTAATAGAAGATAATGTAATAATATAACTTATGCGTTACAGGATGAATTGAATGAAATATTAGATTAGAATATAGATAATATAATCGAAAAAGCGATTTGTAATTCTAAATACTTATTATTTCCTTGATTATCTCATGTTTTATATAAAAACAAGTAAGATTTCAGATGAACTGAAGGGAAAACCACATTTCAACAGACGACGAAGGTATTTTGCGTCACACATAAAATTATAAAAAATATATGTATAATCTATCAGATTTCGATTGTAGTTAATGGTCATTAATTTTAACTATAAGCTAGTTTAAGTTATAATTGAATTAAATTTATTTTGGTATAGTGCAAAAAATGGTTCATTACGACTTGTGTTTATCTTGCTTAAGTAATTTTAGTTGGTTTTTAGTATCACAGATCCGAAAAATATAGAAAAAAAAACAATTACTAAATTAATTGGGTGTTGCCTGTGTCTTTCGATAGTAGGTCAAAGACCATTCAGCAAAGAGATATAATTATTAATAATAATTAATAATAATCAACAAAGGACAATTCAATTTAATTTAAAGGTCTACTCGCACTTTATCATTTTTTTTAAACAGTCTGCCCTTTATAATTTTGGCTTAGTTTGAGAGATAAACCACTGTTATCTTTACTTTAGATTTCCCAATCATTTTACTTAAATAACTACAACTAAAAATTTATCACTTTCAAAACACGATTCTGATGATTGCCAATTTACAGAATGTCGATTTTGAAATCACCTCTGCTATCTTGAAAATTATTAAATTCTCCTCACTTTTCCAATCATAGAACTAAATAATTATAGACAATATTAATATGTTGGATTTGAACTGGATCTTAATACCGCACAGCTGTAGATTTCGCTCTACAAAAATAATTGCCTACCTTCATAATTTAATCGAAGAGCGACTAAGTTAAAGTAAGGTTTTATAGCTGCCAAGCTGGTGCACAATTTATTTAAAAATTGCTCTAAACCCTTTTACAAACCAACGCTAGCCTCTCCTACTTGTAACAAAATTTAAATTCGTGTTGACAAAATTATCGAAGATATTACTTTTAATTGTACTTTAAGCCATCAAGTAGTGTAATGTCTCCCCGCTTAAGATTGATGAAGTAAGAATAGCAGGCGTGACCTCAACCAGACTATTCAAAATATTGCAGATTGGTTAGCTGAAAAGCATTCCACTTGTCGTCAATTGCCTTAAATAAAATAGCACTGCCTCCTCTATTAGGGGCAAGCTGATTAAAGTGGCAGAACGCATCTCGATTTGCACTTTTCACTACAAATTACGTCCATCACTGAAGAAATTTAAATTCCTTAATCCCGAGAAGCTTTGGCTTATCAGAGAAGAGCAATATTTCGAAAGCAACGCGCAATTTTAAACAAACTAGAAGGAAAGTAAATAAAAGATAGACCGGTATGGATTGAGGACACGGTAATAGCCATTTGTGATTGAATTACATTGTTTTCATGTAATAGCCTTGGATTAGAGTTAGACTAAGAAATGGCATTATGAGTTTCGCTATTTTTGGTTTCTAATATATAAACATTAACGGAATGCATGTAACAATCTCGTCAGGACATCCGGAAGTGTTAATTATGTTAGCGGGTTACAGGTTTATTATAACACTACGACTACACACAGCAATGGCAACTTAAAGAGAAACCCCTTCAGCGCCAGTTTTGGAACTGGTATTGGAAATGAATTCCGCAAATCCAGCTCCCGCGTCGTATTCAATTTTGACACCAAAAAATGTACGATATTGATTACGCGGAAAAGAAAATTTGGAACAATGGATAAAGTTAGAAAAAAGTAATTAACCTCGGAAAAGAGTTATGTAACAAGTGTATGGTAGTTATTTTCACAACTCAGGAAAGTTGGAAAATAATGGAATTGCTATGCTATGCACTGGTAATTTCTTGTAAAAAAAAGCAATAGTAGTGAGACCTGATAGGGACTTCCGAATTGGCTGCCAACAGTTAATAGATTATCCACCGAGTGCCTTTTCTGGTTAAGGTTACACATTGATCCCCTTTTACCCTGATTAAACGTATTCACGCAATTAGACTTGCACCTTTTGCTTTTATAGTTGAAGCTGACATCGCTACCAATCTCTTCCATGGACTTGGACAGGGAACTCTTGCAATGACACATAGGACTACCGAAAACTGAATTATTTTTACTGGAGCAAAAAACAAATTAATTGTAGACACCATTTTCTAAAAAGACAAGACAACCGATGACTGGCATACCTTCCGCAGCTGCTAAAATTACGACAGTACGCTAGCCTGGATTGCTGTGTGCTTCGGGGCAAATTGTAGTAATCTCGGAAGTTCCCATTTTGTGATCCATGCGTTTCACTACAGGAAGGAATCTAGATGAGATGCGCAATGAATCGAGTTTTAAACTCCATGAAATTCGCTCAATTCTCCAACCTTTTTAAAATTATAATTCAGCGAGATTTCCTTTATATTGTTAACGAGATTTTTAGGTGAAAGTTTGTAGTTATAATCCAATTTGGACCAATTCTCGTTGGGTGAAATGGCCTGTGGAAAACGACCATACTCCTCGGAATTATATTTATCTTTCGGTGCGGACCATAGCCTCTTGTCGTTCTTTATCATTGCACTCACAAAAATTCGCACATATTACGTGAAATGAATGCTCAAAATTTGCACTACGTTTGCGGTCTTACACTCAAGAAAAACAAACTTAAATGGCTCTGCATGTTGACACCTGCATGAGGTACCGTACAAAGAAAACGCTAATATCTCAGGTAACGAAAATCTCTGGGTCGAAGTAGTGAAGTGGGACGAAATGAAAAGAAAAGAAATCCGCCGTATAAGCAGCAGAAGCATCAGTTTTAAACAGGTTTTCTGGAGAAGTTCGCTGGTCCTCTTACTTACACAAATAACTGAACTTACTCATTGCATTGCCAGTTCATGAAGACGTTACTGCTATTTTCTAGCTTGAGCACAACCTGCTGAGGTTGTCTGGCGATCTTTTGCTATTATTCGATATGAAGCTTCCGTTCACAACAACGGTAGACATAAACTCCATAGAAAGTCGGCTACCTTGCGACAGAGAAGTTAATGGCTAACTTTTACTGAGCCATGCAAGCAAGTGGTTAGTTTTGTTAGGGCCGCTAAGTGGATCACTTGACTATGATCATTCATGATCGGTATATGACGCGGTTGTTATTAATTTTGCAATATGACCTAACATGGAGAAGTGTTAATAGTGGAAGACATTTATTTTTTGACCTTGGAAGATCGCCCACTGATCGTGTTGTGATCTTCATAATTCGCGAAGATCATCGATTTATTGCGCAGACAAATATGCTGATTAGAAGGCGAGAGCCTAATGAATTCAATTAGATGATCGAGTTATTTCGTGAGGGATTAATCAAAGCCGGTATATTGTTAGCCTTTATTTAAAAATATCTTCTTCACCTTTGAGTCATTATCGAGCGATAGCTCTGAGAACGCATGATCAGTAAAATCAATGGAGCCCCTTCTCAAGTCTAAAGAGTCCATCGACATTCGTCTGAGCTTATAGTCATCAACGGAGTCCTCAGACCTACGACGTGCCTTAATAGCTGTCATACTATCACTTTCCAAGATTCGAACGTGCCGATGTTCATTATCTTTCGTCAGCCTGCTTTTATCGTGATTTACATCATCAATCGAACCTTTTCTCAGTATCGAAGTTTTCTCAGGAGGCTTTGGAGAGGTTGAATTCATTCTCTCGGATACATAATCGCGCGGTGCAGATTCAGCCCTCTTGAAACCGGCTACACTGCGATTCAGGCTCTTCGTGCCTAAACTGTCGCGCCTGACCAAATTTAAATTGCCAAAACTGTCGGCACGTAGATACAGGTTACTACCAAAACTCTGTCTCTTATTCATATTGACGGCTTTCGGCCTGTTTCCATTTAGAGCGCTCATGCTGGATCTCCTTACCAAGTTAACTTTATTATTCCGTGCGTCAGTAGACGCCACTTCTTCGCTTCTATTTATGGTATCAGAACGAAGTAAGGAAGGAAAGGCTGACGGGTGTTCAATACTTCGAAACATGTTCGCATTCCAAGAATTTCGCTTTCTGCAATGTTTGCGACAATGTAAATATGACAGCCTTGTTCTAACAAGGCAAAATAATGCAAAATAAGTAAGCCAACAATAAAACCTGTTTCTATCCGCTCTCGTTAGCTCACCGTAGCCCTCAGTAAAAGACTGCCTGCGACCTAAGAGATCACTGCTCTTGCTCAATAGATGCGACTTTTTGGTTGCATCAAAACTTTCCCTTTTATTCCTGTAACTCACTTTGAGGTCACTTGAAATACTCTCCACACTGTTTAACCTCTTCCGATGCACTCCACACTTGAGGTCTGAATTCGAGTCAATCACTTTAACTACGCTATCTGACTTATCCCCGAATATCGCATTAATCCGCCTCAACTGATCGCTTTGCTTCATCGTTCTTGTTTATATTAATATGCGCATCAACAATTCATTATAATAAGAGACTAACTTAAAGATTCCACAGCAGAACAGAGACCCGATCTCAGTCGCGATCAGTAATCCGCCAGAAGGTGAGCCGCGCTTGGAAGAAAATTAAGCTCAACTGAACGGAAAACACTCGATCGGGTGTCTCTCGGGGCCTGCTGGGAATACGTCTTGTTACTTTTTATGGACAACACGTCTCTGCCTGAATCACACTTCAAGGCTAGCCTCACTGGGTAATGATAGTGATGTAATGCCGGCATTTTTAGTATTTTTCAAAATTTTCCAATTTAAATAATTCACACCAAAATGACTTCACTTACCTCTTCAGATTTGAACTTGGAGGAGTCAACTAGAATTTCATTAGCGATCTCCTGATTGGGTTTTCCCTTCGTCGAATTCTTAATACTGCAAGAATATATAACAATAAAAATTAGAACTTGCACTTTGTAAATAAACAATAAATATCTGCATTAATTAATTTATACATAGTTTGCACAGTTAACACCAACACGATAGCTCAGTGAACTTTATGCACCATATAGGAAGTCGGTGACTATCTCAATGCAAATTTTCTCAAATTATTACCGCCTTTTAGTTGTAGGTGTTAGAATTAATTACACTGCAATAAAAGTAAAGTCCACCAAATAGTGGGTCGTCTAATCATTTATTTCCTACTGCATGATTGCTATAATTAATTCGTAACAACCAATATCAGCTTATATCCACTTTATTGTTTCAATCTGATCAAACCGCTTTACGGTTGGGTTTTGAATAACCAGCTTAACAAGATCTATTGAATTTGGAAATAAAATTGGATTTCCTTATGAATAATCCATAATAGAGAATTTAAAAAAGTATTCTACTTCAAAATCATGTGGCGTTCCTAAGGCTCTCACTTTAAAATGCAACGTGCATTTTAAAAGTTTACGCAAAAATCAATGTATTATATTTAATCTTTAAAACGGCAATACTTCATGCAAGTAATGAAAGAATGATTCTGTTGCGTCACAATTTTTTTAAAAAATTTATAATATTTATAAATATGTGGAAAGACAAATTAAAAATAACTCGGTAGTTTCACAAAAATTTCATTTTTTACCCTTGGCCAGATATAACCCTTTAAATTAAATTTTGTTTTTCTAAGCATAGGCGATCTTAACATTGATTTATTTAAGTATGGAATCGATGAGCACAAATGTCAACACATGTAAAATAAACTTCCTCTTTTAAATAAGGTTTGGAAGTCGACATTTTGCCGCTCCTAAAGTTAAGGTTTTTTTTTAGTTATAAGTGCTATTTTTAATTCTGCATCAAAAGGAATATTTTTTGGCATGATGGATTGCCCTTAAACCCTCAAATTTACAAAACGGACATTTTTTTTTATAACAGGCCTTTTACAAAAACACCAAAATTCCGCTTCTTGCCTTAAAAACGAAGAGTATGTACTTGTAAGAAATTTTGGCTTTATTTGAGCTATGCAATTAAAACCATTTCTAGCGGCATCACTTATAAGAACTGTCGGTTAAAACTATGATCCTTTCAATTTTATTCTGAAGAAGTTTGGCTGTAGTACAAAGACAAAACAGCGCATGTGTTGTATATTGCCAATTTCAAACAACATACTAGAAAAACTCACCTCTCAATATCGGGATCTTTGCACATTTTTTGCTTATGAAACTTTTCAAACAGCTCTCCACGCATACGAGAGGCAAATGCAGAATCCGTTTCAGGGATTCTAAATTAAAAAAAGAAAAAAAAATCTTATTGAGCGTGTTACTTTAACAACAACCTTGAAATTATCTTACTGATTTGTATTAATTGTGGTGTATTGCTGAGATATGACTACATTAATATTATTTTTGCCTGCCGCAGGAGGAGACAATGGTGTTTGCTGTTGCTGTTCTGGCTGTTGTTGAGATTGAGGTATCAAGCAATTTTTCTCACTAAGGGAATCACGGCGAGAACTTTTGGCAGTCGATGTTGTAGTCCCAGGACTGTCCCGACCAGAAGACCTTTCGATCTGTTTATCGCTTATGCTCATCTCACCCATTCTTTGTGAAGCACACTCTTGTATCGACGGAAGACTCTATTAGGAATAAAATGTTTAAAAATTAATTTTAAATTTACTAGTTGTAAAGGAAAGCTTACTTCAAATTCTGAATAATTATTATTCGCCGCTGTCCCTGAGTCATGTGAAAACAACCGATCCACACTAGAAGCCATTATGCTCCTTGTGGTCGGCTTGATCCCCGTGAGATGGAAGCTCGCAAAACTTGATCGCGACATAGCTGCTTTGTCAAAGTTTTCTGAGAGTTTGTTCGCACCTAATTAAAATTTATAAATAAAATAATTTATAAAATACAATCATATTCATACTTAATCCGAATGGTAATCCTTCCAGATTGGGAATCAGCGACCGCGTCATAATGTCTGCGGCACTTCTGGGCCTTGTGAAAGGCATGACTGAATGCGGAAATGTTTTGGGCTAAAATCAAATTAAAATGTTAAGCAGTCTGAAAAGGGATTGTTAAAATATATTACTTTAATGGGAGTAATGAGCATATGTTCAGTCCAAGAGGTTTCTAATGAGGGTCGTTCCAGTCTTTCCACATCAACATTAAGGGTTTTTTGTTCGAAAGGTACGGAAAATGTTTCGGTTGGAATACTTTGCAGCCAACTTAGTAGGGAGAGGTCTGAATCACTAAAACCTAGTAAAGGAAATTATAGAAGTTATTTCATAAAATCGAGGAATAATGAGGCTATCTGCACATGTAACGATAACGACATTGCTATTGATGTCGGAAATTTTGCATAAACATTTAGCCACTGCAGGACACAGAAACAGATTGATGTAGTTTTCGAAAAGTGGTTAAATATTACACTAGGAAAACCACTATACAATATACATACCTCAGAAAATCTGCCGTCTGGTTTAATTCGTAGGCCTTTATAAGACGTTAATTGCTACAATCAAATAATACAACACAGCATTAGGAGGGAATATGTGCCCAATCATTTCTTGGCAAAATCATTTATTTTGTATTCCTGTTCATATCAATAAAGGATTTCAAATTAATTAGCAATATAAAGTAAATTGTAAAAGCACTTTCATTTTTGGAATTAATTATGTTTTTTTATTTAAGACTTACTCAGTTTTTTAATTATTTTTGTTAACGAATAAACAAAGAACTGAATAAATAAGCATAATAAATCAGAATATGAAATCGTGCCTTCTTAGAAGCTACTGTTTGCTGTATTTTTCATTCTTTCTATGGTATATCTAAGCAAACCATTCTTTTCCCGAAAACGTTTTCGCAATGCTTAGCTAACAGGGAATCCCATCCGCTTTTGTTCTCATTTTAATATATATTTTCTCGCAAAATCAATCAACCTAGTTTTTTACAGCATTACTACTTACAGATGTTGTGTTTGAAGAACTAATTTGGTTTTATTTCCGCATGTCTTTAGTCCAATTCTGACTTTACGTAAATCTGAATTTAGGACTAGCAAATTCTATTCTGAAATCCGCATCATTCGGAGAGGTAAATATCCCAATATGAAATATACAAGAGGAATAACTTTAAGGCTTTTTTTGCGCCTTAGACCAAACGGAATGTTTTGAGTGCATTCGACAACTACAACGGTTTTATCGCTATATGTGCAAGGACACGAAGAAATCAGTACCTATGGAGCCGTCCAGGAGTTTCGAGAAAGTCATGTCATCACTAAGTACTTCGGAAGACCCAGTAGCTTTTGCTTGACAGTAGCTGACGCACGACTCGTATAGCACACCCTTGATGACCAGCTGAATCAGCCTATCGTTGCGGGCGGACGAAGCTCCATCCAGTTTTGATTCTTGCGGCAGAAACTTCTCGACTAACGGAAAAATCTGAAAAGAATTCCTTACTCATTGTCACTCCATTTCGTAGAATTTGCATTAAGAACCTCTCGAAAGCACTGAACCCGTGCTTTGCTCGGGTTCCAGTCTCTGAACTGCAGGTGGTCGGCCAGCCTTGGGAATGTGAGCAGCAAGCACAAATTTGAGTATTCCTCTTTCGACGGGGCCAGCTTTTCCAGCTGTTCCAAAATCTGCACGACCTCCTCAACAGCGCCTTCCATCGAATTTATACCCTGACCGGGAGCGGTCACAGAACCCCCAGCCTCCGACTTGATGCACAGCAGCTCGATATATTTGTGCCGTAGAATAGTATAGCAGAACTTCTTCATATCGAACGCCTGCAGAGCCTCGAGCGGCTGAATGAACTCGATAACATCGTCCCACTGACCGTCGAGTATAAGCTGCCTCAGAAATAGGACATCGTCCGAAAATTGCCCATTGATTACGCCAGTCTCTCGCTCCAGCGATAGTTGGCTGATGTGGAGCTCGCGGTTGTACAGGAATTCAAGTGTTAAGCGAACTACATCTTCCTCTCGTAGCGCTAGGCGTGCAGTTGGCATTTTCCTAAAAGAAATCGGTGAAATTCACTGGTTTCCTAACAAGATCTCGTTGCTGCGACACTCTTTTAGGGTTGTTGGAAGTTTAACACCGAAATTTTGGGCGCTAACGTGAGCACTATTCGAACCGAAGGCTGTTAGCTCCCAGCTGAACCCGAAACGCACCAGTTAAATCGTTTTCATAGCACAAACAACACGAATAAACAAATCTCCGCTCAGAAAAAAACCAATCCGTGACGTTGTGATGCTTCTTCTTCTTCGACGAAATGAGGTGGCGGCCTCAACCGACGCAAGGCATCATTTTTAAGCGTTGGGCATGCCAGTGTTACCAGCAGTCTTGTGTAAAACCAAACGGAAATGGTTTAGCAGTGACGTACTTCCGGCAGTTAAAAGAAAAGAAGCAATTTCCACTTTTATAAATTATACATAAATTAATAAAAAAGTCAATCTTTGTGGACACTTTTAATTGCTTTTACGTATTTCAGAGATCTGGACATATAATAGTCAGACTAAATAATGTCTGGGGAGTGCGACGATTTCGTAAAACTACAATTGTTTGAGGAAAAAGTCCTTGTTGGCCTCAGATAATTGATGCGTCGCGATGTCGCCGATATTGTCGTCGTCCACCAAGGCCTGACCGGTTCCATTGATTGCCCTGACATCTTTTAAAGCACATTCCTTACAACAAACCCCCGTAACGTTAGATCTCTCTCTACCTTTCGCCTTGAAACTCATCGTACTAATTATGGTCTCTTCGAACTTTTTACCGGAAAGCTACGGATGGTCAACAAATCTGCCGTCTTCGATTTCCATCTCACTAAAACCTCCCTTAAGCTTGCCCTATACGTGCCCAAGCCAACCCTACAATGAATCGTCCTGTCTCCTTTCCCCTTAATATATTCATAAATAGGTTAATTTAATTTAGTTAATTAGTTTTTTTTTTACATTTTTAACTTGTATTAAAATATATAAATAAATAAAGTTAATATAAAGCAGCTCAGATTTTATTATTGTTATTGATATAAAATTAATGCAACTCCTACCCTGCGAGAGTTGTGAACTAAAATTGATTGCTGTTTGCCTCTAAATTATATGTTTAATCTCTCTCTCTCTTTTTGAAGTTAATAAAAATATTTTTTCATATGACATAATTCTGAAATTAGTTGCAAACAACCCATTTCCCTGAAAACTTCTCAATACAATAAACAAAAATCAAGAACTCTTAGTGAGAAAATGTTAGACCTGAAGAAATTTTGAAATTGTCCACACTTTTTGTAAACAATGAGCTCTTTGTGGACGCTTGAAATTTCCACATAGTTTAATTTTAATTCAAATTAAATTTGTTTAATGTTTCATTCAATAATCCACTGCTAATGATAAAATAAAATTAAATGACTTTTCTGTCTAATCACAATGACACTTGGCAATATGAAAGCCAGTGTTTGTTCATTGTGCAGAAGAAGAGTTTTTTTATGAGATTTCGACATTTGTCCCCGATGGTTGATTTTGTTTCCATAAGTTCCTGACGTGTGTTTGAGAATGTGCGGTAATTTGTCACAAATGTTGTTTATTGCATAGCACTAAAGTTTCCGCAAACATTTAGACGGCTGCATTAACTGAACAATTAGTCATCCAGCTGTGTGTTGGACGCAAAAAGTGTATGGTTCCCCCACTGAATAGCTAAGTATTTGCCTACCTCCCGTTTTCCGTACGAGATTTAGCCCAGAGAAAATGACAACCGCAGAGAACTCGATTCGATTTAGTGATCACACTCTAGATAAGGCGACAAAGGCGAAGGTTACACTCGAGAACTACTACAGCAACCTGATTACCCAGTATGGGGAACGGAAGCAGCGACTGGCGAAACTCGAAGCCCAGCTGAAGGATGACACTCTGTCGGAGTCCCAAAAGCAGGAGAAGAGGCTTCAGCATGCACAGAAGGAGACCGAATTCCTCCGACTTAAGCGATCCCGCCTGGGTGTCGAGGACTTCGAGGCTCTAAAAGTAAACATCCGAGTTCCCATTTTTTTCGGAAAATCATTAAACTTAGCCACTTTCAAGGTAATCGGTCGCGGGGCGTTCGGAGAGGTTCGACTGGTGCAGAAAAAGGACACTGGGCACGTTTATGCAATGAAGGTCCTTAGAAAGGCGGATATGCTGGAGAAGGAACAAGTCGCACATGTGCGAGCAGAACGTGATGTTTTGGTGGAAGCAGATCACCAGTGGGTGGTGAAGATGTACTATAGTTTTCAGGTGTGCCCTTTCGTTTCTTTCTTAACGCTGAAATTGCATTTCAAACTTTACAGGACCCTATAAATTTATATTTAATAATGGAATTTTTACCTGGCGGCGACATGATGACCCTGCTCATGAAAAAGGACACACTCTCTGAGGAGTGCACTCAGTTTTACATTGCAGAAACTGCATTAGCTATAGATTCTATTCACAAATTAGGCTTTATTCATAGGGACATAAAACCCGATAACTTACTACTAGACGCTCGGGGACACCTTAAGGTAAATAATCTTATATTTGAATTTCCACGATTACTAAAATTCTCAACATCTACAGCTCTCTGATTTCGGACTGTGCACTGGATTGAAAAAATCCCATCGGACAGACTTTTATAGAGACTTATCCCAAGCAAAACCTTCGGATTTTATAGGAACCTGTGCAAGGTAAGTGAAAAGTATACCACCTCTGTAAAATCAAAGTACAAAATGAGTCATGTTAGAGAAATTGGGAAGAAGATAATTAATTATGGCAATTTCATCTTGTACAAAAAATGTTTTATAATATCAATCTATCGTTAACTATTTATTGCTGTAAATCTTGCGGAAGTACCATATGTATTACGTGTGATGACGTACGAATAGGTTTCGTTGACAAGGATTTTCTGGGACAAATCGATCACCTAAAAATGTTTGTTTATGGAACAAACTTCACTACAAAATTTGTCTTCCAAAAACAATGGAAAATAATATTTTATCAGAGAAGCACAAGCTGATATATCAGCTTTTTTTTGTTAGTAATGGTGCTTTGTTCAGTTAATTTCCAGATCATTACAACGAGAAAGCCATAAATGAAATGTATTATGAGTAAAGATTATTGGAACTTACTATTATTATTTTTTTTTTAAATAGAATTAATAGAATTTTTTTAAAGGAAAAAAGAGTAAATTACGCTAAATTTAAAAAAAATGTTTTGCTGTACACCGACGAAATTATCGAAAACTTCATACTCTTAATTACCCAAAATGGTTGTGGAATAAAGACATTCGATTATATAAATTCGTAATCTATTACAATATTTTATTATGTAGCTTTCAAAGTTATGACTTTTATTTTGCACACATATTCAATTTTTAATAATTATATAATAAATATGAAGTGCACGTAAGCTGTTGATCCGTTGTTGTAAAATCTTGATTAACAGTATGTAGAAAACAAAGAATGAAATAATTTACTGAATGAAAGAAAACAGAATTAAGGCAGGATTTTACACATCATTACATAAATATTAAAAGAAGGGGCAGATATATTGATTTTTAAATTACGAAATAAAAACAAAATGTCGGCTGAAGGTGAATAAATTTTCGTTATGTAGGAGAAGTACAATGTATCTACTCCTTTAATGAAAATTATATTGATATTTTTAAAGCTTTAAAAAAAATTACTAAAAACATTTACTTTTTCATTTAGTCCCATGGATTCCAAAAGACGTGCGGAAAGTTGGAAAAGGAATCGACGTGCACTAGCCTACAGTACGGTTGGAACTCCCGATTATATTGCACCCGAAGTATTTTTACAAACCGGCTACGGACCCGCATGCGACTGGTGGTCGCTCGGAGTTATTATGTATGAAATGCTGATGGGCTATCCACCATTCTGTTCGGATAACCCACAAGATACATATCGAAAAGTGATGAATTGGAGAGAGACGTTGGTGTTCCCACCGGAAACTCCCATATCCGAAGAAGCGAAAGATACCATAATTAAATTTTGTTGCGAAGCCGATAGGCGATTAGGATCTCAGAGAGGTATAGAAGACCTTAAAACTATATCATTTTTCCGGGGAGTCGACTGGGAGCATATTAGAGAACGACCCGCAGCTATTCCTGTAGAAGTACGATCGATTGACGATACATCCAATTTTGACGATTTCCCTGATGTTTCTCTAGAAATTCGTAAGTACACAAAAATTGTCCCAGTATTTGTCTTTCTTCGCGCGGAAACATAAAAGACTTTATTAATACTACTTTTATTTCTTAGCTTCGGCCCCAATGCCTCAAGACGGAGAAATTCTAAAGGATTGGGTATTCATCAACTACACGTTCAAAAGATTCGAGGGACTGACTCAGAGAAACACTCCTGTGAAGAAGTAATCCTATACTTTGCTTTGTGTGGTATATTTGAAGTAAAAAGCTACTAATTTATATCGTCCAAGTAAATATTGCAATATGTTAATAAAATCTAGAATAAATATTGAATGTAAACTACCCGAGGTTTACTGCGTTCTTTAGTAGATCATCTCTGCCACATCTTTCTTTTCAGACGCTTGCTCAGTTATTTTTGCCCCTTTTGTATATTTCCAGATAGCTTGTCCTGTCCTTTTAATCAGCTTTTATATTTAGTACAAATAAAGTTGTTTTTATTTATTGTCACTTACCGTGTTTTACTATTGTGGCGAATATGGGATAGATCGCGAAAAAAACAAATAAAGATGATTTTTGTACGCATAGCTGATTTTTTTTTATCACTATTACTTCAAAAACCTAAGGATCTTTCTAAATTAAAAATTCTATTGCTATTTTTAGTGATACGGATATCTATGAAAATGTGTGCTCGGAGATTTTCAGGGTTGTACTTTGGAATTAAAACAAAATAAAAAAATATGAAAGGAATTTGGGATTGTCAATTCTACCATACTAAATGCTAGTTTATTTTCTAATATATTGTTAACTCAATTTGTATGACTTAATTTATGTTGAAAATAATAGGTACCTAATTGTTTCATTTTTTGGACAATAGATAGTATTACACCGAACAAATATCAATTATTTAAGTAATAGTATTTATTTGAACGGTTAATTATAATTATATTTGGCGCAATAAAAATTTAAATCGAAAACCTTCGAAGTTGGTTAAGAAAAGAAGTTATAGCGAAAAAAAACTTGAAATATATATTCATAACATTATGTTGATATTTTTTAGGGCAAAATTACCGCAATCATATTTATTATATGTATGCAGCCAACTTTTGTTCCAATTCAACGCTGCGAGAGGTAGGAGTTATTTCATAAGCGCACGATTAGCACAGGAAGAAATACAAAAAAACAATAAAAAATTTATTTAAGCGTCTAAAGCGGTTCGCATCACTCGTGAAGAGGTCAACCAACTTTTTTCTTACAATACACATTTGATCACTTATCAGCAAAGATCAACTAGAACAGAAATATGTCGTACACTAATAAATTAAGAGCCGATAACCCACGGGAGAATGAGCAAAGCCCTACGAGCTCCGCCACTGCGCAGCATCTGCGGCGGTTGTCCGCAGATTAAATGACCACACATTCGTACGGAAAATGCGCAAGCTGATTATCCGGGCCGGGGCAGACTGGAGCGAGCATAATTATCATTTACTAAGAAATCGAAGGAAATGTACCGACTTACGTCTCTGGCATCGGGTGCCCCAATATCCAGTTCCCTCACAACGGCACTTGTATCCAGGAAGTTGGGTAATCTGAATGCACGAGCCCCCATTCAAGCAGGGCGTCCTGCTGCAAATATCATTCGAGGTACCCTAAAAACGTGAATAGACTTTTTATCTGGACACTTGGGCCACGAAAACAACTCACCTTCAGCGCGTCCTGACATTCCTTCTTCGTGGCGTACCTGAATTCAGACTTGCAGCCGAAGGAGCAAGTACACGCTCCATTGTCTATTCGGCAACCGTATTGGGTCTGATCGAGCTCACAGCTCCGCGCCGCTCCTGTCGGGCGATCAAACCAAAATTAAAGTATTTTTTTTTACAAAGGACACTATTTACCGAAAAGCGAGAGGATCACTAATGACACACAAATTTTCTCCATCGTAGTCATCGTTTCCGTTTGATCGCAAATCGCAATCCTATACAAAAACACTGAACAGTCTCCACCACTTCGGACACCACAGCAAACTGCTACGACTGCTGCACGCACATTAATTTGTCCGATCCGGAGCTCATCTAGTCGTATAAATTTTATTCAGGAAATGATAAGCAAAAACAAATAGTTCGCGTCGCGATAAGGAGCTCAAATGCCCAATCAGTCTTCCGGACTCTATACTCTACAGCGTCGTTCACTAAAAGCGACTGGACTTAAAATAGTTTCCCTTCAATGGCGCAAACTATTTTTAATAATGCAGTACGTTCAAATTTCTAGACACAACATGAAGCATAGAAATTAACCGTCAATAGCTTTTTTATCGTGAACATGGTTTTTCAGAGCGATTGAAATTCCTTCAAGCATTACCTCTTAAATCTATTGAATAATTTAAACTTCCTACTTTTCGAACAATGAACTACTTCAAAAGCAAAACATTTTGAAAAATCTCACTACCGTTACATTCCCTTTCTGATTTGACAGTAGTTCGTTCCAAATTCAAATAAAGTAGTGCCTTATACACTTAAAGTGGCTGCGTTCAGCTTCTATCGGAACACAGAATGGAGCTATTCAAGTAGCGCCTTTTTCAATTTTCAACGGTAAGAACCAATTTACATTAGTAAATTAAATTGAATTAAACAGTTTTATATCTTAAATAAATGCACTTTATTCGAACATTTCATAAAACATATATCCGATTTTAATTTGATCCAATTTAAATTGGAGTATCCACAATCAAATTTTAGAATTAGATATTTGAGATTTAACCCGGCAACATTAATGCTACACAAACGCTGGTGTGGGTCAATATTACCCGGATATTCAACTGATGATATTTCAGTGGGTATTACCTTTTTGAGATTTTTACACTTCCTTTGCATCCACAACCTGATTGATTTCTTACTGAAAACATTTAAAAGTATTAAGAAGTGTTAACGCCAGCTACTGAGAAGTACGGAAATATCGCGTGCGTATTTAAATTTTGTTTAAGTTAATCTCAAGTTAAACTTGAACCTTGCTCTAACTTGGCAAAAGTTGTTATAAGCTTGGCTTAAACTTTCTTGGTCTTTTGGAGGGAAATATTTTTAAAAGACGAAATTATTTCGAATATTTAATTTCTTGCTTATTTTCATTAAAATAATGTTGCAATGTGTTGTTCAATCTTTTTGCATTATAAAAGAGGTTTAATATAATCTAAAGCGGTTGTTAAGTGACTTTAAATATAAAATCCAAGAATAGAACATTTTTTTTTGGAGGACATTCCATCTGGATGGATGACGTCACCGAGCAGGATGGATCAACCTGTTTTTTGTCAAAAGCTTTCGGACTTCCCCACCCTCCAGTGAACTGTCATTACATGAAGCTTTTGGTAGTATCGTCATCGCCACTCGTTAGTACTTTTCGCCGAAGTGAAAGGTGTCAGTAAGTGCGGTTTCCGGTGTTTTGTTAATTGATTGTTTACGGACTCGTTGGGGATTTAGTAACTCAAAAAAGAACAAAATGAGCAACGGAAAACATCTACGAAAAGGTAAACTTATTTAGCATGGAATAATATTTAGCGAGGGCGGCAAATTCGCCTGTGTCTCTAAGTTACCTTGAGCGTGAATGGGTCGTGCTCTTGCGCTGGCTTGCTGCATCGCCCCTTGATGGAATTTATTAATTGGTCTGTTAGTTTTTGCTAGATTATTCTCAACTTAAGAATTACTTACCTGGGAAGCGTTGCGTAATTCACATCAACTTGGGGCGCCACCAGATGATTTCGGTCTGGAATATTCCTTTGTCGGAATTTTATTTTAGGAGGTGACATAAAACTGCGTAGGGTACGAAGGGCTGCAGTGGCAATTTTACTCACAAGTCCGTAACCATATCGAAACACCCAAAGAAAGCGAAATTTTGGGAGGAATATCAATGGTTTTTTTTTATATATTTTATTGAAAGTATACCATAAACTAATCTTAAACTTACGAAATAGAATTAGGTGCACAAAATTCAGACAGAATTAAAAAATTAAAGAAAAATTAATGAGGTGGTAATTCAGATAATAATTCTTAAACATTTTGAATATTTTCTATATATATCGAATTCATGTAGATTTATTTTCCCTCTTTTTTTGCTCTATGCACTCATTTAAACATCAAACAACCAAATTTTATATTAAAAGTAATGTTTCAAGTATCTACTTTGTTCAATGCTGAAAAATGTTATATATTTTATAATTTCCAATATATACATATATATATTAGGTTTGGTCAATTTTATCCCAAGACGGCATTTTGGAGGTGCTAACGTTTTGATAATTATTTTTATATTATTAAATTCAAGATATTACATTTATACAAAACTAATTATTATTTCAAAAAATTTCTTGGGAATATTTTTATTTTTTATTATTTCTAATTAAATAGGATCAACTTTACCAGCGCTACCTGACGATGGGAAGTTGCGATTTTATACCATGCGCTTTTGCCCTTTCGCTCAGAGGGTTCATCTAGTTCTCGACGCAAAATGCATTCCATATCATAGCATTTTTATAAACTTATCGGATAAGCCCGAATGGTTGACTGAAAAAAGCCCTCTGGGAAAGGTCCCTGCTCTTGAATTGGTCAATGAACCTGGAAATCCTTCAATATTTGAATCACTCATTGTCTGTGAATACTTGGATGAAAAATATCCAAAAAAACCTCTATTTCCAAAAGATCCACTGCAAAAGGCGAGGGATAAAATTCTCATCGAGCGATTCAACACGGTCATTTCATCCATGTATAAGGTCTTTATTCAAGGATTGGAAGGTGCTCCCGGGTCGCTTACGGAAATCGTACAAGGACTAGATTTATACGAAAAAGAACTCGACCATCGCAATTCAGCCTTCTTTGGTGGGAAGAGCCCAGGCATGCTAGATTACATGATATGGCCATGGTGTGAAAGAGCAGACATGCTTAAGTATTTAGTTGGAGACAAGTACAAAATGGACCAGGAAAGATTCCCTAAATTGGTTCGACATGTTTAATACGTATATGTGTTATAACAAAAAAAAATTATTTTTCAGATTAAATGGCGATCTCTAATGCAGGAGGACCCTGCAGTTAAATGTAGTTTCGTTTCGGGAGAAAATCATGCAAAATATATAGAGTCCCGACGCGCTGGAGACCCCGACTATGACATGCTTTTGTAAGAATTTGCTTCATACAATAAATGCAAAATTTGTTTTAAGTGTTTATTTTTGTGACTAACTCCTTGCCTTAAGAGCCTTCTAACTAAAGATGCATTTATGGATGTTTTTTGTTTCAGGAGTGGTCCCAAGAAGCCTCGCATTGCCTAAATCTGGCTGCGCTCATAATTTCACTTTTATACTTTTGGATTATGTTAGACATCGCATATTGTCGTAAAATTATGTTTTTTATTTTCATATTCTTCACACAAGTAAAGATATATTTTTTGTTACAATGTACTGCTTCCAGTTGAAAAAAATAAACAAAATATTTTATAGAAAATTAGCACAATAATTGGGTTGAGTTTTTCTTTTAGAAAATTTTAGTATATGCTAAAAAATATAAGAATGATTGCAGCAAATTACAGATATTGGAAAGAATAAATAAATCTGTTCTATCAATTACTAGGGGGATTAGTCAGATCGAAGAATAACATGCTGTAATTGAGCTTAAGTCCTCTTTTATGCACTCTATTACAAAAAATGTTCAGCTATTGATAATATTTGTACTATTTGTTATGCTTTTATTTTAATATATAAGTTATTTAAGGACGATCTTTTCAAAATATTTTGTAAATAGATTCATGATCTACTAAAGGTTTGTCCGTTGGAAATTAATAGAGTGTAAACAAGTCTGTTTTTTTTTAAAGATGTTATTCCAAACTCGCGAATTTGATTAGTTAGTTAGTTTGACCATGTTTTGACCATCTTTTCTCTCAATTTTTCCTTATAATTATTTTAAGATTGGAATGTGTTTTCTTATTCTTATCTTTCCTAATTCCAAAATAACTTTTTGCGGGCATTGTCATTGCTCTCATTCCTTGTTCTTCTATTAATAACGATTCTGAAATATGAAAAAGGCTCTATAAATTTATTTTTAATTTGTAAATTGGTATTTACTAATTTCATTTACATACAATGACAGGAATTACTTTAATTGTGGTTTCAGTTAGTATTTAATTGATAATGCATAATCTGGCCATAAGTTCTGTTCTAAATGTTATAAAGACAACAGAATGAAAATTAAGTGTACAATTCCACAAAAATCGTAGCGCCGTCTTTAAAAATTCTGAAGTCCTTTTACTAAATGTTTGTAATCGCTAGATGATGGAATCACATAAATCTAGCTTTACATTTGATTTTTAATTCGAAGTATTGAATTTTCTAAATTCCGCACTAAGCCGATGATGATGATTCACCTCAGAAACTTTCTTATTCCGCTTTTAATGAGGAAATTAGGAGTAGTATACTGCTTTTCGGATTTACTACTACCTATTGTGAGATTTTAACGACATTGCAAAAATTGGACCATAGTACATCTCCGAGTAATCAGTATGCACCTCATTAAACAATTTGTAACTTCATATGCGGCGTATATTATATAATTTGAAGTATATTATACCATTTGAAATACAACATTTTCCTAATTAAACCAGAACACATCTGTTTCAAATAAATTAAATTGCATTAATTAGCTTCTGGTTACTTAATTGGGAAAATTTACTTAAATCAGATGAAGGTGAGAGAAGTGGCTCATTTTAGAAGTACACAGATTAAAATGTGGGTCATATTTCCGTGAGAATATAGAACACATTTAATCACAGTAAATTAGAATAATATAAAATTAGCAATTTGTTATGTTTTTGTATGCATTAAATTATTGGCGTTTCGACACATAAACACTAATTTTAATTAAGGTGGGTTTTTTTATTACATAGATATTTAATTAATTTTTCGTATTTGGGTCGTATGAGGGTCCAAATCGGTGTTAGCTGGGCTATTCCAAAATTTACTTTTTCAGAATAGGTCGACAGCTCTTTTTAAAATATTTCTCCCAAGTTTTCTCAATTTTTTATAACTTTTTTCTCAATATAACGTTTTTATGATCGTGCGATCGTTTGAGAAAATACATTAAGATTAAAATCTTGGAATCAAAGTTCTCTGTGAGAAACAGTCAAAGCTTACAAGACTAAATCATGTAGTGAAATATTTTATTACATTACAATAATAATAATAAATAAATAAAATATATTTATGAGTAGATATTTTAAAGATTTCATCGTTAAAGATGTGTTCCTTCTAGATGTACAGAACTTAAGTAAGTAAGTTATAACTAATTACTATTTAGTGTATGAATAACTATCTTCACGACGTCCTAATTAAATTAAATTACTTTTTGAATTTAATTTCATAATCCTTCCTTAATAAACGTACGTATCTATTTAAAATCCATTTCTCTCTGTGCCCCAATGGGTCACGGAGAACATTCCAGTTATAATTATTTAAAAAAGAGTCAGGATCGATAAACCTCCTGAAGCATAAAATCAAAGGCAACGTGTGTACACCAAATAACGCAATACGTGTGCAGTTAGACCAAAATCAATGACCAATACCCACTCCGATTACCTACAGGTAAAAATTAAAATTAAGGTGCGTGCCTGGCGTATGTTTGCGTAAAGAATTTCAATCATTCGAAAGTCTTGCTGCTAAACTAGCTCCTTCGTCTGAAGGATTCAGCAAGGATTCCAAGCGTGCAATGTGCACTCGAGCCGCAGAACAAAAGCGTGCCAACAAAGGAGAAAATCGTTACGGCCTGTTTTATTGATCATCACAATGCCCGCCCGCCGTGTTCGATTTGGCAGACTGAGAAAAAGTAAGGCCCACTCCTTGGGGTGCTAGAAGTACTTCGCTCGAAGCGATTCACCTGATGATTTGATTTTTGGTATGGAGATTGGAATTGGCCATGGACGTTAAAATTTCACCTGAACACATGCCAATGAAATTCATTAAGGGGATGCTGTTTGCTGGAGGGCGATATACCCGCAGAGGTCGGATACTACTGCTGGTGGCCCGGCTTCGTTGGGTTGGGAGTACAATGGCAGAGTAGAGCACCCTCTTGAGCAGTACCCTTGCCATTTGGTTCAGCTGAAAAGCGGCGCTCATTTCCTCTGTGAGAGCGCTGCGTTCGCTACCGCGGGCCGAAGAGGCGTTAGAACGGCACCGCGAACAAAAAGAATATCGTTTCTGCAGAAAATCAATAATTGCGGACACAAATCTATCGATTTTCGAAAAAGCTGTCTATGTGTCTCCCTAGTCCCTGATAAATCGCACTCCCTCGCCTGTTTGGGACTCAGTCGGGTTCTGTGCCTGAGTAGCTGCAGGACGTGTTCCACTTTATAGTCTATTTTACAGAGTAAAAGAGGTTGAAATTCTTTCTATCGAAAGCGCAGCAGCCGTCTGTTGCTGTTTTGCATATGAACCACCTATGTCGAACACTTTAAATAGTCAGACAGTGTGTAGTGTTTCTATTTTTATCAAAGTGATACTGTTTGTTTACAACTGGTTGCTATTGGACCTAGTGAAGAAAGCGTAAAGGGCGGGAAACCGATCGCTTGTGTGGAAAAGGTAATCCACAGAATTATGGTGTGAGAAGTGGGGTAGAAACGTTTAACATATTTCCATAAGTTATTGATCCAGAAAAAAAGCGTTTATTCCTATACCAGAACTTGGTGCCGGACTAACAAACAGTCGCGCCAATTCAAAAATGTACTGTACAGTGCGCGAGAATAAAAGTTGGGCTCAGTGGGAATTTTCAATGGCACTGCAGTGTTCCGTTGACTAGTTATAAAGTTTCCCTTAATTTTTTGTCAATATGTATAATATATTTATATATATCCCAATATATGTATATATGAAATATTTCCCTATCCCAAGATCAGGGAGTTCAAAGAGAAAGGGGAAAAGAGCAATTGTCCCTCAATCTCTTAAGGGCTGCCGTAGGATAGGACACGAGACAAATTATTCTCTGTTGACTGGGTTCCTAGTTGCTATTCGACCCAAACCCTCGTGGATTTCCTTCGATTCGGTATCCCGAAAGCGTGCGAGCGGCGGGGCATATCGGGATGAAATCGAGATCTGGATTGCGCGCAAATGTCCGCCCCTGGCATTTTGGGAGCCTGACAGCGTCATTGAACGAGCCCCACTCGACCACCATCCGGTTGAATGTTTGTAAATAGCCTCGAACTGTGCTACTGTGGGGCGCTTTCTGAATCCTCCTACAGTTAGGTTAAGGGTGTTTGCGTCTTTCCCGCACTGCAACAATCCCTGGCGATTTTCAGCCGAAAAAAAAATATATAAACGCCGCGCTTCGGCGACCCATGTTTTTTTTTATGGTAATTGTGACCATCGATTTATTGATTCAAACTCTTTCCCCTAGCTGCCCTCGCTGTGCCGAAAGTTGATGGGCTCCGCATGGTTAGATCTCTGGCCTAATTGACCCCGGGCGTCTGAGCGAAGGTAATCAATAGGAGCTATCTGTTTCTGGGGCGCTTCAGTAGCTGTCGTCCTCCTGGACAAGATTTAAGATATAGAAGATATAGAACAAACACATCGTGATGGCGACTTCGATGAACGTGGAGAACTACCACCTCAAGTGGGATTCGCATCTGTCCTATTTGAATCTCTCCGTCTCCACACTATTCAAGTGAGTACTGGCTACTAAGTATAGTAGATGAGGTCTAATTAAGGCTCCTTCGACATTTTAAATTGAAACTGAAACGGTCATCGCTTTTGCAGAAATGAAAAATTCGCAGACGTTATGCTGTTGACAAGCAACCCAGAAGGCGGTTCCGGAATCCCAGCTCATCGGATTATACTCAGCTCATGCAGTCATGTAAGTCTCAGAAATTTCCATATTGCGGTGATATACAAAAATAAAAAATATTCCGAACTGGTACCTACCGCTGTAAAAGCAAATATATACAACATATCGCGGAAGGCTGCGCACAAATTGGCGTTCAACAGGTGTGTCCTATAGATACAAAGTTTGTGCCGCCCACAGCTTCGTTTTATTTGCTGTAGGATGCTTTAACGTTTTCATAATTACCATATTGCGGAATCGATGTAGCTTTTTAGGCAGGTATTGCTTTCGAGTACGCTTAAAATACCGCAATAATAAGCCACAAAGCATATTTACTTTTGAAAGTGTTAAAATTATAGAACAATTAATATAGAAGAGAATCCCTTTATACCATAGATATTGCTTTTCAATATGAAGAGAATATTTTCTTGAAAAGCTTTGCTTCGAAAATTTGAACATACCTTTTTATTGTAAAAGGTATTTGTTGATCAGTTGAATAGGACATTATCTTTATTAATTCAAAATTAGTAAAAGTATGTAACCAATTTAGAATTCGATTTTTATGTTATTAATTATCGTCTAACTACATATTAGAGTTCTTACACACTTAGTACACTACAAAAACCGAAAAAGAGAACATTTAGCACATATAGAAAAACAAAACTGCACAAGCCTAATTTTTTTCTGTTAAACAATGGCAATACTATTCAGAAATACATCTTGTAAATAATGCTAAGAGTTCAATTTATTTTTGGTATTCTTTTATTTATTAACTATTCATAGTTTTTTTTCCGCGACTTCGCCCGCACATCAAGAAGCTCTCTTCCAAGCTCGATTAAATAATCATCGTTAAAACTCCTTTGGATTCCTTTGTGGATTGTATTTCGCTAAAATATATTTTTAATTAATGTTTAGTAGAGTACAATGTTTCGAGCAAGTCTTTTACAATTCTTTCGCATAACGTTTAAGGAATTAAAGAATTTTACACAATTTTCTCTTAGTGCGTGCCTATTTCATAAAATGCTACTGCTGTTCATCTACATTCTAGCTTTAGTGGCTTGGGCTGAGTAATAATGAGTCAGTGAGAGTGATTCAGAAAGATGTATTCCAACATTCATGAATCGATTCTATGAAGTGTCCTGATCAATCCACTTACGAACGAATTTTATTTCACAATTCTCCAATATCCTTTGAAAAACTTAGAACGGTTGAAGTAAGTGCACCTAAAAAAGGGATGAAGGAAAAATAAAATTATTTATTGCAGCTAATGTCTATAATTCAGTTTTGTTTTGTTGCAGTAAAGCGAGGCATTTTACCCAGAAAAAACTAGTTTAATTTGAAAGAAAAACACTTTCTATTTTAAGCAGGTCTCAGGAATATATCTGTAACTTAAGTTTTATTTGTACAAGTCAATTAAAAATAATTTTAAAACCGTATAATATAATAAAACATAATAAATAAAATATCTTACTCTTTACATTTTCCAGTTCTTCGCCTCTATATTCGAAGTAACTCCGTCGACGCCAAACAGCATAATATACATAGTTCTCCCACCAGAATTAAGCAGACGCTCCATACAAATTCTAGTCCAGTATATGTACAGTGGCGAAGCAACAGTATCCAATGATATTTTAAGCGAAGTTTTAAGAGGCGGAGAAATCCTTAAGATTCGAGGCCTTTACAGAAGTAATACCAATGGCAATTCAAATCAAACCAGTCATCCTACAAACGAACATAAAAATACGCACCAATATCCATCGATACAAAGAGGAATCGAATTGGGGTCCTGTACTCGATCCGAACAGGATAAACAGCCCGAATTGCGTGGCCTGGGTGCTTCAGCGACTGTCCTTCCAAAAGAGAGTCCCGTGATTGTGAGGTCCCCAAAACCGGCACAACATGCCCCTCTAAGTGGTCCACTTAACTTGTCATCGGGATCCCAAACTACCCAAAATATTTCAGTGAAAAAGGACGTAGCTATCGATCCAGATGAGAATTGTTTGTCTTCAATGTGTTATGGAAACGGGTCTTTTCACAAGACAACGCAACATACTCCAGAAAATCTTTGTAAAAACTTCTCCGACTTTTCAGACCGATTAATACCTCCTGAAAGGGATAGAGGTCGTCGCCACAGTGAAGATGTTTCAATTGCTAGGGACGACTGTGGATCCTTGCTGAGGAACCTTAGGGATGAGGAGCCCATTCAAAGGATCGATAGGAGGCGAACTAGCTTACCTGAAGCAATGAACTCCTTCGCAAACGATAGATCTCAGCATATTCCAGAACTAGTAATTAATTTTCATCATTATATATAGACTTGATGACTTAATATTTCTCCTATTATAGGATCGACCTTCGGAAGTTGACATTCCAGAACCATTGAATTTTTTAACTATTAAGCAAGAACCTATTGAGTGGCACAGTGATGCAGACAACGAAAATAATACTTTAACGGGCAAGCCTCCTCCTCCTTTAGATATAATAAAGACAGAAATTGCTGCAAATACAGATGATGATGGGCATACTGATAAGGAAGAAGAGGAAGAAATGGTTTATTCCCCATTGTCCTGTGAACTTTGCGGCGAAACCTTCACGATCCCAAAGGAATGGGTTCGTCACATTGAAAACCACATGGATTGTAAAACTTCCTATGTTCCGAAAAAGAAGAGACGGATATCGGTAAATATTTTTGCATAAATAAGGTTTTTCCAAATACAATACCTCAGGGTACTATAATACTATATGAACTTTTGTTTTTTTAATTTGCCTTGAGAAATTAATCGATAATAGCTAATACCATACTTTAGAGACAACTGAATAATATCCAAACCATTAATTTCTTAAAATTTAATTTACTTTGCGTTTATTTTCATATGTTATTGAATAAGTACGAAGAATTTACTCGTCAGAGGAGTTGAAGTCAATTTTTAAATAAGCTAAATAGTTAAACCAAAAAATATAGAAGAGAAAATTGATTAGAAGAACTTGTTATACTTTAAATCCAATTCATAATAATGGATAATATTTATAAATTATTCTAACATTTATGGAATCAATAGGAGATTTTCTGAATCAAATTATAATTAGAGATCGATATATTTTAGTATCGAGTTACTTATAAGAAAGGAGGTATTACCAGAAAAACCCTTATATTTTGTATGTCGCAAGAATGTTATTGTTTTATTAAAGGAAATGAATTGGAGAAAATTTCATATATTGGTTATTTTTATCATTAATTGAAGGATTGCGGAAATGTACTTTAGTCTAAAACAGTCAGTAAAATATTGTAAAAATCTAAAAGACAATTTTGTTTTGTTTTATAGACAAACTCTTCCGATTTAATTCCATCTTTAAAATGTGACCTGTGTGCAACGTAAGAATTATTTGATTGGTGTAGAAATTTACTATTGTAGCAATGCTGTTTTTTTTTCCAGGCAATATGTTACTCCAGCAGAATGGGTTCGTCACATCCAAACGGAACATACTGAGCGAGAACTTGCAATGTGCAACAATAAGCACGGAATTTCTTCACTCAAAAAGTTAGAGCTTTAGCTAATATTTGATTCGTTATCATAAATATGAAAAACAAATTGATTAACTTTACAGAAAATCTTCCATACCCTCCAATGCCGGAACGCTTGAATATTTAAAATACTTGGGCAAGACTTGTGATATTTGCAACAAGAAATTTCCCTCATACGCCAGCATGGTGATACATAGCAGAACGCACACAGGTAAATTTTCGATTGTTGCAAATGAAGTGATAAAATTTCGTGCAAATTAGGTGAAAAACCATTTCATTGTAGTCCATGCAACAAAGGATTCAATGTCAAATCGAACTTGCTACGACACATGAGGACTCTGCACAACCAACTTGGACCCTCAACCAGTGTAAGTGACGATAGCCCAAGAAGCCCTGATGGGTTAGATTGAAAGAAAAACATTGAATGTGAAATTGAAAACAACGTGAAAGATAAATAAATAAAGATATTTTTATTTAAGGGTGCTTCTATTTATGTTTTCAAGAGTTTTTTCCTGTCTATTTGACCCTAATGAAAGCAAAACACAAATAAAGCAATATTTTCATATAAATCTGTTTAGACACAGAGTACAATAAGCGTTTTTCTCAAAACTAATCTTTTAAAACTGACGCAAGGGACTGAAAATATTTTGCTACTTTTCCCCGTTCTTTATGGTTGATTGCAAGTAATATTTTACATTTTGGTATATTTTACCAAAACGGCACATCAAAAATTTGGAATATTTAATACATACCTTATAAAGAATTATTTCCATTATTTCAATATTAGAGAGCTTGATTCTTTATTACACCCCCTTTTAATTACTTTTCGCCTGAACTCATGAGCAAAGTTCGTGTCTGCAGATCAGCTATATAATTTGTGTCATATAGATATTACTAAATGAAAATGTTGGTTTTCTTTATTGATATTAACTTTATTACAAACAAAAATCTATAAAGCTATTTCATATTTAAAAAATTTTGTTTATTAATCAATTTTTTGCTTTTTCGATATTTCAGTCTCAGACTCATTGCTATATTTTCTTTTATTGCTCTTTGATACATTGTCCTCAATTTCTGTATTAACATTATCGCTCTGTTGTTCTTCAAACTTGGAATCAAAATGATTACCATTTTCATGTTCAAGCCTTTTACATTCTTCCTCATTCAATTTTGTTTGATTTGACGCCGATGTGTCTGATTTTAAAATTTCTCTAAGCGCCATTGTCGCATATGACGATGCTGGCAAAGCAAAATCTAATAAAAGGGCTTTAAATGTTCCTTCTAAACCATCTTCATCTGCTTTAATCCCTTTAAAAATTTCATAGTCTGATAAGAGTAGCGTTGATGTTGGCGATGTGTAGTTCTTAATTTCCCATTTCATATTTTCTGGCTTAATCAAAATTTTCCTGTACGCTCCAGCTAGAGAATATGTCTTCACGTTACTTTTTAGCTTTTCAGAAGATAGCCCATTTTCCTCCAAAAGCTGTTTATACCAATCATGGACTTCATTTGCGGGATAAGTTATATCGTGGCCTGGTAAAGGAAGCACTATGTCGAATATTGTATACTTTCTACTTTCTATGTCCTCTTCTGTTAAAGGATGAACTTTTGCCTACAAATTAATGAAACCATTATGGTTTTTAAATTTCAACTTAATAAGCTAAAATACCTTAAATAACGAAATTTGTTCTTGAAGTTCGAAGTCTGCCTCCCCATTATCTTCGGGAGATTCTTCTTCGGAAGACTCAATTAGGCTTTCGACTATTTTAAAAATGCTTTTAATGTAAATTATTATTGCAATAATTTTATTTACCATCAACAACATCCAGAACTGAAGAAGGTTCTTTGCGTTCTTCGTCCTTGTAGACTAAATCTCCGGGAATAAGTTTTAGCCCAAACTCCTTGATTCGTCGGGATGCTATTTTATTCCAAATGAAACTCTGATATGAGTGAGTGTATAGCAACAGCATGTTCCTGGGTATCTAAATTGAAAAATATTTGGTCACCTAATAATATAAATAACAACACTTTGATAATTTGCTTACTCTTCGCAAGGAGTTTGCATAGTCATTTTCGCCGAACCGAGCAAGACCATCAAGAAGCTTCTTTTCAATAAATTTATTATTATGGATTAAAGACGAAGCCTCAGCGGAATTTCGATTTTTCCACCATCGTTCACGAGCTTCGCGCAATACATAAGAGTCATTTTCGCGGGGTTTTAATATAAGCTCGCATGCCTGACAAATAGAACTATGTATAGAATATTGGCATATAAATGTAGTTGCAAAAAAAGATCCAAAGCTTTGATTTGATTTGGTTATTACTAATATATTTGTATACATACCTCCTTGTAATCTCCTTTAAGCAAGGCTATACCAATCTTATAAGTGGGTATAGATTCACAATTCCCAAATCGTTGTAAGCCGAAATAGTTTATGAATCCGTATTCTTTCAAACTTTCTAAAGATTTCGAAATCGTTTCATCATCCTGCCGAATATGACGCAATGCTATACGAAATCTGAATGTTTCGAAGCTATTATCAAGTTCTATCAAAAGCAGTAAAATTTACCTATTTCCTTTTAGTTCTCCCAGCTTAAGCACCTTGTCTTTGAACTCGAAATTTCCTACTTTCATGTAGGGGAAACGTTTTGCTGCTCTGACTATTTGAGCGGGCTCACGTTTTTTAACGCAAAATTTTTGAGATGTTTTCGCTCGTTTGTCTTTTGTACCAGCATAGTGCACCATGGACGGTTGCAGCCTATTGCAAAATTGTCATTAGTGAATAGAAGTTTAAGGCTTCTTATTAAGGATCTGATATTCAAAGGGGAACCAAACAAAATTTCTTGAAAAGCAAAGTATGTAAAGAAGTTTGAAGGAAGCTCTCTCATGTTAGCTTTGTTGCTATTTTGTTTCTGTTGTTATAAGTTCGACACATTTTAGTTATTTTATTTAAGATAATAATAACAATGTATCTAATAATAATTGTTGACTAAGGTTTTAGATAAAATTTCCCTTATATACCTGAGGAATTGCGCTAGATCAGACGCCGCTTGAACAGTGTCGGTGTTCTCCTTGTGTATTACAAAATAAACGTATTCTCCGGGCCATAACCACTTTGTCCGTTGATTCTCGCCTAAAAATTAGCGAATAAAACAAATCAAATAACACAATACATGGAAAAATTTCAGAGAAATCGTAGGAGATCCTAGAGATAATAGTTGATTTTGTTATTAATAATATAAACAAGAGAAAAACACATTACGAATAATCTGAAATCACTGGTTCCAAAAACCATGAGTATTCTGTTAAACTCTAATGAATTCTAACATCAAAATATCACCCTTTAAATATTTCAAAATTGTTCATCAGATGTGAAGCAAACTTAAAAACTCCCGGTTTTTGGTGAAATTTTTATCAAATTTATGATCAAGAGGTCTATGTTGAATTTTCTTAAGGATTATACATATTTGAAATCAGCGGTACTAAAGTCTTTATGTTCCAAATATATTAAGCGGTTCCAGAACAAAGAATTTTTGTTTGGATAAGTCATCAAAACTTCTCATACACGGTATCAATGGACACTGCTACTAAGTTAGTAGATTTTATGCCACAGCGACATGCATATCCCCTATATGACACGAATTGTTGAAAAATTTCATTACAGTGCTACTGTTTTGAACAGGTGTTTTACGGAGAATTTTTACTTATAACTCGTAAACGAACGCAGAAATGTTCTGATTATTTTGTCAATTAGAAAGTAAAGGCAGATTAATAAAGCTGCATATTACTTATCGTTGTACCACATACAGTTTGCAATTAACAAGAGCGATATTAAAATGTCGTCGAATGGCGTTAATGTTTTGCGCACAAATGTAAAACAATTTGGAAAAATTAAAATGAGAGTTGTACATGCAAAGAAGTAGAATTCTATAAGTTGAAACTTGAAGCTAATAAAGAGAAAAATTCTTACCTGTTTGTGATTTCCTGCATTGAATAAATTTCCCCTCGCCAACAGTAATCGTTGTAGTAACAATTGTGCTTCCATACTGCTCTTTCAGTGTTTTATGCACGAGGGTTCTCTTATCCTTGTCCAATGCAGTGACATCAATGTTCACTTCAAGTTTTTCTTCGCCTTGATTCTTATCCTTCAGGATTTCCTGGATTTTCCCCAAGATCTCTGGCGTTATTACTGCCTCGAGCTCTTCTTTTAACGAGTTCAACTTAGCCAAATCCAGTCCTTTAAAAGGCTTAGTTAAAATACAAAGGAATATGTGAAAAATTACAAAATTGTTTACCATCATCGATAGGCTCCGGCAAGTCTAGATTAGATAGCCGAACCTGATTCCCTTCGAGATCGATCTCGTTAACATGGAAATCGGAGAAACGCGCCTTGATAATGCCTTGAAATCCTGGTCCTTGGCTCACGTATTGAGTAATTCCCACTTGGTCTTCCGAGAGATTGCTCCTCACAATGTGATCTTTGCTGTAAACGAATTTTACGAATAAATAAGCCAGTCAAATTATTTGCAGTTGTAACTTGTGTTGGCCTCTATGCTGCCGGCTAGGAGGACCAGTTGTTTCAGGCCTTTTGAGAATATTTCTATTTTTTCCGCCAAAATTCTTTGAGAATTTGCCATGTTTACCAAATCTTCCCTTACCCATTTTACGAGTTGCGCCGTCAGTATTGATTGACAGCAAAACACGTGGGTTCCAAAGTTGCCATTTACAAACGGAAATTTATTTGGATTTTTAGTACAAATTTGTAAGAACATAGTTGAGGTATTGTAAACGCAGCGCTATTCTGACAGTTTGGCGTTTTTGTGGACTTTTCATTTTTATGGAGCTAATTCACTAATTATTTCAAATAAAATGGTTTATATACACTTTCCTTCACATTTAACGGAGGAGGAACTAATGCTGCAGGCGAAATACCAGAAGCTGAAGAAAAAGGTAAGTAATTTGTGGGTGGAATTTATTAACTATCCAAGTTTTGTTTGAATAGAAAAAGGCGCTCCAGCAACTTAAAGCCCCAAAGCCTGAGCCAGAAAAGCCAATTGCTCTTAAAAGGCCAGCTGATGCAAGGGACGCAAGAGAAGTGGCGAGGAAACTTATCAAGAGTGGGGCGATCCCAGCTATACAAAAACAGCAGACTAAACAGGATCAGACCTCCTTCAAAAGGCCGAAAGGTTTGTTTGATATAACAACATTTTTTCTCCAATATTTTAATCTGTAAATGTTCGAAATATGTCTTTTCAGGGCAAGAGAGGAAAAGGGTTCAGCCAGACGCAGGGGTTGCTGCCTATCAGCCGTTTTCTTCTACTCAAAACGATGTAGCTCAGGACACCATTGGGGAAATAACCGAAAAGGAGACCAGGTATTTATCTTAGTTTAAGTTTTATTTACAGCTTTTACTAAAATGTACACATCTTGCGTTTTACTCTTCTTGCTCTGAACGATCTATCTACAACTATTCTGCAAAAAAATTCGGACTAAACTTTTTTTAAAAGCAAAATCCGTAAATATCGACACTGGGATTAAGATTGTTCAATAATTCAGATTACCTTTTGCATTATATCTGTACATGGTATATGTAATATAGTTCTTACTCCGGTATTCAGATTAGGAATAAAGCTAAGATTAAAAGTCCAAGTTGGAAAAAATTTCTTTAAATCTACAAGTTTGGAATCATTACAAATTTTTGATGCGAATTTGTCAAAACCAGACGTTAATGGAATTAGGATAGGGAGCACAATTTGATTTTGGATGTAATCGGTAACAAAATCAGGATAGAGAGTATCTATCGATGCTACATTAAAGAATCATAGTGGGGTTGGTGAAAAAAAAAGTTCTTTTAAAATATAACTTAACACTAACTTTTTCTGAAGGAAGAAATTTTATAACATTCCATTCTTTTTCAGTCGTATTCACAATTTATACCAACAATTTGCTTCAGAGCGAGATCGTGAAGAAAGAGGACTTAATACAGATAAAAAAGGTGAACCGGCTCGTGGAGATAAGCCACGTGCCGGCAATACCATTTTTGTTTCGGGCAACAAGGTTACAGAGGAATTCCTGAAGAAGCACTTCAGCGATTTTGGAACCATTGTCAACGTGTCCATGGAAATAGAAAAAGGGTATTAAGGTAGTTTATCTGATTTAAAAACTGATTTTAATTATCTTTATTTTTTAGTCGGGGTTTTGTTACATTTTCTAAACCAGAATCTGCTGATAGAGCAATAAGTGAAATGCATTCCAAATCGATTGCTGGTATTCAACTGCAGGTTCAATTAGCCCGACGGCAGCCACAAATCGAGCCTATTAATGATGCATCATCTTCGGCTGTTTGGTCAACAATTGGTATAATTCTTCATTCTTTAATCAATATATCGCCTATTGTTAATTTAATAATAATTTTAGCTGCCAGCCAGTCACAGAAAGGCAGTCATAAAGATGCTAGACGTGAAATGGTTCAGTATGATGAGGATTTCTTAACCTTTTAGATGTTTTGTGCGATGTTGAAATGGTGTCAGAAAGTAGAAAGATAATAAATTAAGTGTCAACCAATTTTGAAGTTTAAAATAGTGATAATTGTAACCTGTTAATAACTCTGGTACTATAAAACACGTTATCTTACCGTTACTCTAATAGCTGAATTTTGTACTTCCCTTCCTCTCTTCCGTGATGCTGAGTACTTTTGCGATTGTAATATTGAAAAGTTTAAGAGTAACACTTTAATTTGGAAAAAGTGGACACAGAACATATTCAAAGCATTTTGAATACACATTTTTCAATTTTCTTGTGAGAGTCACTCCTAAAAGTGTTTTTTTTTTCCCCACCATATTTTCATATATAAATATCACCATATTTTCGTCATAAATATCCACATTTGATCATTCTAATTTTCTAAAATTGTCTATAAGTAAGTAAATCCCGAAGACCTCTCGTGAAACATATTAATGATTATCTTCTGAAATTTTAAATATTCGCTCCTACATTAATGATTTTAGTGGCGGACCATCATCATTTAAAAGTAATCAAATTATTTACTTTAGAGAAGTATTAGTTTTCTATTCATCAGTCATGTTATACCTGGTGTTACTCAAATGAATTGTTTTCATTAATTATAACTGATTGAATGATTGAAAGGCAGTTATAAAATCGTTAAAATTTTCTGTATTTCTTAACAAAAACAAGGTAATTAAATGTTAATTGCTTAAGTAGCTCCACATAATCTCTTTATACAATACAAAACAATGCCAGGAAGAATATTTATCAAACTGCGAACGTGTTCTGATAAAAAATTAAAAATAAAAGAGTTCACAAAAAATGCAAAGGGCCTCAGCTATTTAAGCCTGGGTATCGTTGAGGGACGCAAGCGGCTATTGGCCACGTCCATCGTTTCCGGGTGGATTAAAGTAGTCCCAGTGGTGGTGGTGGATATTCTTTCCAGACATGCCCAACAAGAGGAATCCCAGAGCCATCAGGATAAGGACTGCAATAGCTGTCGTCATACTTCTGTCGGTGCCCTCCTTTTGTGCACTCTGCAGATAGTTCACGATTTGGTTCATTGTTCGCACCATTTGGGATCCACAGAGTCGCAAAAGCTGCCCACTAAGTTGGGCAACTGTTGGCTCTGGAGACCGCGTTTCTTGTCTACTTCGGCGATGTTCACGATAACATTCATCCTCGGAGGAGGAATCACGTCTGCGATGATGTCTTCGTCGTCTCTGAACTTGATGGCTTGGCTGATGTTCTTCGTCAGTTGGATTTCGAAGTTGGTAGAAGGAAGGTGGTGGTAAAGAATACTGGAAATATTCCGGAGGTATTGCAGGTTGCTGAGGTGGCGGTGGACGTGCAGGGGCTTCTTCTTGAGGTGCAACAGACTTAATTGTCTCTTCAGTTTCTGTGGTTTGAGTTTGTGCTTGGGAATGATCCCTTTCGGTGCTTCTGACTCTCTCAATAATTTCTTCTATTAAGCCTGGAGGTATTTGCATATTTGTAACAACTAAATTCCCTGATTTGCACTCTAAGTCGTCAGCACTGATTTGAGAACCTTCAAGTTGTGATACCATTATTCTACCTGCTTGAAGTGCGTGCACGCTTAGCCGTTCAACTTCTAAGTCTGCAATGGCTAGTCTATTGGAAGGACTGATTTCAGTTGGTGGGTGCTCTGGAACAACTGCCAACTCTGGTTCTGCGGGTGGTTCTTCTCTAGGAATTATAGCTGACACGTCTTCTGACGGAACAGAGGAACGTTTTCTTGGAGGAGGTTGCGGAGGAGGCTCTTCAGGCTCTGACTCAGTCTTCCTTTCATCCCTAAAATCTTCCAGTAGTGTTCGTTCTGGTTCCTCCTGTTCAGATTGGGATTGGGTTTGAGATTCTTGAGTATCTTGAGCTCGCTGCTCGCTAGTTATAGAGCGCTGATCGCTCGAGTAATCTACGGTCAGTCTTTCTTCTTCCTCCTGCCTTTGACTACTTAAATCGGATTTTGCTATTTGCTCCTCCAATTTTTCTTCTGATTGGAACTCTCGTGCCATTTCTTCATCTATATCAAAGTCGTCAACAGGTTGCACAATGAGAGATGCGGAGAGCATTGTCTCATTTACCCTATGAGGGATGGGTGTAGGAACCCTTTTTTCGATAATAACCGCTGATGGAGTCGCGGGCCTGCTCCTGCTGTGAGTTCTTGAACGTCCTTCTGTAGATCCTCGCGATCTTTCAGAAAAACTCCTCTGTCCCGCCTCTCTAAACCTCTGTAAACTTTTAGTCAAATTCTCTTCTTCTGCTAATTGTCTAGCTCTTTCTATTTCTGCTTCTTGCTCCTCTTTTAGGATATCTTCTAAAGTTTTTGATCGTCTGGGCTCAATGATCTTCATATCTTCTGTAATTTCAAACTCCTCGCAAACAAAATCATCAGGGAGTGGATCTGTCTGCGTAGATACCTCGACTTCAATGCATTTTTCCACAGGTTTATCAATTTCATAGTTTCCATTTTGTTGATAGTCCAAAACAATTTTTTCCCCTCCAGCATCTTTATCGTATTTATCTCCTCCCCGCTTTTTATTATCTCGCGGCGGCCTGGGCGGAGGTGGTAATGGTCGGTATTTCATTTTGTTTATAACATCCCCTGATACAAGATGTTTTGGAGATTCTGGGCGATCAACTTCATCTAATTCTTCGTATTGTGTCACATCCGGAGAATGTTCCTTCCTAAAATTATACAATTCATTGTAGGACGATGGGAAGTATAGTAGTGATTTTTTCGTTACTTCTTTAACTTAATATTAATTGTTCGTCCAGAACGAGACAGTTGCATTTTCAAATTCATAATCTGTTTTAAAGAAATACTTACTGCGTTTCTTCTATACTAGCCGATGATTTTCTTCGTGGTGGCCTTGAAGGCCCGATTGTGCTGTAATTACGCTTTGGACGTTCTGGTGGCGGGGCGTCTGACTTCAAATGCGGCATTGTTGCAAATTTATCTTCTATTATTGGAAGGGGTGATCGTTTTCTTCTTACGGGTGGGGGTGGCCTAGGAGGGGGCTCCTTGCGGACAACGGCGTATCTGAGAGGAATAGAATTAATCGTCCGATGAAACAAATATCAGTTCAGGTAATTTGAAGTACAAACCCATCGCTTTCCTTCATTTCAACGAAAAATCGATCCTCCTCCGGCTGTATATCTGATGTAAGTGAATCCGCTCCCCTAGAGGTTCGATCATCATCTGTTATGCGCGAACGCGATCTTGATCTTGTTGGTGGTGTTGGGGTTGCAAAATTTTCCGCCTGCGCAAGCGGTATTATGTATTCATGCTCCGTGCGATATACGATCAACTGCAATAGATGTTATAATAGTACGGATTAAAGAGATAATCATTAAAAAATTACTTGTTCGGCTGGATTGTCGTTGGGCAAGAATGTGTTAGAGATTGATCTTCCTCCAAAACCGTTGACGAAAGAATCCTTCTCAACGGACTCTCTCATTTGCTTTTTCCTCCGCTTTGGTGCTTTTGGAGGTGTTTCAGTCTTAAGCTCCTCGAAATCGTCGGACGGTATAAAGGTCCTTGTAATCTCAGGGATATCGGGGTTATTATTCTCCTCCTTATAAAATACTCGGTCATCGTCGTCGTAGTACGGTAATTCGCTATCAGGAACGTCCTGACTGTCTTGCGAGTACTGTTTTTTTGATTTTCTGAGTGGACGATTCGGAGAAAAGTTTTTATAATAATCGCTACCTGTTTGTGGCAAAGAAATATTGTCGTCATAGTTTTCCTTCTGTTCGATGTCGAACTCTTGCGAAACTTCGTGAGAATCGACATTTGGGCTGTATTTTAACTTAGAGCGCCTTGGCTTAGGTGGGGGAACGGCGTCGTATCCATAATTTATTTGGCCTGTGCTATCCATTTCGGGATACATTCCTTGCGAGTCGCCCAACTGAGCGAGGGCATTAAGAGGCGTGTCGAAACCCTCTCTAATAGCTGAACTGATGTACTGTCGGATTTCGATATTATCCTGGGATATACCTCTTTTCCTCAGGAAGAATTGATCATCGTCGATTTCCTCAAGTACGCCTTTTTGCCGCTGCCCTGAACTACCGGTCGATTGTGTTTCTTGGTTTGTGTTAGTCATTGACCCAGTTAGACCTTCTTCAGATGGATAATTTTCGGCTTCCATCTCAGATCCCCTCAACATCTTGTTCCTCAAAATTTCTTTCTCCGTCCATCCTACATCTTTACTTTCTTCCGATATAAGATCAGAATCTTGGTGAATCATTGGATGTCGTTTTTTGAATTCTCCCTCTCTACTCTTCGAAATTTCGTGGATAGCTCGATTTTCTTCATCATATTCGGCAAATTGTTTCTGTTCGACTGTTTCTAGACCTGCAATCTCTGCTTCATTTTCATCTTGAGTGCTTTGGTCTAAGTCCTCTTTCATTCTCCTTTCCAATGAAGAATCTCTCTCAACGCGTTCTAAACTTTCAACTTCACTTCCGTATCTGCGGTACTTACCACTTTCACTATCACCATAACTTACGTCGGAAAATTTATCTATCCATCTTGATCCCACAGGGCCCTTGTCCCTCTCTCCTCTTAGTATAGTTGTTGATTCAAGCGATGGAGGAGTTTCTGAGCTAGGGGCATCACCAGCCTGTGCGATCACTTGGGTGCCGATTTTTTCCTTCTTTTTTCGCAAAGCGCGTGGATACGTGCCGAAATTAAATTCGAATTTCTTTTTTACTGGAGTAGCACCCGACTCTGGGGTAGTTCCAGACGTCGTGTCCATTGAGGCGCCTGCTTCTTTAAGGGATCTACTTCGTTTTAATTTAAGTGATGAGAATTTTTCTGGAATTTTAAATTTTGACATGTCAGGCTTGCTAAATTTGGTGAACTCGGGTCGTTTGAATTCGATTTTCTTAAATTCGGGGGTTTTGAATTTGGGCATTTCTGGTGTTTTAAACTTTGGTAAATCGGGACGTTTCATTTCTGGTAATTTCATCTTCGAAAATTCCGGAGCCTTAAATCGCTTCCTTTCCTTCGCCTTGGGGCTACCAGATGCCGGCTTCTTCATACCGCGCAACTTAGTCCTTATCTTTCCTGCTTGAGACCGCAAGTTTGCTTGCACTTTGCGACTTTTGTCTTGAGCACTAGCCATAAAGCCTTTTTTTCGATTTTCTGGTTTAAGAGGAAGCTCTTCTAAGGCACTTGAATCAACTTGACTAGTGTGCACTTCGTAATCAGTTCTAGATTCTGTTCTTGGAGTTGTGGTCGCTGAACTAAAATATCGTTCCTCCATATCACGCTGAAGTTCTTGTGCACTAACTTCTTCAGGTGCAGCTTCTAAGTTTGATTTTTCAGGGACCTCACCGACAGTTTTAACTTCATCAATTTCCATGGGTTCGCATAATTGAAGGCTGGAAATGGGCTGTGATGAGCTGGGAGCGGGAACTGGGAACTCTCTTTCTTCCGCTGGTTTTAAAAGGGCTGGGGTTTCAATAGGCTCTCCGATTGGTTCGTATTCATGATCACTGTAAGAGTTTTTTGTTTAATTTAGTATTGCTTTAAATATTACTATAGGTTTAAATATTTTCATATGATATATGATAAAAATGAACTATATACTATTATAAAATCAATATATTAATGAAAAATGTTGCAATATATTATTTTACGCATATTGTCTGTTTGGAAAAAAGTCTTCGAAACTTTTTTTTTTAATTTTCTTTGCGTTATGTGGAATATCATATTTTTTTTATAAATAGTAAAAGTACTGCTAAATAATTTGTGAAATTAATTTAAACTAGTACGCTGATGTGTGTGAATTTTTATAAAAATTCACTAGATATGAATATTGCTTTTTTGTAAATCATTTTGTTACACTTTTTTGTAGACTTTATTAGATGTTGTTATGAACATAAATATTTCAAAATTATTGCTATAAATTGATCGAAGTATCAAGAGAGCACTTAATTCTTTAGAATGATAAAACATTAAAGATTTTAGTGTAAATATTTGAAAATTGTGCTCATAAAAATATGATAAATGTTTCGACAAAAGCCCAAAATTTCTAGCAAATCGTTTGATTAAATTAGAAGCGCTATTAGACGTATTAGTTTCAATTCAAAATGCGTTTTAATACATCAAAACTTTTAAATCGCCCAAATTTACTTGGAGCTCTTTATAAATAGCATCACGCCTCTATTTTATCTTGTCTTTAAAAGATGCAAGAAATCTTTGAATTTTCTTAAAATTAGAAAATGTTCTTGACAGAATTTGAATGCACCAGAACTCAATTTCTCTTTTAGGAATAAAGTATAAACGTAGATAGATATCATGACTCCTTACGGCTGGGTATTCAAGACGTAAGTTTTCCCCCTTATTAACATAAAGAAAATTTCTTTGCAAACTGCTTAAGAACTTGATAAATATTCAACGGTTACTTTGTCGTATCGGCAAAAGAAAATGAAAACACTTCTAGCATCTAGCATATGCTATTTAGAATTTTTGGCACTAATGTCGCATGGGCCGAGAATGATTTATTTATAGGCATTGCCGACTATTTTGTGTTTGTTTTGTAGCAATGGCTAAATATCTATCTAACAGCGTGAAAATCTTCGATTACGCAATGATTTCTTAAATGGTCTCTACGCGTGGCGAGTGATTGAGGAATTCTGTGCGTTATTTATTACCGCGTTAAATAAGTCCTCTCGATCCATTCCTTCTTATCCCTTGGCCCTTTATCTTCGGTGTCCACCCTTGATTTATGCGTTGCGAAGTCGAAGCTGACCGTTTTAGTGAGACTTCCGGCTCGAATATCTCTGGCTGAACCACCGTAGGAAGGTGCACGGGGTGTACGATCTTGCGATTGAGTCCTGCTAAAGTAATCCTTACGCTGTAATAGTTTAGAATGCATCATTCTATCCCTAGATGTCGCTCTCACTACCGGGGGCTTTTGGTCGACTTTTGGTGTTTCTTCTTGTATTTCTTGATCCATACTCATAGATACTATGGGTAGTTTTTGTTCTATTATTTCTTGAGTAGAAGAAATTTCAGTTTCTTTCAACTGTTCTGGAGCTTCTACCATATACCCTCCAGACATTCTTTCTTCAGAAACAGGACGGTTAGGTATGTCGATAGAAACCGATATCAAATTTTTTTGTTGGTAAGGAGTAGCGCTCCTGTCCCTGCTTGGTGTTCTTTCTCCTCGCACAGCAACAAGATTCGGCTGACTTGATCTAAGGATATCACTTCTTTTGAAAAGCTGTCGCCTTCCAACTGCTGGTTCAACAACTGGCACAGGGCCAATCAACTGTGGTGTCTGTTGTCTTAATCGGCTGTCGTCCAAAGTAGTGGGTGGAGCTGTTAAATCAATATTACTTACTTTGAGTTTCTGAGAAGCTCTCATTGGAGTGGAAGCTGGAACTTCCTTGGGTTTAATTGAGTACTGATCTAACTCGTCGACTTTTAAGGAAAATGTTTCTAATATAGAACTTGGTGCAACCTGCTTAATCGCTGTTTCTATAATAAGCGGTTTTGTTCGTTCAGGTCCCTTTTCTTCCTCCTCTACAACAATCATATTTAGTTCAATTGGTCTCAGAGGCATTGGATGACCATCTTCCATGGAAACCTCCATAAGCTCGATCGGCTTACTTGGCTTTAAAACTGATTTTAAAGGAACTGGGTCCTCTTTCTGAGCTTCATCAGTTTTCTCAGCTGTTTTCGATTTAAAGAATGATTTTATCGAAAAAGATTCTTCTTTAGGTCGATCTTCTGAACCTGCTGAACCAGTAGATTCATGCGATTTACCTGACTTGAAAAGTGATTTAATAGAAAAAGGCTCAGATTTTGGTAAATCTTCAGATTCTGTAAAGGTTTCGATTTCCATATCAAAGCTTACTGAGGGACCTGATTTAATTTCAATAAGTTCTTCAATTGGTGCTTCAGCTGAGTTGTTTGATTTACTAAACATTGTAGTTATCGAAAAAGATTCCATTTTTGTCTGATCTTCAATTACAACAGGTTGGCTAAATGCCATCTCTGTTGGACTTTCAAATTTCTTTAACTCAACAGGAGGCTGGTCGAAATCAGCGGCATGTTGCCTTTTCAATTTAGTGGCATCTCCTTGTGAAATTTGTCTTTGGTCTTGGTTCTGTGGTGCATACGAACTTTGATTTGACTCTGCCAACGGTTGCATACTAGGTAATGTTTGATGACTTTGTAACGAAAAAGACCCTTGTCCAGGGTCTGGAGGGAAATTATTTTTGAAATTAATGTTTATTGGAGCACATACTTCTGCGTTTGAACGAATATTTTCTTTATTTTGAGCATGCTCTTCTCCGTCCACAGCGACTTTATTTTTTCGAAACTCTTCATATACAGAGAAAGGTGCTTTCATTTCTCGAGTTGGTGTTGGAGCGGTAAAGTTTATTTGTGGAACATCCATTCTGGAACCTCTTCGCGAAGATGGTATGTTTATGGTAGGTATGTTAATATCGGCTACAAATAGTTCTGTTTTAGAAGGCGTTCTTGAAGGAACTCTTCTAAGTCCAACACTCCGGACAGAAATGGTGTCAGGATCTCGAATTGAACCGCGATGCAAATTTCTATCGATTGATACCGCCCTTTGTTTCCAAGGTGATGGCATAGTTTCGGGATCAGAAGCATCCGATATACTTCGTACAACTAAGGCACACTTAGCAGCTTCAGCAAGTCCCCGTGATATATCCATAGGAGGATTTTTTTCCGACACTGGCTCCTGTGATGTTCCCATTGCGAAACTTTTAGAAGATATCCTGTCCGCATCTGGGAAGTTTATGTGCCCGATAGCACAACTTTTAGTCGACATCTGATCATATTGCATTCCAGGACGTTCGACAAAGAGCTCCTGGCCAGTTGGTGAAGTGAATTGCGCCGCATCGCTGTGGTAACCAAGTCTGGATTCAGGTCGAGAGCCAACTGGATTTATACGTTCCGGAAGTAAAGAGTCACTTTGATAATACTGACACGCGCAACGGACATCTAAAGTTGCTCCGCTAGCGCTTTCCACACGCGATGTCGTGTGCTTCTTTTCCCGGGGTATTGAACCCACGGACTGCGAACGTAATGGCGGTTTTGAACTCATTAAAGCTGCATGTATTTAACGTTAACTGGATTTCTATAAGCTTTTCTTACTGCTGTTTACAAACACACTTAGCGTCTTCGATTCAAAAACGTAACTAAAATCAGCAGTTAGTGCAGAAAATTCGGCAAGTTGATTTCGAAGTTATTTTTAAGCGAATGAAAGAAAATAAATAATAGGAAAAAAATAAATAATATACGAATAGTCGAGGAACGCGACCCCGGGCCCGTTTTACTTTACATAACGTCTTCGCGAGTATTCGAAGATCTGCCACTGGGAATCTCAATTCAGCGTGGAGTGTATTTTTAATGCGAACAGAAACAAAAACAAAAATAATTTCGAAAATTTTATAAAGAAGCTTTTCAGCCCGCTCTATGTTATGTTCATCGTTGCAAATTTCTTTTGCTACTGGGGCACTCTGGCGATCTTAAGTTCGCCAGTGGGGATGATCCTATTCCTAGAACGGTCCTCAGCTGCGCTTTTTGTATGGGTGGAAGCCGAATTGGACTCTCGTTAGTGGTCGCCTTTGCTGCTTTTTTTTTGACTCGACTTAAAATTCATTTAAAAAATATTTGCCCAAGACATTTCTTCAAGTGGGGCCCAGGCACGATGTTTTAAAAGATATACTCGTATTTCTTGAATACGACGCTTTGTTACTTGCTGCCGCTGAGGTGAATACTGGTGCTATTCATTTCGACTTGATGGCTATTTTCAGACCATAAAGTGCTTGTAATGAGTGAATGACATCGGTCTGCAAGACGAACGCTATTTTCTGATGTTTTTTTGGCAAACAGAAATTAACAATTTATTACTGCTTTGTTTGATGGTATCACGCTTAATCCTATTTCTAGTTTTGATGACAGAGAGTAAATAACTTAAAATGTAATATTGGGGACCTGTGTTTAAAAATCGCTAAAACCGTAGGTGCAATTAAAATAAATAATAAAAGAAAATAACAAATTTGTCCAGGCTAATTATTTCGTACCCTGTTATTTATTCGTTTCTAAAAAGTTAAAATGCAAGTTATTGTTAGTTCCTTCTTTCCCTACTTCAAGGTTTAAGAGTTTGGAATATAAATGGCAAATATTTGAAATTAATTGATTGATTAGTTATTTGATTAACCAGAAAGAAATAATTGTAACGTGAATTAATCGGAAAGATATAATCGAGTAATATTATCGATTAATACGAGTCGAATGTCGACTGGCACCATAAATAAAGTAATTGTTGATGGAGTCCGCAAAATCTATGCCACATTTGTTTATTGTTTTTTTCTAGATATGATAGATAGTTGGAATGGAGACAAAACGACATTAAGAACAAACATGCCTAGGTTTCTCAAGTGGTGATTCTTAATTCGATAAATTTAAGGTCGTTTATAAGATTTAAAATTAATTTATAAGTAAATTTGGAAACATACCTGATTTTGGACCACCGCGATTTGTCCAATATCACATGCTCTGGTAATTCAATGTCCTCCCTATGCGGTTCTGCTTCATCTTCTACATGCGAGAAAGTTACCTTTTTATCTGACCCTGGTGAAGGTTCTCGTTTTAGCACAGATTTCAATTCAGGCTCCAGTAGCTCCTCTCGTTCATGCTCTTCAACAATCTTTAACATTTGAGTAGCTTCTTTATCAGAAAGTAAATCATCCCGACCTGACTCTTGATCACTTTCCTCAGCTAGAGTTGAAAGTGGAGGCTTCCTGTCTTCTTCAGATGATGCCGAATCAATCGAGGAAAGTGGCGCCAATCGACTGATTACTTTATCCTGGTCCTCCTCACTACTGCCCATTTTTTCGAGTTTAACATGAACGTTAATATCTTGCTTAATAGCTTCATCTTGCGTTTCTAGTGATCGCTTCAAGGCTCCAACAACTGCTTCTTCTAAAATTTCGTCAATTTTCTGACCGAGTTCTTCGTTGTCTATGTCTTCGTAGAAATGCTCCTTCTTCTTTCTAGGGGCCTTTTGGGGTGGACTAGATTTCATCTCTTCGTCCAGTAATTCTGAAACTGTTGGTTCGGGTGTTGGATGGGACCCTTCTTCAGTCCTTTCCGTTTCTTCATTCCGAAGGAGTTGGGGTATTTCAATAATTTCATCAGGCACTAAAACACTCGAAGCAGGATGTTCACCTGCCAGTTCTTCTCTTCGTTTCCGAATTTTGCTTGGTGACTCTTCCAAGTCAACAATTTCAAGAATCTCATCGCTATCCTGTTTCTCAACAAAGTGAGGAATTTCACTTCTTTCAGCTTTTGGTGATGTTTTTAGTTTAAGAATTTTTTGTTCTTCCGAAAGTACAATTTTTTCATCAGATTTCAGAGGAACCTTTTTTATATGACGCTTCTTCAGCTGCTTATCTGCCATAATTTTTAGCTTATCCATGATTGGGGGACAGCACTTTATCTTTTTTGGTGAATCAATAGACTTAGCTTCTGGTTCACTGTTTTTACTTTTGCTGGGGGAAAGATCTAATTTAGCGAGTTTTGATCGGCCTCGCTTTAATATACCTCGAATTTTACTAGTTTTATTTTTTTTATCTTCCGATTCAGAGGCAGATGCACTCTCGCTTTGCACACTTTTATTATCTTCTTTATCTTCTTCTGTATTTTCAGTATCAGATAAATCGCTTATATAGCGCTCTGTTTCTTTAACTAGCACTTGGTCATGTATTCGAACTTTTTTCAATGATTTCGGAGATTCGGACGGGAGTCGTTGAAGCTCCTGAGATTTTCGTAAAAGTAGCACTATTTCCGGCTCTTCATCAGGTCCCAGTGGACGTTTATATAAATGTGTCCATGGATAACCACCCTATAAAAGTAATTGAGAAAAAGCTAAAAATGCAAAATAAGAATGCAGCGTTTATAGGAATATATATAGAAATAGAAATTATAAAAGGGTAGATTTGTAGAATTCGACATATCTGCGGAGACTCGAAATAAAATAAAATGTTGCCTTGCAATTGCAACCTTAAAAACACGCCATGTTTATGTAGTATACTGCAATTGTACTCACGTGTTGCTTTGCCCGTCTTAAATCCTCCCACCGGTATGTCTGCAAAGGAACAGGTGGGCGATCTTCCTTCTGTTTAATAAGGTACTCTTTAAGGGACTGATAATACTCCTTTTTGGCCTGAGTTGAGAGGGTGCTTGCCTCGCTCTCATTAAGTTGAGGGATGGACTCCAAGAATATCTTCTTCGCTTCCTCCTCGGACCGTGTTGTTGAAATAGGTAGTCCGTTTATTCCCAACTGGGGTTCATTGGTTTGCTCACATTCGTTTGCTTGTAAACGTTGTTCTTCTACTTTTAATGGTTCTTTTTCTAATTTTTGGCCGACGTCTGCTGCTGCTAATTCGTCTTTTAATAATTCCTTTACTTCTGCTGTAGTTGCTTTTTCTGTTGATGATTCTTTTATTTCTGCCGTTGTTGCTTCATCTTTTTTGGTGCCAGAGGGGTCTTGCCCTTGCAGGTATTCTTGCTTTGTCTCCGTGGTTTTCTCTGCTTTCAGCGATTTGTCTTTCAAAGGAGTTTTCAATGGTTCATTGAGCTTGGAAGATTTTGCTGAATTTTGTGAAGTGTCAGGTTTTATTACATCTGTATCTTTTAATGGTAGCGCAGATTCTGGCGTAACTTTCTCAGTGGTATTAGATTTAAAAATGTCTGAAACTTTTATGGATGCAGGATCGCTTTGTTGATCCGTTTTTATTGTGGTTGTGCTTTTTTTGTCTTCAGTTTGATCATAGTCTAGTTGTTCTAGATTTTCAATTTGTATAGAAGGTTTGTCCTGATTATTTGTTGGGTCTGTTTTCGTTTTACTGCTGTCTTTCCTTTCACTCTTTATATGTTCAACTGTTTCTTCCACATGAGGTGGAGACCAAATAAGATCTTTCTGAATTTCAACTGGTGTAACTATCTCTATTTTAATGGATTTGGTTTTACCATTAGTTTCTAACTCGTTTTGCTTCTGTAAACAATCTTTTGTATCACACACTGATTCATTACTTTTTTCCTTAGTTTCTGATTTAAGAGAAATTACAGGCTCTTCTTCTTTTTGTGTTAAATTTTCAGAGGGTCTTCTTGAACCTGCAGCAAATCCAACCTCCGGCTCAAGAGCTGATTGATGAAGCTCTGATTTTATAGATTTATGAAGTTTTGGCAAGGATGGCTGAATTTCAATCACAGTTTTAGGACTTGTCTCTGATTCCACTGTCGATGGTCTCGAGAGTTCTTCTTTTGCAGGTGGAACTTCTTCAACTGTAACTCCACTTGTATCACTTTGTTCACTTACTGAATAATTTTCAAGAGTTTCTATTAAATGTGATTCTATATCGAAGATATGTGCTCCATCAGTAACATCATCACTCGTTTGTTCTTCACTAAAAGATGCTTCAGGGCGATCTGTATTTAAGTCTCCTGGACTGCTATTTTCGCTCTGAACATTGACTAAAGTTTCGTCGTCGTCTGGTTTACTCGAAATTTCGGTTTTATTTTCTTTAGGGTGTGATTCAGTCTGCGTCTGAAGTTCGCTACCACCGTCACTAGCAATATTTCTATTAAGTGCCGCAATAATAGGCGGTTCGATCCCTCCAGCACCCGGCAGAGCCACTGCAATAGATGAAGAAATCGAATTAGTACTCTCTGGTTATATAAGGAGGTGATAGAAACATTTTGTCTATTTCAGTTCAGTCGCACCCAGAGAAACTTGCAAAATCTCTGAATCTAGCTCATTTAGACAAAACGCGCAAGCTCCAGGGGTGCTAGTGGCGGTTTCTAATGAAAATAATTGTGTTAATTTCAAAATTTCACACAACAAATTAGTTTAAAAAATAAATAAAGAATTCCCTATGATACACACCTATTTGATGTGTTCAATTAGCACCGTGGCAAGAAGCGTTGAACTGCTTAATTTTGGTGGTCCACAACTAAACTGATTCGGAGATTGTATTCATTTCAATTTCTGTTGGTTCGAAATATCCGCGCAACGCTGCGAGTCTGTCGACTATTTTTAGTACATCTTGTACGATACTAGAAATTCACACAACGACGAGAAAATTCATCTATCTTACTAATATGTCCGTCTCGCGAATAATGCTCTCATCAATTTCGAGTCAAGGAACCAGAAGTCTTCCGAGAGTAATTGTTTCAATTTTTACATAGGCTCAATTTTACCCCCAAAATTTCCTATCATTTCGAAATTTAATTAAACTTTTTCTAGGGCAAGTAGAAATGCAAATTTGTTAGATTTTGTCTGTGACCTAAATGTGTGATGTACTGAACTATGCGTGTAACAGGTAGTTGGTCTATTTCTGAATTGTTCCGGGGCTGTTTTGAATTCTGAATTCTGGTCGTTCGGTAAATTTTTGCTTATTTTTTCAATTTTGTTTATTGTCTGCGGTGAGCCCTAAAATTTAGCGGGAGTCTAAACAACTGGAAGATATATTTGTGCACGATTAGCGAAATTTATGTGATTCCCTTTAGTCCCATGCACTTGTTGGCGCTCTGATCCAGTTGTGGGTATTTTTGGCATAGCACTTCATTTAAAGACCGATAGCGCGTGTTAAAATCATTGATTTTCAACGCTGGCAAAATTTTTGAAAAATGTGTGGCGGCTTTATTTTAAAACCATTAATGCTTTTGAAGCAGAGAGAGGTACGATTCAATACCTAATGGATTTGTATAAATATCTCATTAATATCACAATCCTCTCATAAAGCAAATTCTACAATAAAATTTATAGACAATTTTCATATAAGTCTTGTATCACAAATCCTTTTAAAGTATTTGTATATATGTTAATTTTTTAAGGCTTAAGAATAAAAATTCCTATATAACCGGAATTGCAAAATATGACAAGATTTAAGAAGAATCGCGCAAGCAAAGGATTTCATTTATACATTTGTATGGTATGCTGTGTCCTTTTTCGTGCCAAGCTTGCAACAAAAAACATTTTCTTAAATACACAATACAAATGTAGCTTTGGAAGATGCGGAAATATTTTTTAAGAGTTTTCAAGCGTTTAAATATTTAGTAATTAAAATTTTAAATTTTCATTATTCTTGTAATTGTTTCTTTAAAATGCAATATCAATAGTTCTTAAGCGTCCTTTAATTTTTGCAAACGGGAACTTTGTTTTGTAGAATTTGGTTATTAAAACCACCAGTAAGACGAGTTTAGTAAATATATTTATAATTTTTCGCATTTCAGTTACCTACCGATAGTGCTTTTATATTTTACTTTTTTTTCCTTAACCTATTCATCTAAATGCGAAGCTATCATCAGCTTAAATCTTTTGTTAATATGCACGTTTTTTTTGCTTTTTACAAACTTTTATAGAAATTGAGTGATTTTAATAACAAAAGACATCCAATCTCTGTGCTTCTCAATATTGTTCAAAGCGTGAATCGTTCACATGGTTAAAAATAGCTTTCTTACGAGTATACCTTGAGGTAGAATTTGTTGAGCAAATGTAAATAATTGGAGATTTGCGAAAATTACGTACGTCTAATAAAACAATGTTGTCAGAATAAATTTATTTTGAGAACTTAAACGCACATTTGAAACGTTCAGACTCGGGTTGACGATACTGATTGTAAATATATAGAAAAAGAAATTTCATTCAATATTTGAATTGTATGGCTTATCTCGTATTCGATTATTTTGGAATATGATTAAATAAGAAAGCAGTTTCTTTGAAAGTGTGAAATTTATGCATAATAAATTATTCGTAGTTTTTAAATTTTAATATAACTGAACTGATTTCCTAAAACATAAGTAAAACAATAATTTTTAAAAAGGATATTACGTTTCCGCTAAAAGACTTATTTTCAAGAAAAATTTTTAATAGATATTCAGTGAATTAAGATCTATTTATTATACATCAATATAAATTTAATAATTTTAATCCAATTACAATATTTTTTTTATTTAATTGTCTTTTAACATTTACATATTAGTTAATATGTGTATAGTTAACTTATTTAGGGAAAATGTGCATTTTTCTCTAAACTGCTGGTAAACTGTGTCAAGTTTTAATAATTTTTATTATCAATATACAAATAAAAACCAAAATATTTTCTGCGTTGTAATTTCCATTAAAACTTTTAAGCTTTTCTGTTTCCTCGATAAAAATGCACGGCAGACTTCACGGAACTATGCACTCAATTTTAAAGATAAACATTGTCGTAAAATTCGATAGTGTAACAATTGGAAACAACTTTCAATTGAAATTGCACTTACTGTTTGAAAAGCTCTTTAAACGTATTTTTTTGGCTATATACCACGAACAAACAATTTTATAGTCCGCCATTAGTGACACTCTTCACGATACTAAAAAGGTTGCATCATCGAACAACCGAACCTCTATTGATCTTCTTCAAAGGTTTGTAGTTATGAATTTATGCGACGTTTCAGCATCTTAAACAAAACCACACTCGTTTAGCTTGTTCGTGTTGAATTCGCGATTTAAAATTTTTACTATAAAAATGAGTCAAGTGGTCTGCGACTGTGTCAGGTGAGTTATTTTCTCAGGTAGTACCGACTTTACCGGTTTCTTTTATCAAAGAATATTTAATGGTTTTGATATTGCTGTGAAGATTTTAATTCAATCAACGAATCTTTTTATATTAAGAAGCATTATTAATCACTAGAACATTTTTATATCCATATTTAGATTTAGTAATGAAAAATAAAATAAAATATTTGATTCCATTAGACCAAATTAAAAATGAAACATTACATGCCAGCTACTAGAAAATTATTCTAGCTAAACTAAACTACACAAAGTTTTGATTGATTTATGGTGTAACGAAAATAAAAAGTGATGTAGGCATAAGAAAACTGAAGAAAGATTAATTCATTAATAAAAGTATATGTGTAAAACCAAAATTCTATATTGTGAAATTAAAAAAAGGTATTCAATCGATCGACTTGCACGTGAAAAAAATGTAACATTTTAATCAAATTGGGAGAAAGTCTTCAAATATGTGCGTATATGATTCTTTTTGAAGTCCAGGTTTACGTCCTGAAAGTTACAGGTTTTGAAAACACTTAAAACTTTAAAGTGAATTATATTAAAGCTGACGAATCTATACGGATGACGAATTAAAATAAAGTAGTAACAAATTGAAAATATCCTTATACTCCACTATTATTTAATGCTTATCTATAATGACTAACATCTTATTATAAGTAAAAATAATTCGATTTTCTAATTGCTTATTTATGATAAAAATTATATTTTAACGAATCCAATATAAAGCAGTCATTATAAAAAAATATTTCAAATTTCCCTTATTTTTATAGTGATTAATTGAAAAAACCCAATTTTGAAGTAGCACACCTCTCTTTTAATTTTGAGAATGAGGCTTGAAAGTAAGTCGAACAATTTAAATCTTTTGCCGTAAATGGGTTAATAAATTAAGAAATAAAAATGAATACACAAAGAGAGTTTTAGAACTTTTAAGTTTCAGATGGAACTCGGAGAAAAACTGCTCACCCATAGTGCTAATCATAAAACTGCTCTTACTCATTTATTTTTTAGTATTTCTTAATTTCGAAAAGATTAAGCTGGATGATATAAGTACTTACATATAAGTAAGATATAATATATATTTTTCTTTTTAGAAAAACGTAAAATAAAACTAATTTGAAAACTATTAAAAGATGTGAAAAGGCGATAAGGGTTATCTTTAACTAACAGCATATACATAGACTTAAAATATTTTTGAGTATCAGCTTATTATTAAGCTAACTATGGAAAAGATAAGATGAAGTTTCATTATTCAATATATAAAATCTTTAAGAGACGGTACACATGCACATAAGGAAGGAAAAAAGTTTTAACATTTCTGGAGAGATCCCAACGTTTAGGTAGCTCTTCTTCAATTTCCAATTGCATAATTTTTCACGCTCGGTCGTAATGAGCACAGGCACACAGAACACACATTTATAAACTGAAGGCAGAAATATTTAAAGTCGACTCACCGTAATTAGCTAAGACACTAAAGTATAAATAAATCATAATTATCGCAAATTAAGTACACGCAGTAGAACGGAACGGATTTTTATGGAAAGGTTAAGTTGGGTCAGGTATATAGCGAATTCGCGCTTCCATGCTAACAAACATAGTCCGGTTAGATTTGCAATTAATCAAATTGAATACATTTCGGGTAAGTTCGAGGTCCGTGCAAAATAGCCACCAATTTTAGATCGTTTACGCCACATGTGTGCTGTAAGCACGCGCGTGCTAAGCACTGCCGAAATCTCAATTCTCGCGATTTCATAATGCAAGACGGAGCTGGTTATCGCTATCAACTCGAGCAATCAACCGAGGCAACTTTCGTATAGAATAGTATCAAAAGCTTGAGTCTAACCTTGGGGTTCCGACGCAAAAGTGGTAATCTCTCAGGTCCAATGTGCCTGTTTGACGGTATGCTCTTACCGAGCGCAGCTCAGGTGCACCTAAGGAGTTGAGATGCAGATACCTGGCTGGGATTGATTTATCTTATAAGCCGTGTGCGGCTAATTTATGCATATTTGCAGCAAAATAGGTTCACGTGTCAGGTAAGAGCGCTGCTTTATTCAATTAAGCTCTCAGACAGAGCAACTAAACTTACTTGCTAAATGTTATGAACGATTGAAGGGAAAAGTAAAGTGGGTAAAAACGGCAGGGTGGAATTGAGGCATAACGCCTTTTCAAGCTTCGCAAAGATCTAAACGAACTCAGCGTGCAAGAAGTAGCCGACACGAAAATGATTTCTGGTGCTATTTAGACGTCTTTGGTGCTGGCACCTGCAGATCGATATGGCCAGTTACTGCGAGTCAATTAGAAACAAAACTGGATCCATGCTCTAGTTCATGTGAAGAAGAAGAACATCGACTGAATTTCAATTAAACGAACAATTACTGTGTGTACCGTCGCCGTGGAGTCATGTTACAATGGATACAATGAACGATGAACTTACCACCAGCAGAACCGTACGAGTGCCTCAATCCCTTAGAAGCAAAAACAATTACACTTCCAACATTATTGCAGGTAAGTTTAATTTTTTTTTGTTAGAAAATATATAAAACGATGAAAGCGTGCTAAATCCAAGGTTTCTTATTGCTTACATAAAAAGACCAAAGATAAATGTTAAGATCTATTTATTATCTTTCACTTAAATTTGATGATGCTGAACTGATGAACATTGTGGCAAGTAACAACTTTTGGAAAAATTGATGACTGATTTGAAATTTTCAAAAAGTAATATGTTCGTTTTTAAGAAATCTAGAGCGCATTTTTTTATTTTGTCGTATAAAAATAGTTATAGTGGAATAAACAGAAGCCAGAAAACTTTGTTGTCTCAATGTTGATAAATTAAAACAGAATTTATCACTAATCAATACAATTTGAATAAATTTTCGTTACCTTCATTTTTTACAGTTTTTTCTATTAATGAAAAAATAAAGAAACCAAATGCCCTATTGAAACATTTAAGCGAGTCTATTTTTAGAAGATGACATAAAAAAATCTAGAAAAATGCGCCACTATATCTTAAAAACGAAACAATCAGTTTTTAAAATTTTCTACTATTTGTTTTGAAGTTGTTTAAATGATTTTGTTCGACATTTAAAAAATGTGGCTCATAAAAAGGACTTTTAAACAGTCTGGTTCCTTTTGAAATATTAAAGGGTAATTCAATTTATTTATTTAACATAGTCAACAATAACTTAGGTAAATTCTCACAACATTTTCACCAATTTCGTGTTATATTAAGATTACTATAAAAAACTACATATCATGCTATTTATGCTTTTAGAGCAAATGCTTTCAATTAATTTTATATTGGAAAAGAGTTACACGAGTCACGAGTGAATTTTGTTTGGGTTGCTTTCTTTTTATGTGATTTACTGCAGTTTCATGTCAGAAATGTAATTTTGTATTGCAAAAGTTTAACGACTTCTGGATCAGATAGATGAAAAAATTAAAGATATTAAAGAATAGTAATTCGTTTTCGTTAAACATATTTATTATTGTTTAAGTTGGTTTTGCAGCTTATTAATTTATGGGCGTTTCGTTCTTTATCGTTTTCTTTGTATGTAAATATTCGGTATCATAAAGCTTACAACTAGCATCATAGGTATATAGAAATTTGAAGAGCTATTACCAACAATGAATTCTTCGTGCTAATTATGAATTCAAAATAAAATGGACATTTACATCACCAGCATGATTAAGCGAAATAAGCCCGCCGAGATTATGAATAGCTCAATTAGACACGTAATTCCGGAAAGCAAGGGGGTGGGATATTTCCCAGCAAAGTAAGTATATGAGAAATATTTGAAAGAACATGCTCCTACGGTGTCCTATAAATAGAAACTGAATGTAATTAACGCGATGCTGAAAAATTGGCAAAAGATAGAATAGCGTGTCGCTTCAAGAAGGGCTATCATGTCTTTCAATTTCGATTATACTTGTTGAGATAATTTATTTCGATTTCACTTCAGATGCCTCCACTGCTTTTACACAACCCGAACTATCTTACTATATACCCTTGACTCAGAATATCTTTTGATTTTATCAAGGCCAAACATTTCAAATATTTTGCAGTCGAGATTTCTTGATATGTTGAGCGAGTATTGTTTTGGAGTTAATTGAGCGTTACAGTCCCATAAATAATGCATAGAAAAGAATTTAGTAAATATTTAGTGTCTACGAATGCAACTGAACATGCTTTGGTGACACACGTGAAACAGAAAAATGGACATTTGCTAAAAATAAACACCTAGGTGCCAGCGTGATAAGACAAATCTTCTTTACAACACCGAACGGACAGATCACCGTGCTTTTATTTTATTACCCACTACTGGAGCCAGAACGACCAAGAATCGGTTAAGGGAAGTGTGAACGGATACACCTGAAAAGAGAATATAGTTTTCTTCATGTCTTCCTTTGAATAACTGAGTGAAAATGACACTAAATTATTTTTAAAACAGCATTACGTTTGAATGTGCAGTTTTCGCGGGAACCAATTAAATACGGGGATCATTTGGAGAACCCACAGATTTTCCCGAAATAAATTTTCTTATAAAATAAAAAAAAATTGTCGCTGGCGATTGCGGGAAGAAAAATTTCTTTTGCTTTCCTTTATTTTTGTATAAATCTCTTTTATGTTCGACGTTTTTTTTTTCCCGAAAATGATATTTATTTGACTGTTGGCTTTTATTCTGGTGGTATACAAATTTTGTGGGTCAGAGTTAATAAAAAATGGCAAAGGAAGCAATTAAATTGAGTTAAACTAGAGTGGCCAGATATACGTGTGAAAAGTTTGGAATTTTAGGTAAAGTTTGGTGCATTGACGAATTTATGTTTTATGTATGCATTCGTATTTTATATTTTATGATTTGAAGTACATAAATATAAGATGTAGTGCTTTTTCGACACCATCACGTGTCATAGTTAAGTACGTGATTTTGAAAAATGGTGGGCTATTTTTCTCCGGAAACCCTTGAAATTTTGATTATTTACAGAAAACGATAAATCTATGATATCCTTGAAATTGTAGACTCTTTTATTCAACATTATAGCTTTAAGAAAATATGAAAATTTCGCGGTTGTAAAAGATTTAAAGCACTCAACTTTCGTTTTACATACAGTAAATAAATCAAAAGATAGGTATCAATTTAAAGCGTTTTGTGTGTACGATGTAAAATAAATTTTTATTTATTACAAATATACCACTCAGTTGGATAACTGAGAGGCTATGAAAATACAAGTGTGATAGTTTTGAGAAGAAGAACAAACAATTTTTAAGAATACCACTAGTATTGTTTATATAGAGTGTATGGATGCTGTACCTAAAAGATGCTTTCCAACCATACTTCACTTGTTAAGATTTGTTACAAATTGTAGAAGTTATGGAGGTTTAATTCAAAGTTTATCGAATTTTCTTTAAAAAGTGGCGGTTTTTCCTGTTTTCTTAACACATTTAGGCTTGCGTGCGTAATCGGTGGATCTCATTTGTATGGCACAACTCATAGCGCCGGTGTAAACGCGTTAAAAGTCTAAATTAATAACTTCTAAATTTGGAAATGGGTTCATAAAAGGTGTTGGAAAGCTCCTTTTATTCTTTTTGGTATGAGCTTTAGAATTAGACCACTACAACCTATGGTAATTTGACCCGCTTGGCTTGGACGTAAAAGCTCCTTTTTTGAAAAAATTACTATAAGTTGCGTCTTAAATAAATTTACTTAACTAAATCTATGTTTGGATTATTGCTTGAAAATGATTGTTATCAACAATAATTGGAGCCTGATTTTAGTAGTCTTAAATTTTGAATTGAGCCGATTGAAGTTAAGTTTATGTTATTATAGAATAAAGAAACATAAATAATAAAAATATGCTCTACTTTTGTTTGCCTGTTCGACGGGGGCTAATCCAGACCAAAGTTCATATGAGATTTCGAAACATTCTCTGAAATTACCCCCCTGTTTTTATTTTATTTATTTTTAATTCCAAAATTTAAGAATAATTTATTATACAATTTTTAAGGACATCAAATTTTAGGGAAATTCAAAATAGAGAACAGTTTATAACTTTCCTTCATTTCAATAAAATTGTTTAGAAAATCATTGTTGCTAGTTTGCAGAGAAAACATAGTATAATTTTTCAAAAATCCTAATTTTACAATTTATTTAATAAAATTTATATAATAACTTTGAAAAGTATACGTTTCTAATTGAGGAGTGTCTTTTGAGCCGAGTAAGTCCTTAATTGCAATATAGTATTTTTTATGGGAAATTCGATAACACTGTTAAATATGATAAAACAATAATAGTGTTTTTATAATTCTAATATTGTGTTACTACAAGTTGACCTAAACAAGCAGTTTTCACAAGTATTTCAATAGAAAAACATTCAGGATATAAAGTTAGAATCAAACGGCAATAAAAAAAAGTAAACAATTGTAAAATGAATAAGTCCTTTTGAAAAGATACTCCTCAATTATCTAATTACAAAACAATTTTGCAAACACAACATTTCAATTTTAATTTTTTTTATAATTCATTGTCCCATTCAGAAAAGTAAATTGAGATGCGGTCTCCAGTTTATTTTTCTCCCACTGCAGGCATAAGATTAATATGTGTAAGAGGATTACGTAACAAAAACATGCCGTTCACAAAGCTAATTGCTTTATCACACTTTCTTTATTATGTTTACATGCACTGTAGCATTAATTCAAACAGAGGTGCAAATTTTTTGCGTCCGGTCATCGGTGGTTGTGGGCTAGTTAAATGAGGGATTTCAATTTTGTAAAAGATAATTTATTTTGCGGTTATATTTATAGTGTTTTATGTAAATATTTTCGACAGCTAATTAGGAGCTTAGCTTTAGTCAAAAGAAGAACATTTTAAAAAAATTCTAAAAAATTCAAATGAAAAATAAATCGAATAATTTACTTTAATTTCATTTGATTTACAGACCACCGACCTTTCTGCTTATATTTTACTCAGGAATGTATGTGTGTATTAGATGTTCTTTGATTCATGAAAATCCGAAGTTTTAGTCTTCAAAAAAGCAAGAGAGCGGGGCATTGAGTATTGAATTGAAATCTGGCCACCCTAGATTAGGAGTGCGAAAAGCGAGGAGCTTTATTTAAACGCGCTTATTAATCATTTCTCGAATGGTGTAAAAATTATTAATAACCATGATGACTACTCCTTGCACTGGTCGCATGCACTCAACCTCAATTCTACTTACCGTTTTCACTGTCTTGCTGATTATCCATTGTATCCTTTAGATAATCGCAGCAGTTACCATCCCCAATCGATACTACTTAAATACAGAATTCAATCGAATTCAACTGAAATTCATTCATCTAACGGAAGCCACGTTTCTTTCTCACAATAGTCGCTATCATCGGCTGCACTCAAAATACATCGAGTTTTTCACCGCACTTGGAAAAGAACTATTCAAATTCGATTTCGCACATAGTGCCCAATTTCTTTTGGATTTTCAAACACTATATTCCATTCGCGGACGTTGGAGAGGAACCTCAACTTGTCGAGCGGACGGGCTTAATTTGAATGTTTTCACCTCTGTTGGCCAGTGGAGTCTTGCCGGAATCGGTTTCGTTCTATCACTGTCGTCGTCTAAATCGTCCAAGTTTTCTTATTCTAGACACCGCTCGGTCGGTGTGTTTTCTTAATTTCTCCTTTTTCTAAGTGAGCTTTCTTTTTTTTTTTATTTTCAAATCCACCTAAAAATTTCGCGTATTCTACGTTCGGATTTTTGGGGGGCTAAAATTAAATTTCGATAGAGTCGAGTGCGATTCAGATCCGATATTCTGGTTCACCAAAAACGTTCCGCAAAATCTACTTCGATCAGGCAATGCACTCCTGTGTTTTAATAGTTTATTTATTTTTATTTTTTTAATCTATGCTGCCTATGCGACTCGAAGTCAATCTATGTGGCCGATACTGAAAATAGCCAAACGTCGGTAATTGTTTGTTGACCTCCACTATTGCGGACAGTCTATCGGTGCACTTTACGGCTAGAACTAGGACTGGCGAGCGTAGCTAACTGCCTAGCTCACTTGAGTCCTATTCTAAACGCCTCCACTATTTCGTCCTTATTTGCCCAGGTTGACTATTTTCATGCTGGTCTATTGATTTTCATCCAGATAGGTATGGAAAATCCATAAGTCGACTGTTTACGTTTTCGTAATTAGGTAGATGGTGGTCTTGGCCTTCCTCAATGGATATGGAACAGGGGATTGCGTGTTGGTTCCGCTGTATTGGGTCTCGACTTTTCCTAAAATTTCAGCGATATGCTCATAGACAATTAGATACCAACCTGTTCACTGCGCCAGTTCAAACGAACCATTGGTAATTGCACGCGAGGAAAAGTAATTCATCCAAGGTTCCATGTGAACTTTACTAGCTCTAAATATTGAAAGTCCTAAAAATAGGTTACTGCCTTACACGTGCACTGTGCCCGTGCTTACATGCTAAAACGCGCAATTTCAAATATTAACCTAATTAACTTTAGACAATTAAATCTCCCATCTGCTGTTCGTACATTGACCGCGGTTGATGCAATAACATCTGCATTTTTTATCTTTGTCGGTTATTCGCGATTTGCGGCGGGGTCATTTATTATTATTTTTGCAGCTATATCCAGAAATAATGCAGGGGAAAGTTACAGTAGCACAGCTAATTAATTTTTTTCACTGATGCGGGAACTTTACTACATAAATAGTTCATGTCGTCTGGTAACGAGTCAAAGTGATTTAATTAATTCCGAATGCCCACGCGGACTTTCAACAAATCAATAGGTCTACTCGACTGCAATAGATTGGTTCATTGAACGTCATCACCTTAGAGATTCGACTTTTGGACCCATTAACATGATTATTAAATAATCTTCTATTTACTTATAAATTAATTGAATAAGTTATTTTTTAAATAATTAATTTTTCAAATAAGAAAGCGGATTGTAAAAGTAATTTTTGGCTATGTTGCTTTTGAATTTTGTTCATAAGGTCTTTTATATGGTCGTAGCTAATCGGCACCATTGCTATCTTTAAAACTCTTTATAAGTAAAGCAGTTTCTAATAAATAAATAAATAGCTTGCTGCTCCAGGTGACAATCCTAATAAGCCTAATTTAAAATAGAAAATATATGTCTCCCTACATTGAAAGAACCTAAAAGTAATCATCTGTATGTTTGTTTTTTAAATACTTTACGGCGTATGTAATTTTTAATTTTAAAGTCCTGCAACGACCATTGTGGGTATATACGTCATATTGAAATATTGTTAGTCATTGAAAATAATTTAGTGTCATTTTCATCAGTATATCGCTATTTTTTGCATTGAATGTAACATAAAAGAAAAACGGATGAAATCGTCATACGGTGACGAAATGCCGCGGTATCCTCCCTGAGTTGATGTCATTTCAGAGAAAAGAGCTTATTCCATGCTTAAAATAGCCCACCAGGTTCCTTTTTATTATATCATTTTGATGCTGCTAGTATAGAGCTTTTATACAATAATAATAAATTGAAATGCAGGCGCCGGGCTTTAAAGTACACGTCAGCGGTTATATACATCAATGGTTATATACACCACAGACATATATAGCTTGTATGTAAGGAGTTGATTTTTATTTAATTTTAATTCTTTCCACATAAATATTTAGAATAGTACCATCATATTTTAATAAACGATATTAATAAAATAAAGACCTCCTGGGAAAAAAGCAACAGCATGCCGCTAAAAGGGCCATCATACAAAATCAAGAACTGTCTACTCACATTTAACTCTCCTCATCTTTAGGGCGAAAAAAGCCACCACTTCACTAAGCATAATCACAATACTCGTAACATATTTCCGCAAAACGTTTCTAATTAACAAAACAAGTCCTCGACGGCGGTGGTTAATTTCTTCAGCGAACTTGAGCAAGTACCAGACACGGCCGTGACCATTTTTGGAGCTATTTGCACAAACTTCTCTTACAAAATGATGATTAGAAGGTGGAAATGTAAACAAAAATATGTGAATGCAGCCAGATGCGGGTCTTCAGCGACATGCGCGCTCCTCCCGGCTCTCTGGGGGTTCACGGAGCAGTAACAGCAATCATAGCTCGCGGTATATTCAACCTCGTTAAACTTTTACCTGGGCACTTCCGTCATCGAGTGGACTGTAACTATGTATGAACCTGAAACCTTTATCATTTCCAAATTAGCCACCCCGGAAAAAAAAGTGGGTCACGAAAATATCCCGTCCTCTAGGTGGTGAGTACTGCTTCTGTGCAGAGGTCGTTAAACCCACCAGTTGTATATAATTAATGTGTACAAGCTTTGTATAATTACGATTAGAAGAGTTGAACTTTTTTCACCGTACAGGACCAATGTTGTCGAATTCTTATTACATCTACATAATGATTTTGCATTTCTCATATTACCAGACTGAAACCTTCCAATGAGTATTTTAATTGTCCAGATAATTTCACCAACTGTATAATTATTGTTTATATAATTTTAAATTTTTGGACGCTCTAATGAAACTCCTTTTTATATCATGCATAACCTTTAAGTTAATAAGCAAGCCGCATATAAACTTTAGATTTTAGGGAACCAAAATCAGTATGAAACTTTCAAACACTACTTTTAAATATGAAATCAAATTTAAAATATGCGAAGATTAAATTTGATTTTTTTTTTAAAGTATTCTTGAAAATTTTATTAATATATTTTAGAAACAATTACAATTGATAATCTTATCAATTTTGAGGAATAAATTTCTTACAATATGTATGCATTAAGTCTATTCATTTTCTAAACCTTTAAAATATGTAAAAATGCTGTCCTAAAGGTTCTCGCACTATTTAGCTTATCTTCAGGGATTTTGTTGAAAAATTTTTCCTCAGTTTTACATTTTTGTGTTGGTACATACATTGTCTACTTACATTGCCTGAAATAAATTAATTGGGGAAGCACCATGGATAGGGTTTTCAATTATACACAAATTATAATCCAAGAGAATATAGACACCATTCTGACCGCTTAGTAAGCTAATTTTTAAATAACTGTAGCAAAGTTTCATTAAAATTTTATTTTAAAATGTTCAATTTTAAAAACTGATACCTTTAATGATGTTGGGGAAGATAGAAAAGAATAAAATCATTATAATTAGAAAACAAATATATACAAAATATCACGAGAAATTGGAGTTATTTGTTCATCTTGTTCTGGATTTATGGATGCTAGAAAACAAAAACAGAACCAAAACTATTCCATTTAAAATCCAAGAATAAATTTGGGAACATTTTCAAAGTAGTACGGCACTCGAATTCATTAATTCGTTTCTGTTGCAATAATTAATGTAAATTTACCGAGTTGTACCTACGCCAACTAAAAATAGATGATAAGTTGATTAACCTTAAAAACTGTCCGCTTTTACCCATTTGCATCATATACATATACGCATATTTGCGTTCGATTTACATTCGCATTTTATTTAATCAGTACCTAGGTGCTCATAGTTAATTAAGTCAATAGTGCTAATAAGAAGTTAGATCGAACTATCTTCCTCAACTGAAATTAATTCTCTTTGCATTTTCGAATATATTTTACCTGTGACGGATCCATATTTTCATTTTATAATTTAAATGTGTTGCTTCCTTTTTTCTAACTTATATATAAAGGATAACATCTGTTTGAACATCTTTAAAGTGTAAAAATTATTAAGACTGTGAGTTCATTTTATTCGTTAGTGGCAAAAAAACACGACTCTTTTTTTCATGTGGATTCACACAAATTTGAAAATGTTTTCGTTGGCAACGATAGCCGGCTTTGACGTAATTTCTTAAGCGATAGTTAAAAACGTTTTTTAACTCGTGGATTTCGTTTGCCTCTTGGCGCCAATATTTATGGTAAGCGATTTTGTTTGTTCAGTGAGTTTTTAAATTGTACCGGAAAATATTTTTTCGTTTTTTAATTAAGGGGAATTCATACTCCGGACAATATTTATTTAATATAAAATTTATGATACCCTGTCACTAGTATTAAAAATATTTTAGCTTCTTAAGGTTTATTTACTTATGCTTACACAGCACAAAGATTGGTCTTTGCCAAAATGTTTTTTTTAAAAGGATATTGTATTTTGACCAAAAAGGTTTAAATTATAAATTTTATTATTTTTAATGCACATGTAAACGAATTAATAAAACCAATAGTTTTCTTTTTTGTCCCTAAAAAGATATTTCGAGTGAAACATGTCTAGGCAATATGAGTTAATTAGAGCTAAACTTTCCAATATCAACTTTTATTGTTTTTTTGTATTAATTAAACGATTTTCTTTTGATTTGTCTATTCTTGATTTCAAATTCCATACCTAAATTATTTATTTGTTAATAAAATATTCGGAATTAATCGTTTTTTCCTCATTTTAATAGCACCTTCATTCAAATTAATATTCATAGAAAATGTTTATTCGTTTAATTTAAGTTCAGTAAGAGTTGAGATATTGGCGGAGCAAGTTCTGTTTTATCTTAGTTCATACTTGCGTTTATAGGTAATCATGTTCTTTTCACCCTTTAATCAGTTTAGTTTTAAAATAGAATAGAAAAGAAGTAATAAAATATCTCCACGTATGAATAATCAATTCTCTTTTTTTTTTATTAGAGATCAACAATAGTCAAACGAGAGATACTGAGACAAATGAGTTTTAAAATAATTTTTTTAAAAATTAACCTCTACTGAATATAGTCTATGTGCTATTTTACGATATTTTATTAAAGGCATAAACCGACAGATTGCAGGTTTTCGTCACAATCACCCTGGTTTTTGTCAAAGTTAAATTCAGCATCTCTCAACTCCCGATCGGTAATATCTTACCAGATGATCGGCGCTGTTGCGTGACCCACTGTAATCTAGATTTTCTAGGGTAACTTTGACGTTCCAAGGTGCGCGCTTGAAGTGCTTAATCACCGGGTCTAAAGTAACCATATAAGGATAAGGACATTATGGCAAGTCGACTCCTTTCTAAATCTCTATGGAGCACTCTATCAAGGATCGGGGGAGTGGGTGTAATCGCGCCAAGAAATCTCTCGCGCTATCCCATAGATGATAACCTTTTCAATTTAACCGATGAAGAAAAGCAAGTAAGCACTTATCTATCTTTTGATAACGACCTAAATTGGTCGAAATTTATTTAATATAATAATTATTGTTTTCAACCAGCTTCGCGAAACGGTCTTTAGTTTCGCCCAGAAGGAGCTAGCTCCTTATGCCCAGGAAATAGATAAGGCGGATGTTTTTAAGTAATATGAGATAAACATGTTTAGCTTCAGGGCATTATGTGGCACTTTTACAGAGATCTTCGGTCATTCTGGAGGAAGATGGGTGATCTTGGCTTATTGGGAATTACTGCTCCAACGGAATATGGTGGAACAGGAGGTTCTTATCTCGATCACTGTATCATAATGGAAGAAATTTCAAGGTATTTTTGCTTTCTATTGATGTAGTGAAATTAATTAATTGTAATTGTTATATTGTCTTAAATAAATTTTTTTTACTATCACGGACAACTAAAATAGGACCAATAAATTTTGTTCTGAAAACATAAAACATACACATATATTTTAGATAATGAAAGTAAACCTTTTAAGTTTCCATTATTAAAAATTAAATAGAACTTCAAACGTTTGATAAATTTACAATAAAAGTATTAAAGGTTTAGCCAGGGCATATTTAGTTTGAGTGGCCGAATAAAAATTGTGTGTTACTTCTCAGATCGCACAAAATATTTTAAAATATGTATTGAATTATTACTGCAGATGTATTAACTGCAGCGAATCTGTATATAAAATTTAAAATAAATTGCATACGCCTGTCTTTTAAGCTGAGAAATTAATTAACAGAGTGCCTCGATACAATTTCAAAACATTGAGTTGAGATCTCACGAATTTTGCTGTAACTTTGTTGGAATGTTCATTTAGGGTCCAAAGTGATGGATATGCAAACACAAAGTATTTCCTGAAATATTTAACTTGCAAAATATATTTAGGGTTAATTACGCTGATTCTTGACGAAATTTTTTTTAGAATGCGTCATATTTTATAGGTTTTATGGGTTATTTATAATTATCGTTTAAATTTTAATTATTATCTCAACTTTAAAAGTTTTTTATGATTTTCCAGGGCTGCGGGTGGCATAGGCCTTTCATACGGGGCACATTCCAATCTTTGCATAAATCAGATAAAAAAAAATGGATCTGAGGAGCAAAAGAGGAATTATCTTCCCAAACTTTGCAATGGAGAGCACATCGGCGGTTTAGCCATGTCAGAGCCAGGCTCAGGCAGCGATGTCGTTTCCATGAAAATGAAAGCAGAGAAAAAGGGCGACTTTTACATTCTTAATGGAACCAAATTTTGGATAACCAACGGAGCTGATGCGGACGTTCTTGTAGTGTACGCAAAGACCGGCACCAGCGGAGAAGCGAAACATGCGATCACTGCATTTATTGTAGAAACCAAAACAGAAGGCTTCAAAGTGGCTCAAAAATTGGACAAGCTCGGTATGCGAGGTAGCTCCACTTGTGAGTTAGTTTTCGAGGACGTTAAAATTCCTGTGAAAAATGTTTTGGGTGAAATAAATAAAGGCGTTTATGTGCTCATGTCCGGCCTGGACTTAGAACGTCTCGTCTTAGCTGCTGGTCCAGTCGGCTTGATGCAGGCCGCCTGCGATATATCTTTTGACTACGCCCATCAACGGAGCCAAAAGGGCCAGAGGATTGGTGAATTCCAGCTGATTCAGGGTAAAATGGCAGACATGTACACGACCCTCAGCGCTTGCAGATCGTACTTATATAGCGTGGCGCGATCTTGTGACAAGGGCCATGTAAGCTCCAAAGATTGCGCTGGTGTGATCCTGTACAACGCCGAAAGAGCTACTCAAATCGGTTTGGACGCGATCCAGATCTTGGGCGGGAATGGATATATCAATGACTATCCCTCTGGAAGGATAATGCGCGACGCCAAGCTGTACGAGATTGGAGCTGGTACCTCCGAAATTCGACGGTGGTTGATTGGACGCGCTCTCAACAAAGAATATTTTTAAAAATTTCGATCGTAACCCTTGAAAGATAAGTGCATTGCACACCTTTTGGACGTGTGATTCAAAACAAAAATTTTATACTGTTCCATGGCTGTTTTAAATGTCCTACAAGTTCAATAAAATTATGTAATCATAAAAGGTTACTACTTTTAAAAAAAAGTGAAATTATTTCAAACGACACGTCGGTTCGACGCAGGTTATCTTTCTGGGGCTAAAACTGTTGTTGCATTTATACGAAATATAAAAGTCTGATTTTACGAAGCATTTATTGTGTAATTTATATTTTTGGAATTTTGTTAATTAAACTTCGTAGTGCATTTTAACTTGTTATTTCAATTTGTGTCAACGTTACATAGAATTTTTTAAGATATGCAAACGTACGTTGTTTTTATAGATGTAACACGGATTTTTTAAATAATTTTTCGACATTTTTATAAACCAATATAATTCTGGACCGGAATTCTAAATGCAACAGAATTATCTCTGAGGTACATGATTAAAAAAAAAAACAGAATACCGAGATGGACAGATTCTTTTGTTAAAATGAATTAATTTAAAATAAAATATTAAACTGTATGAGTATGAATAATTTAACCTTTTCGAGGTGGATTAAAATATATCCCACCATGCATAAAAAGCTAAGCAAAAGGTGGGACTGTTTTTAATTCATTTAACCCCAAAAGAGTTAAAGTTTAATATAATTGAAATAAATATTCAAAATGTTCTCGGAAAGAGTATACCTAAAAAGTACTCGAAAGTGAAATCCTAATTTTCATTGACATTATTGAAGGGTGATTTACTTGTTTGGTGGTGATTTGTGATTTTGTGTTTGCATATTTCAAAAGATTGGTCATTTGGCAAAGATTTCTTCAATTTTCAATTTTGAGTATAAAAAAAAAAAGATTATAGCATTTTTATATAACATAATAATGTTTCATTGTTTTATATTAAAATAATATCAAAAAATTGTTATATATAAAGTACGCCTTACCTTTGTTCTCCTATCCTGAGCTAGTCCAACCGAAACGAAAAACGGCAGCAATCATATGTTTTTAAAATTTCCTATTTTCATAAATTCCCTTTTCACAATTAAAATGCTGGCAATATTTTAGTGAAATGATGAAGTCTTTATTCGTATCATAAAAATAAACTTTTAACATATTGCAACAAAAATGATCGTAAATTAATAAAGGGTCTGTTAAAATAACAATTACGATTGCTTTAAAAGTACTTATTACACGTACGGTATATATAAAATCCCCATATTTTTGGTTGATTAAGGTTAAAACTACAACTACTACTTTATTAAAAGTAAAGTGTGCACAAATGGAGTAACGTGCGCGTCTCACCATTTAAACAAGTTTCTGGCGAGACAATTAACGAGAAAAATATAATTAATTAGTTTCTTAAATCTTGGCAAAATATTGGCAGATTTCGTTAAAATCCAAATGTCTTCCGATAGATTTTTTTTTTACAATAATTTGTTAAACACTTATAAAACAATTAGGCACTGCGTTCGATTACATCTTCAGCTAAAACATATTTCAAGTTTGAATTGTTGCTCGATTTCGTTTACATTTAGTTATGTCTAAGAAAGCACTTGTGGTGATCGTAGCGTCAATTGTTTAGTTCCTAATGTCTAAAGGTACCGGACGACTCTGGATAAATTTTGTTTAAATGTTCATTGCCATCTAAACAAGATAAATGAAACGGAAAATTGAAATTTCTACAATATTTTTGATTTGTTTCTTAAGTTTTTCTTTTGTAGCAAATAGGAATTTAGCAATAAATGTTACACACATTCTTTACTCGAAAAAACATTTAAAAAATAGCGTTTTAAAAGGTTTCCTGGCACTTTGTGAATAATTCTGCGCATATTGGAGGCCACTCCTCCATAAATAACAACTGAAGCAAGAGTGAGTTCAGTTAATGGCATCGTTATACAAAAAATTTGTTATCTCAGTTTAGCACATAAACCGAAAAAAATACTAGGGTTACTGGTTACTCTAAGCGAAAGCTTCGCTGTTCGCTTTTTTTCTCGAGTCGTGATTCTGTCGTTGTCGTCATTGTTTTCCTTTCTAGCACTCTCTGGGTCATTGACGTCAGGCGCGAGGAACCTTCTTCCACTAGGTTTACTTTTCCATCATCCGAATGGAGGGTCATTTGAGAGAAATTCGTTTCGAGAGGCTTCAAGTCGGCATTTTTCTCGTAACTTCTGGTTTCATATCTGCAAATTAGAATACGATATTAAATTATTTTTGATAAATTCTGGTATAAACCTGACCCAAACTTGGCCTAAGCTCAGCTTAAAACTTGCCTGGCCTTGTAGCGAAGATAAAATCCTTACCTTGATGTAAATCCTTCATATGCACCCTTCCCAGGTGTCTTGTAGCTCTCCGCCAGGTGAACAGCACCACCCTGGCCGAAGGTCTTCTCGTGAAGATCTTTCACACATGCTTCGAGGTTCTTCACCTTTTGGTGGTTCTGTTCGACATTAGTAGTTATTTTTGTAGATGAGCTATCAAAAAGTTTATTCGAAAGGGGACTAATTGGAGAAGTGCCATCACCGGATTGTAAATTGGTACCAGGGTATGGACGGGGTATGGCGTTAGCAGTTAAAGTAGGGTTGGGGCGGAAAGTAGGTGTCGTGGGACTTCCAGAAGTAGTGCTCGCTGCAGGGTAGTGAAAGTGTTGAGGACTTGTTTGCATTTGTTGCTGATAGTGATACTGCTGTTGTTGTTGGTGCTGTTGCTGGTGCTGATTTGTTTGGCTATGCCCTGGAGATGTGGGGGAAGCACTGTATCCAACCCGGTTAAAAGACTGTTAAATTGATGAATAGAGTTAAATGTGAAAAATAATGCTTTTTACTAATATTGAAAAATTGAAAGCCAAATTAGTACTTCAAATTTGAATTTTGAAGAGATAAATGCTTAAAATCTATGTTTTTACCAACAAAAGCGTTAAATTGGAAAACTAGTTGATGCATACGTTATTAATTTGAGGTGGTGTAGGTGAGGCGTATCCATGGTGATGATATTCCGAATCGCTATCGTCAGTGGTGAAACCCTGAGGATTTTTCTGCTTTGATCTAGCCTGACGAATTTTAATCAACTTATGTCGGGCTTCTTCGAGTTGTTTCTCCATGCGGAGGACATCGGACCGTGCATTGATCTCCTGTGCCATTCCATCGACCATACTTGTGTTAATTTTTAAAATATGCTCCTCTTCAGCATCCAATGCTTGTTGTGCAGCTCTTACTAAATTGTCTGTCGATTTTATGACCGCATTACCAGCGGCTTGAAGACGACGACCGGTTTCTGAATTTGGATCTGATTTTACTTTGCATGCAATTAACAATTGTGCCGTGGAGGCTGCAACTTGTTTTGCTGTTGAGATAAGCATTTCTTCGGTGCCAACTCCCCGAACAAGGTTTTGGGCAGCTTCAACCAAACTGTGGGTGGCTGCAGCGACCAAACGAGCAGCCGATATAAGTCCTTCTGACCACTGGCCATCATCAGATGATGTCAGAGGCCTTCTGGATACCTTTCCTTGATCGATAAGCTCACGCTGAGCAGCATTTGCTGCTCTTACTAAGGCAGAGGAAGCTGCCATAATACCCTTTGCTGCCTCCAAAATCATTTCATCAAACTTCATGTTGTCATCTGCCATCTAGAAATAAGATTTTTTTAAAATAGAAACTAGGGTGATAAATTTGAAATAGATAGTTTTAAAAATATTGTACAACCTAATCAGAGTTAGAAGAAAAATGATTGCCACGGTAATAATATGTTTGATTCCTGGGTGAAAATTTAAATTACAACCAAGAATATCAAACATATCTGACCGTAACTATCGCCGCCACCAGAACAAACAAATTGCTGTTAATTTAAGAAAACATGCATCGTTTTTCAAGTCATTTTTTGTTAATCTTAGAAGGTATTTTAGCGTTAATAGAATATGAATTTGAGGTAAAAACAATCTAGTACCTTCACATCTGGTTGTCGCCTTGGCCTCAAACTAGCCAATTTTTTAGCAGCAGCATCAATGGAAGCTGCAGCGCCAAGAAGTTCATTCTCAGCAATGACTGTTGGGTCTTCAGGATCAATCCAATCAGATCCCTTCAAAAGCCTTGCCATTGCAACTAAATCTGTGACACATTTGGCTACACGTCGAGAAAGATGCATTCTTTCATCAGCAGAACAATTCCTTAAGATCCCTTCGAGAAGATTGCGATACGACTCTCCAACAGCAGCACCCGCTTCAAGGGTTCGTTGACGAAGTTCTTCGGTTTCTGCGCAGCTGTAAGCTACTGTCTACAAGTAAAAAATAAATAAAATTACTCGAATGGAACTTAACTTAAGATAGGATTTTACCCTGCAAACAATTAGCATCTCAGATATCGCGCGACGACCAATATTTGCCGCAGAAACAATGTCTGTTTGCAGATTTGATGCGCCAGCTGCAACAGCCTTTGCAGTTGCAACAGTCACATTTTTCGTGACTCGAATCAAATCCTCAGGGGTTGAGACCGGAGATCCAGGTGGGAGAGGTTGATTCATTGCCTAGATTTATTTCTTATTTATTAAACAAACACACGATTTAATATTGACTAGATTTACTTACTCGAATTTCTTGTGAAATTGCCTCAACAGTTGCTTCCATAGCTCGAGTTCCTCTTGTATGCTCGTCCTCAACCGCTTTAACCGTTTTCAGGAGAGATGATACGTTGAGAACCATAACCTTTATTTCAATAGAATTTGCAACATTATACAGGGTACTAAAAAAATGAGTGATACTTTAATGACGAAATGCCTGAACATGAACGGAAGCCCACTTTGGTTGAAAGGGAAAAATTCGTATGGCACACGAAATAGTTTATAAATTATGAGTTGTAAATGAGCTTAAACAAAATCTGGGGCTAAATAACTTCAAAAGCTATTCCATAAACTTTGGGATGAAATAATGAGCTTTAAAAAAAGGATATTACTTCTTTTAGATACTCATTTTAAAAGTATCTCTGCAATTAGTGAAGATAAGTACCAATTATATTATATAAAGGTTTATTAAGCTTTTTTAATTGAAAAATGGCTTACAATTTAACAAATACAAATTTGATTTAATAAATAAATAATTTTAATTTATGGTTTTCGAAAAAACTAAAAAAAAACCAATTTTCGAATTTTGTTATCAATTGGATTATGGCACTTAAGAGACATTTAAAAACATTTTAATGTGGTACTGACAATTTCCATCTTGCTTGAGTAAGCTTCTTTCCTTATGAATTAAATTACCTTTTTTTATTTAGTGTTAATACGTTAAGATAGTAGTCTTATAAAAGTAGTTAAAATATTACGTAAAGAGTAGATGAACAAATTTACAATGCAGTAATGATAAAAGTATGTAAATCAACAAGTAAACTTGAAATTTTACCACTCTATTTTATTTCGTTTTTGTTCAAGGAGTATCGTAACCTATTCTTGAAAAACCAAATAAACTATTATTTCAAAATAGATTTTATTTTGTATACAAGCTGGATAAATTTTAAAAGTCTAGTAAAAAACATTACCACTTTTCTATGTTACACCTCAAAAATCAGGAAGATTTTATTTTGTGTTTATTCGAGATAGTTTTCCGGAAATCAAATTCATTTTTATAAAAGCCAATATTTTGGAATATTCGATATTATATATGTGAGTTAAAATCACACATCAGTTTGGGGACTATTACTTCTCATCATAAATAAAATGCAAGTATAACTTGCATGTTTATTTCGGTGAGCATGATTTTTAACATGTTCGTCGCCTCTCGTTACCCATATTTGAGTGTCGCCTCAATAGCTTAATACGTGCTAACGAAAAGCTTCAGCGACAAACACGATAATAACAAAAAATTCCTGATCACGAAGTGTTTTTATAAATTTTGGCAATCACAAAATAAAACATCTAATGACAATGAAATAAATGAGTTAGAATTTTATTTTATAGCAGGATGCATAGATGCACTTCGTCGAATTTTCTTATTTTTTAGTTATTATTATTATTAATTATTTAAAAAATTTAGAAGCTATGAATAGCTTCTCTGTATACTATTAATTGTCCATTAACGGAATAGAATTTTTGTAGGTAACCCTACAAAATAGAGAGAGTTATAGAGCTTAATATGGATTAAGTTTTTAATCTGCACAAAATACAAACCCTGGTAAACAGAATAAATTTATTTTCTTGCAAAATTCCATTCTTTTTTTAAATTAAAGTTTCTAGTTAATTTACTAGATAATGCAATTGTGCTATGTTTATTCCTTTTGCCAACCATTAAACCTGGCTGGTATCATGTAACTCGCTTGCCATTGAAATTGTGTTTAATAGCTGAATGACACACAAAAGTCTTATAAGAATTGAATACACGATATTCAGCTATTTGAAAGCACTTCGAATTAAATTGAAACGAATTAAATGATTAGACCCAATTAATTTAATATTAATTAATTTCTGAAACTACTTCTCTATACATCTAAGTGCGATTTATCAAACCCCCCAATTCTACCAAAACAGTGCTCGATCGCGACCATGCTCTTAATTTTTCTAAAGATACTAAAATTTTGCATTGCATAACTACTGCAAGTGTAAGTTGTAAAATCATCTACTCTTTTTACAATATCATTGATAGCACATATAGAATTGTAGGTACATAAAATTTGTTACTTAGCTAAATAGAAAAAATGCTTTATAGTTTTATTCAACTAATTAAGTGACATATTAGCGAATTGGCTTTGATTAGAGCTCAAATATCCATTGATGCGATTGCTACTGTTAATATGTGTCACTTCAGATGCGCACAAATCTCTAAGCATCTGTGAGAAGAAAGAAGGTAGAAACTAATAACAATGAAATTACAACAAAAATAATCGTTCATCAAAATTGAGAGGAGAACAATGTGAAATTACATTTTATAAAAATTATCATTTTACTTTTGGGATGCAATAGAGTGCGAAGCTACTTTAGCGAGAGCCCAAACATTCCGTGAGTTGCATAATGGGAGTCAATGTAAATTGTAAAAAAATATTTCGTATTATTAAAAGAAAATTCAGAAGGAAAAGAAAGTGGAAGTAGCTGGCAACATCAACACAACAGAAAGGATAAAAAAGTGTATAATTTTTTGTTCGTGCACTAATTTTATGTCTCATTGAATTTAATTGACAGGATTTTGTGGAGTTTATTATTTTAAAAGCAGCATTATGCAGGAGGCAGGCGCTGGGTATTTATGCGGATAAAAATATAACAAAACCTCTATACAGATGCGAAGATAGTTTACGTTTTCTTTACGACTACATTTATAAATAAATGCTTGTTTACGTCCATCCCTTTTACTTTTGTTTAAAAATTGTAGTATACCTCTGGACAAGCAAACTCTATGTCTTACAATTATGTGAATAATTATAATCAGCAAATGCAGTTAAGTGCCATATCCATTTGCATTTTCATTTTAGGTTCGCTTTTTGTTTATATTATTTCAAACAACGTTTACTGTTTAGTAATAACTTTTAATTATTTTATTTAGTTTTAGTTAGTAAAGAAGTGTATTCCATTTACTTATTTTTGTATTATTAACTATTAAATTCATTTTTAAAATTTCAATAACTATTCCTCTACCCATTAATTTAACGTTAGTCAAACTTAGTGAATTTCTATCCCGTGCTCGAAGCATAAAACAACTATTCATGGAGTTAATGTAAATTTGTCCATTAACTAAAAGTTGTGGTGCGTTAACGGCAATTCGATCTAATTTCATCAAATATTCTTTATTCTAATTTTAAATTTTTTTTAGAAAATATGTTTCTAATTTTGAAATTTATCGACATTTCAAATTGGTAATTTATTTTTTCACGGTGCGATTGTAATAGTTTTACTTCAGAATTTACTATAGAAAATATATATTTCTGGAAATTTCAAAAATTATTATAACATTTGAAGAAATTGGCGAGGTTTGTGTAATAATTACACTCTTTTTTCCCTTTGGTCTCAAGGAAGATGCTTAAGACTTTTTTAATGATTCTCTAAAAGACCATTTTCATGAAAAACTAGGATCATCATTTAACAGCCCAGAATAATTTTTATTTGATATTATGATAGAAATAAAATAATAAAGCTATGATCGAAATAGTGACGTGAATCATTTAATAAATTCTTTCGGTATTGTTTCCAATTTTTATTTAGTTTCTATACTTTGATCAATTATCTAAAAGATACAAATGCTATACAAAACAAAATTAGGTTTTTTAATAGATACTTATACTACATATTTTCCACTAAAATTATCGATTTATTGCTGGTTTTTATTAAATTTCGTTCCGTAAAAATCAAAGACTGAGAAGATAGAAGAAGTAAATCATCCAGATAATATGATTGATAAATAAAATTAATAAAAGCATTTTGATCGAAGAAAAAACATTCGATGCGTATTACAGCGAAAATGTTAAAAAATTATGTGAAAAAAAATGGAACACACTCGCATTATTACTCAATATGTATTATTTGTTGCTGTGGTGCATTTTACATCGTTACAGTGGCATAGTATAAAAATTGGGAAATAGTACTGAACACCATTTGTGAGAGCTTTCGAGTGTTATATAAGAAAATATTCATAAACATTTCGAACACCAAAAAAAAAAAAAATTATGATTAATCATGTTAGAGCCCAATAAGAATATATTTTTTTTAAGTTCACAACATCAATATAATAATCAAAAGAACCATTTAAAGGTATGTGAAGGCGAAAGAATGAAGTGATAACAAAAGGTGAGGATGAAATGAAAATTAATTGTAAAGTGAATAACACCTACCTTGGCGCTTTCTTTCAAATCTTGCATAGCTGGATCGTGAATTGGTTTTCCAGAAGCCAGTTTTGTTGCATTTATGAGCTCTCCAAGAGCTGCAGCGACGTCTTTGACTGCATTGATCACCATTACTTGGGAATCTGGTTGGGTGGATCCAAGACTACAGGCACCACGTTTTACAGCTTCGGCTAATTGCACTACAATATTCAACAAAATTTAAAGAAGTTATAAATTTTACTATTAAATAAGTAAATTACAAATAGTTGTGACTGCATTTTGTGCTGCAGTTGCTAATTGGTCTTGAGTTCCTGCAGCACCGGCGACGAGTACTTTTGTGTCTTCAACAAGGGCCTTAGCAGTTTTTAAGATATGCTCACGATGATCGGCAAAAGTCCCTTCGCCCTCAGAATGAAGGGTGCCAGCTGTGGCGAACATAATTGTTGTGTCGAGATCCCCGATGATTCCAGAAACAGTGCTAGCAGCATTAATGCATGCTTGAGTGCCGCGGGAACCGGCTTGCAAGGCTGCTAAGACTTGGGCAACCTTCTCAGAAACATCTCGAGCGTTTCTAGATATTTCCGACTGTCCAGTTAAATCGTTGGCTCTAATGCCAGCGCTCGATTGAATGAGGGACGATATAGAACGGCCAAGATCCACTACGGTGGATCGAATGCGCATTCCAACTTCAGGTGATGTTGTAGTTGTTGAAGCCCCCATTGAATCTTGGGTGAGCTGTGTATAGTGATGGGTCATATCAGCAGCTAAAGCAGGAAGTTTGCTCGAATCAAACGACGCTTTAGCGTTCATTTCGTTCGCTAGACGAGCAATCTCCTTGGCACTCTGCACCATTCTAGTTTGATAATCAACGAAACCGTCTGAGATCGATGCATTAAGGAGCGATTGTCGCTTGTCTGTCAACCTAGAAATAGCGCGCGATACTTGCTCCATGAGTCCTGTAACGACTCCACTTTCAGTTGAAAGTTTTTCTACAGTAACATTTAGTTCTCGTATAGCCTCCCGGGTGTTTTCTATGGCTTCGTCTAATTTTGGATGAGCATGCGTCGCGCGTGGATTGCCAGCTGATTCTTTAGATGTTTGAACAAGCTGAGTAGCGCTTTCAACAACTGATTTAGTTTGGTTAATTAAAGCCATTTGTTGGCTAGAATGAATTATATGTGAACATGCACCAATTGCTCCATTAGTCATTGGTACAACATATCGAGAAATTTCTCCGACAGCGTGTCCAAGCTGTTCAGCGTTATGTTTCCCAGCATTGCGAATCGGTTCGAGTTTATCAACTAATTCAGCTGCAGCGTTTAATGTTTGTCCAGTAAATCCTTGTAAATTGTTATCCTTGCGCTGATTAAGACCCTGAGCATTTACTGCCATTGCAGTTGTATCCAACTCCCTGGAACAAGTTGCTAAAGTATGTAAGACTTGGTCACATTGCGCTTGTCCAGGTGCCTTTTCTCTGATGCTATCCACCAATTTTTTAACGCTCTCCGAAACTGGTTTGCTGTGCATAGCCAGCTGTTGCCAAACTGGAGGATCATCTGGAGAAACAGCAAGAGATTTGGCTGCTTTTACCATTTCAATGACTCCGTCTAAAACGCCTCGTCCAGCGTTTAGTACAGGCTCTTGAGCCTTGCGTCCTTCACCAGAAATTTTTGCCGGAATCGAAATAAACTCGGGACTCGAGGCATATTGACGAACAGCTCTAACAGCATCAAGAAGTGGCTCAACATATTGCGATCGAGATGGGATCGAATAGTCGTCTTCAAGACCTTTAACTTCTTGAACAAGATCTGATGTTGCATTCGCAACATGTTTGGCTCCAACAATGAACTCATTTTTAGCTACCGGGTTGTTTGTATTCATACTAGCTTGCCGGCAGATTGTGCATAAATACGACGTATGTTTCGCAATAACAGTCAAAGCAGATATTTTCTGCTGCTTCGTTGATTGTGGACTACTAACAATATCGCAATGTTGTCGAATCCCTTGATATGCTCTTGTGAGCTGGGCTTGATCTATTATTCCAGGTCTACCCGAAACACTGCTGGGATGCGATACTCCAATCAAATAGGCTGCTTGCGCTGATGACTCAATCAATCCATGAATAGAATCAGCGACACTATTAACCGAATGACCAAATTCAACATGTTGCGATTGTTTTGCGTTATTAATCATTTCAGAAATAGCATAGCCTAGATTTCGAGATTTCTCTGTTGCAGTTTCTACACAATCGAAGTATCCTTGTTCGTTGATTGGTTCAGGTGGATAGTCCAACATGTTCCTTAAGGCCTCAATGCTTCTAATAGCATTATCGCATTCCTTTTGTCCAGGAGCTGAAGATATGCAGGCATCTACAAGCTTATTAATGCTATCGGTCACTCCTCTAGCGGCGTTGGTCAACAAATTTTTGGAATTCGGTTGACCTGGATCAGCAGCAATAGATTTAGCCGTAGAGAGTATGGAGCATGAGTGCGTTGAAACGTTCTTAAGACAATCAACCATCCTTCCTCGTACCCCATCATCTTTAGTCTGACCAGCCATTTCCATTGTGACCGATAGTAGCTCTTTGTAAGCATAGCCGAACTGTTGACTAGAGCTAGCGAGCCTCGCAGGGCTAGAGTATGATTGGACTATTTGTCCTCCAGAATTATTTAGCGTTTCGGCAGCATGCTTAAGTTCGCTTTGTAACTGGTTATAACTTTTATTCGACGGAGGATATTCGCCCATCGAAACAATTTCGCTAAGCTCAGAGACATTCTTTAAAGCTTCATCAACGTCTCTCTGTCCAGGAATGCAATCTACTGTTTTAGTGATTGCTGCAGTTACTTCCCTGCTAGCTCGGTGCAAATTTTGTGCATCCCCAATATTTTGGAGGACCTTTTGGGCTTCTTCAATCAAGCGTACAGAGTGTACAATTACTTCATCAGCAGAATCTATAATAACGTTGTTGTTCGTTGTAGCAGCAACACCATGAACGCTTTTGGTGAACTCACCTAATGCTAAGGCTGTATCTCTTCCTGCTACACCAGCGTACAGACGCTGATTTTGAGACACAGCAGATAGAAGCTGTGCCAAAGCAATTCCAACATTTTTCGCAGACTTGCTTAACTGCTGGGCAGTATTTTCGATAGTCTCACCGGGAAGGGGACGTAAGGAATTGCTTTGAGCAGCATGTCTCGTATCATCCAAGACGTTTCTCAGATTTTTGACGGCATCAATAGCTGCTTCCAATTCTTGCCCACCGCAGGCCTCTCTAGCTCTTTCAGCCGCAGAACTTAGTTCATGGACTGTTTGACTTAAGTGAAGGGCTGATCGAGATAGCTGCTGAGCAGCGGGAATATCTCTCACTGTTGGCTGAAGGGCCCTAGCCGATGCAGATACTTCACTTGCTGGTTCTACGAACTGTTCAGCAGCCTCAATCAAATTCAACTGGGCATTTGGATCGTCCGGGTGAGAAAGAGTTGTCTTCACTCCAGTGACTAATCTAGGAATAGAATCAGCAACATTACGACAATCTTGCAATAATGTCTCTTTTGTATGATGATCGTCGCTGTGTTGAACTGCATTTTGTGCAGCTGTTATACATTGTGTAGCTGCTGAAGCAGCCTGCTTAGCACAATGTTCAAGCCTGTTAATAAGTTTCCTTTTTAAAGCTGGCGTATTTGCTGTTGTCGTAGTTATTTCCCGAAGTTCTTCAGCCGCACGTCTTAGTGCTTCCTGGTGAGATGTATCGTGAGGACTGTTTGCACATAATCTGGCCGCTTCAACCATTTTAGCTGTAGCGTCTGCAAGCTGTTTAGCAGCGGCCAATAAACGACGCTGCAATTCTGAGTCTTGCTGAGCCTCAGCTTCACCTTTGATACTTTGTATCAACTGGGCAGTTGCTTGTCCTAGAGCTTTAGCATGACGAACCATTTCTTGTGGGTCAGTAGAAGATACTAAAATATCTGTGCCAATGATAACGTTTTCCACAGTGCTTACTTCTTGAGACACTCGAGTAGCTCGCTCCCTTCCACTCATTCTGATGTGGTCAAGCAAATCAGTTAAAGTTTTAGATACATCCTTTGCAGCTTCGAGCAAGTCTGTACGCAATTTCTGATCGGTAGTTGCTTCATTACATACAGCAACAAGATTGTTAACTGCCTTTACGACTTCCTGTGCAGCGGCCTCTAATTGTTCTCTGCAGGCGGCATTCTGCAAAGTTGGCGCAACCACTTTAGCGCATGCAACAAGTTGACTAGTTGCAAGTGCGCACTGCCCCGCAGCTCCAATAACTTTATTCCGAGTGTCATCATCTTCGCAAACAGCAGCAATCGACTTAGCTCTTAAAACAAGCACAGCAGTGGTGTTAGCAACTGCTTTGGCCAATCCAAGAAGCATATCGTGAAGTTCTCTACTTTCTTGGGTCTCTTCGCCAATAGTGCTCAATACTTGTCCGCTAGCCTCTCCTATGCGTCCAGCGGCGCTAATCAAATTCTGTCGCGGTTCCTTGCTTTCTGGCTCAGCAGCCTTAAGTAAATCGCTAAAAGCACTGCAAAGTTTCCGTGCAGCCTCGAGAAGTTTATCTCCATTGTTCTCATCTTCCATCAAGGCTGCGACAAGTCGAACTTCTTTTGTTACTTCTGGAATGGTTTGAGCAATTTGGGAAACTGCTGATCCAATGGCATCGGTATCAACCTCGTCGGGAGCGGATGCAGTCACAATTTGTGCGGTAGCCGCGTTCATTGTTGCCACATGGGTCGTGATTGCCTGCTTAGAAGTGTCCAACTTATTCTCACGCCATTGAATTGAGCGGAGATCAGAGCCAAGATCAACGCTTGCCTGCAATATGAATGAATATGTTTATAGCATAACTGTTGGATTTTATTAATTGGTTTCTTATACCTTTGTCCTAAGTTCTTCCTCAGCTCGTGAAATTGCCTCTTGGCCTGCCGAGATGTATCCAAGCAATGCACGCTGCGGCTCGCTCAAATGAACAGAGCTAATTCTAATTTCTTTAGTCTGCAAGAGGGAGATTGCTTTTATAAAACATTCAAGTAAATAATATAATTTAAAAAAAAATAACACGTTGAGAACAAAATATTACACATGTATTTTTAACTGATAGAAATAAATCCTAAGGGTTTTCATTTTATATATGTTAAAAACTAGGGACGTAGCTATAAATGTCCACAATGTTTCAAGAACAACTGCAGTCTATTTACTTTTTGCAGATTTAAAACAATAACACAATAACAAACTAATGGTTCTGTAAAATTCAAATTTAAATTGAGGATTAAATATTAATTAATTTATTTATTCTTTAAGAACCTACTTTTCGACAAGCACAGATCTGCTTTAAATTAATCTCAATCTAATGAAGGACGTGGAGTTCTCTTTAAAATATTGCGGTGACATAATTCTATAAATTTTACAATAATGCATTTAAGATTTAATCATTGAACCAAGTTTGAAAAATAAATGTGAAAATTTCCGATCTAGTTCTCAACGTGTTAGGTACTTAAAAGTGCGTACATTTGACAAGGGTATAGCGCTTTAAGAAATTATAGTCAAAAGAGCGCATTTTATTTATAATATTAAATTTGACTACCTACATTTAAAAAAAGTATTCCGTAAATTTTAAGCAGCATGAAAAATTCGAAAAGATTGATTACTTGTTTTTCACGTGGATAAAACATGAATTTAATAATAAAAGAAAATAGCTCTTCTGTACAAAAATAAAATAAATCCATCATAAATCGCAGAACATGTCGAATAATAACAATAAAGAAAATAATTTTTTTGAAAATAATCACTTACCATTGGCGGCTGATGAGCAACATTCACTTGCCCGACAACCGCACCAAACTGAACAGACTGCATTTCACCTTGCGTATATGGTTTCTCGCCTTTGTATTGTATTTTCGGCAAATATTGTATAAAACGATAAAAAGAAGAAATAAAATTAAAAACTGCTTCGAAACTAAAGGGAAGCGGAATGAGAAGCCAAAATGAAGTCGAACGAAAAGGTAAATTTTTCTTGATATGTACAAGACCTGCGGATGAGGTGAAATAGATTAAGTATTTACCGTCGTAAGCTCTCATTATCCCCGGCTGTGCTAGGGACTCCGTGTTAATTTTTCCAATTTTGCTCGTCTCGTGCTGAAGAAATGTTGCCCTTTAAGGAAAAATGTATATGCACCAAAGCAGTGAATCTAAGGAAAAGGATAAACTTACTTCGAAGGTGCAACGCTCTCCTCAACCATAGTAGATCCCTCATCACCCTCAATTCCGAAGTGGTCCTTGGCCTGTTTCTTCTTCAAGATAATGTCAATGTACCCTGCAATTAATTGCACAATTTGTTCCGCCTCGGTCGTCTGCACTGAGTAGTACTGATCCGCGTAGTCTCCAAAATCTAAAGTGAATGTGTTAGGCGAAGCCCCCCAACGTCGCACTGTTGTCAATGGCCACGTCTTTAAAATTTCCTTAGTTCTCTCATCCAGTCGAAGCACCGAATCCTTCGTCACCCCAAGAAGACGAGGGACAAGCTTATTTTTTCCAGTCATTTTTTCCTTAACAAGGAAGAATGTAACTCCATAAGTTGGCAGCTCTCGGGCAGTTTTAGTATACAAAACTTTGGCATCAATTTCGTATAAATCCACGTGCCTTTTGTGTTCGGCAAAAATTTTCTTCTCAATACCCTTAACACGAACATATGACTGGGGGAGGAAATCCTTGAGGCTGTAAAGGAATTTGTTGAATAAAATTTTGGTAAGAGGTATTGATTTACATCCTTACTCGAGAAATCCCGGCTTGTGTTTCGATTCGTTGTGTGGACCAAATTGTATGTGAACCTGGATACCAGCGAATTCACAAGCTAGAAAATATTTTCGTTAAATAACATGAACATTAATTCAATGATGTGTTCTATGAGTACGAATGCGATTTGATCGGTTTATATTTAATTATACAATTGAACAGAGTTCGCGATGATGTCCAAAATGTGTTGCACCTTTACAAATCCGGTAATAATATGATTTGTTTTAAAAATTCAATTAAAATAATTATTTACAAGTTTGTCTTTTCAGAAAAGTGCGTGACTGAGTGCAATGAACAAAAGACATGTTTTGACGCGTTCTCAGATATTTTGAGTAGGATTAAAAATATCGTTTTTATTAAGCCGTCCATACAGAAATCAATAAGGATAACAACTGATTACTTGATTAGAAACATCTTCGAAATTTTGTTAAAGTCATATTGGAATTTATATTTTCATAGGTTCATAATTAATTTATTTGATTTCCTTGTTTTTGTCGGAAATTTGGCCCAGCAGGGATACACACAAGCTTAAGGTTCCGCTGGTGGGACAACTGAGTATTTATAATTGCCTGATATTCGCATTTTGTATATATTTCTTTGATATCATATTAAAATTTCCTGATGTTATAGGAAAGATCAGCTTTATTTTTATTTAAAAAACATTTTCCTAAGAACTCTAAAGTAATCTGTCTCCTTTGAAGGTCTAAGAAAAAATGAATTTAGCTTTTGAAAAAATATATTGCAAAATAAAACTTAATTCTTGTTTTAATCCTGCTCATAAATCGTCGGTGATATTGTTTTGCTTAGTTTTCTTTCTTTATGTGTATAATTATAAAGTTAGAATTCAAAAAGAATAAATTGAAATCTTTTAAGGTATTTGATTTTTTGAACAAATTAATTTTTACACGATTTAGTCATTTATATCAAGTATCTACAGATTCCATATGGCATAGTATCACAAAAGTGTAAAATGTGGCTTAAATTTTGCAATAATATAAAATATTGTGTATAAACTTTTTATGTATGTATAATGCGAATACAGTTGTATTCTCAAAGTTCAAAAAGAGACATCAAGTATCTATGCTTAAAAATGTGAATTGGAAACGAAAATCAATATGAGGGCGACGTAACAATTCAATAAAAACAGAATCGAAATTCACTCCTGCGCCAATTATAAGTGATCCAATTCAGAACGGAGAACACAGAAGAAACCTCGACTAAGTAGCACTCCCCACCCGCTCACTAAAAATGCCTTCTGGTACAGGCTAAAATGACTAACATACGTGAAATTCTACGACACAATAGAAAACATGATTACAATCACTTTTCTTGGAGGAGGCCTAAGAAAGCCGGTTGTTCGCATTCGAATAGCATCCCCCCCCCCCCCCCCTCCCGCGAGGAGTTGTAAGCAGCATACCTTTCTCCTGAGTGACTGGATGCGTCCCATCTAAAATCGCATCACGTGCCTGCACGTACAATAAATTCAATTGTACTGGGTCACGTGAATCAATATTTTGATCGGAGAAGAAGAACCTCCGCCGGAGCAAGACCGTTTCCGACTCGTCGATTCCCTGTTCTCGGAGTGTTTTGCCAATATCGACCCAGTTAACTGCAATGGACAAAAAGGACGATAGTCAAAAAAAGAAAATTTCTAGTCTGGTGGCTATTCCTATTTACTTTCGTCGTCTGTTTTTAGCTTCTTGCGGAGGCTCTCCATCTTTGCATCCCGGTCCTTCTCAGCAAATTTCCTCCGTAGAGTGAGTGTGCCGAACCTGTTGTCTGGGAGATTTTCGTTTTGTTGTTCGACCTCCTCCCGCACCAGGCCATACTCCTCGTGATTTGTAATGCCAATCTTTGTACAGATAACGACCATAAGCTGTGAAACTGGCTGAGAATCATCCACTAAAATTGTTTTGACGGCCCCATCCAGCATTCGAACTCGCAAGGTGCGAAGTTTCCTTCTATATTCGAGAACGTCCTGATTTCGCAGCAGGTAGTATCCCAAATTGCGTCCGGATTCCAGCCAAACTCCCTGCTTATTTTCTTCATCCGAAAGGAAAAGACCATACTCGTGGGCTGTTTGGGCGGAAAATTAATGGAATAGCATATGGACAAAAGGGAATAGGTGTGAATAATACTTACGTTGTCCCTGCACAGCTTCCGCAAATTTATCACGGATTATTTTACATGCATCGAAGACCGTTGTTTGTGGGTCAAATTGTATGGTTTTGGTGACTCGACCATCTTCGAGACTGATCCGCAAAGATAATGTTGCCATGGCTTATAAAAGGCACTGAAAGAAAAGAAAAAGTGATAAAGCTAGCATTATAAATAAGAGGCATATTGTACACTTTTATGTATTATTTTTTCGTTAATAGTAGGATTAACTGGCATGTGAAGGCATCTTTAAGTTAATATATTTTGCATGGGTAATATGTGAACATGTGTCAATTGATCTTAAAAAATGAAGAAAATCAATATGATTCTTTAAAAAAACATCCTATTTGCGCCCATGAATTCAAAGTCAGCTATCCTAAAATTTCTAAAAAACTTTGCATAGTAAATCCTTCGGGATTTGCTAACCCACAATTTTTAATTTCTATAATTTTATAACAAATTAAATAGGGCTTAATTCTATGATGTTGGAAACTGATTAAATACGATATACCTTTTGAATGTAAGCACTTATATTTTAAAAAAAGCACAAGAAAATATTAGATTAGTAATAAACACATGCAGAGCCACTTTTATGGTATATAAACTCAAATTCTCTAATTTATATATCACACATTTTCGCAATTAAATTTAAGAATGAATGTAATAAATTGAAGCATCTGTATACAACTTTTATAAAAAACTGAAATATAAGAAAGACTATTGTGTCAATTGTTAGAAAAAGATATATAATGTGGGAAACTACATATACCTTCAAAATGATCCATAAGAATTATCATTTGATACTTTTATTTTTATTAAAGCAAATTTTTTGTTAATAATTCTTTAAATTATTCAATTTTGTCTTCTGGGTAAATAATAGGATAAAAAATAGTTCTAGTTTTTAGTTTTTCTTTAAATTTCAGAATAAAAACTCAATAAACCTTATTTAATATTCTCTTCATGTAGAGCGTACGACTTATGAAAATCTCAAAAATCATCAAAGAAGCCTCGATGCTAGGTCCCTTAAATTACAATTTAACGACTGTTGTAAAAACGTTAAGCCCCAGGAGCAAAAAGCTCCTTGAAGAAGCTGGGCTACGTCTTAAAGTTTCCCATTAAAACTGCCACTAGCTGTTTTCAGAGGACATAAATCTGGTAGAACATTTTCCCTTATGCTTGGCTCACTTAAACGACAAATTAATTATTTCCCCCCTCTATCCTGCTCTAACTTTAAAAGTGAGGTACCATGATTTTCCCTTATTTATTTATTTATTTTTTTTTTTGGGCCAAAGAGTGTCATGTTCCGCTTGAAGTTCCGTCTTAAAACTGGTGGGTGTATCGTAAGCCATTGTTCGCAATAGAAATTGCTACTCGGCCGGTTATTATCGCTGCCATGAGTGTTCCAGCTTAGGAGATTTTTCAAACTTCCTGTAATCAAAACTCAGAAGGAAGTTCTTCCCCCGGTCGAGCTAGGTATTTGGAGACTTATACCAGAAAAAATCGTCCCTAAAGTCACACAGACAAAAGTCTCCAGTCATCCTAAGAATACCGGGATCGTGAGGTTTTATCCTGAAAGGTAAGCGAGAAGCGCGATTTTCCAGATGAAAAAATTCTTCTCCCTCGACGGATATCAATTGGACGATTTTTCCCTTCTTATGTTTTTCTTTTTTGCGAACGTTTCTTTTCCCTATCTTGAGACCTTATTAAAATTATGTAAACCAAAAAAAGACATAATAATAATAATAATACAAAGTTTGCTACCATCATATGCACCTATACCACCAGTAGTTTCGTACTACAAAGTGCCTAAGAAGGAGCGAAGAGCCTTCGTCCGTCGTCAACAAGGATGCTCCTTCAGCCAACATTATGTCGTTGTGGCCCTTTACAACTATATAGAGCAACACGAACGTGCGGCATTATGAAGGGATTGTGTCGAGTCAGCTGAATTATTTGAAACAAGGGTATAAAGCCTCCGAGTCCTTTAAAGTGAAATCCCAAGTTTTTCATATTATTTGCCGAGCACACTCTCCTCACGTGAAAGGTTAACTACTTTATGGCCTGATAAAGTGATTGTCCGGGTATAACGGCCCGCACTGTGAAACACAAAAATATTTATACTATTCGTGTAGTGCTAAACTGTGTTTGTCTGCTCCTCGGTCCTTTAACGAGGATTCCTTTCCCGTTAGGATGGTTGAGAGGTGATGAACAGCATAGACTTATTATGTGTGCCCCATATGGATTTTATCGATTTAAAGCAGGAAAAAAATTATTACAAAAGGGACAAACTACACGAACAAGTGGGGCATTTACAAGGAAAAACCAGATTTTAACTCTGCCGAAGTGCCATCGTTCTAAAAGGTTCGAATCAATACCGAGGCTCTTTTCACGGATTTAGTCGAACTGAATTGATGTACTTTGCAGATACTGCACAGCCACATTTTGCAGATGAAGGAATACTTAAATAAAATTGAATTTATCTTCATTTATTTAAATATATTCTACCTTTCTACACTACTTCGAATTACACAGGTCAAGATATTATTGAATTGGTAAATAATTTTTAAATGATTTTTTATGTATTAACGAAAATTTCCTATCACGTTAGGTTTTTGAAAAACACAAATGATCATATTTTGGCAATTTCTTTTCAAATTAATAAAAAACAATAACTAGTGAATAAAACACAATAGCTATAGTGATATAGAAAACAATTTCATTATCATTTAGATTTTCAGAACAAGATATCAGTGATCAAAATCGAATTATCCTATTTTTTTAAGAAACCAATTAAAAAGAATTTAAAAAAAAACAGCAAAGCTATAACATTATAATAATTAAGAAGATGAGTACTTTTCAAGCATTAATTGCTTACTAAATTCGAGAAATTATGATATATGTATGTATTTAAAAGCATTTAAAGTCGACTTAACTTAGTCACAATGGGCCGTATGAATGAACAAAAGTATCAACTTATTCTTGCTAAGTTTCAAGCAGATGCTTTTATCTATATGAATTAAAATAAAAGTAAAAGATTTTGTCAATGAGTACAAAACAAACATTTCTTTAAGGTTTTAATTTTTTTATATGAATAGAAGAGTATATAGTTAAAAAAATAAGGATTTTGGTATCGAAAAAGTGTCTCTAGTCCAGAGTAGGTGAAATATATTTAGTTAATTGCTTTGTTATGAAATTTTATGGAATAGACAATATCAATATCAGCTCTAACCCCGTTTCGTTTTTATTGTCTTTTTTGTACGAATTGTATAAAGTTCCATTTTCATAAATATATATGTATGCAACAACAGCTTGCACATTGAATACACAAGTTTACTTCATTTTCGGAACCATATGTTTACAAATCTAAGATCATCACTATTCATACCAAACGAAACATTAATTTTTGTTTCTAAGTATTTGCTTCATTTTTATTCACACAATTCACTGTTTCAGAAAAGGTTGACTATCAAAGCATAATAATAACCTTTTTTGAAGCTAATTGGAACATTGAGCGGTACTTTTCTTAAGAAGGCAGTGCTATCAATCACATAACAATCGTACTAAGGCTACTTAATTGCTACAAGATCAATAATTTCTCTATATATATTTTTTCGATTTATTTAAAGAATCTATATCATTTCGGTATTGAAAAATTGCTATATTTATTTCTTCGGCAACCAATAACCTTTTATATTATTTATTCTTTTTATTTTATTGGGATTTCTTTCATGATGTAAAAATATTTTGAGTTTGGTAAATAGTTTATTATTACGAATTAATTCAAGAATTGGATGAAATGTTTTATTGGATTGAATTAAATCTAGAAAACTATTTTATTAAAAAAGAAAAAAGACTAAAAAAAATGCAACGAAGAGTGATGTATAAATTTGAATGAGATTCAAAAACTATAAATCGACAACTCTAAAGTTTTTTGCCCATACAGAGTCGTTAAATTTTCGTTTTAATCATTCAGTAGGAGTGTTACTATTGTCTGATCGCTGGCACAATTTATCTCATATTTTACTTAGATTACAGAATTTTTAAATTCACTTAGTTAACGGACACCGTAATAAATACATACGAGTACAATTTCACTTAAAATTCAGCAAATATGTATAAATATTAGCGCAATAAGGTATAAAAGCTTTGTCAAAAATTTTACATTACAGTAATTAGAAAATCATGAAGCAATTAAAATCCATAACATAAGCGACTTTATAGCTTCACTGATATAAAATCTCTTGCCACTTTAAAACCTAATCCTTAAATGCTTGTCTCGGAAGAAACTTTAAAGCCCCTTTTAGAAGTTTGGACAAACACTAGCAGTGAGTCAATTTAGTACCCATCATACAAACATCCACTGATAGTAAGATCCCGATAAAGGGAGCTTTGTTGACCTACCACTTCTGCTCGACGCTGAGATTCCCTTCGGCTGCGGTAACAAAGAGCGGAATTACAAAAGATTTCATAAAAATAGTTCCAGCTAGTACAATTCCAGCAGATAGGTAGGTGGGCGGACGAGGTATTTAAAGGACGACAGGAACTGACTAAGCGTATTCAGTTCGGCCCTATATCACCCCAACTATTTAATGCTTTAAAATGGTGGATGTTACGGGGGACCGGAAGAGAGGAGGTCGCATCACTGCTACTCGATAAGAAGGCATTCTTAAGATATTTTAAGTTTCGTCCTGTGCTGAGAAATAATGAAAGCGCTTATAGAAAATGAAAATTTCCGGTAGGTTCTTTTAATTATCAGAAGAAGCGAGAGGCAATGTTTCCCATTTTAAGTACACCAAATGTAAAACTCCAAGATATATAGGTACTCTAAAAAGCGAAGAAGGAAAATTGGGGTCGATGCTATCCCTTACCGCACTGGAAATCCCATTCCTGTTGAAAGGCAATGTCTCCGGAAAACAGAAGGAGCCCTTTGAGCCGAATCAGCACACCATAAAAGCCCCGAATACGAGACGATATATCACTTAAGTTGGACATATTTTCACGAAAGTCTTCTTGTACCCGGCACTGTTGACGCACTTTCTTACATTTCCTAGCTGCACCGTATTTAAAGCATACTTTTTCTTATATTCTATACAGAGGATAACATTCAGAAACTAAAGCACATTCTTCCTTGCCTTTAAGGGGAGTCAAGTGAGTCCTTATCACGTGAGTGCTTTATCCAACGTCTATCGTAGACTGATTCTTGAAAACAACTGAACAGTTCCATCTACCGAGGACAAGATTTTTACTTTCCTCTCAGCAGAGATGCTGCGCCAGGATAAAAGTAGGGGAAGGACTTTTATCTCCGCGCGGTGTCGCCCTCCAATCTTGAACAAAGCACGCTTTTTCCCTACAAACTACACTATGCCTGCCCGACCCCTAGAAGGGAATCAATGTCATAGTCATGGAATTGCGCAGGATAATTCCTCCGTATTCAGGACAATGAGAGTACCTTACCCCTTCATATATTTTCTGTGTGTGCGGCAAGGATGCTGGATGCTGGCCGAGGCGAGGACCGTGCGGTCGACAATTCCTTCTGAGTCTATTCTTTTGATGTACAAAAGAAAAGGCTCTATACACAGGATCTCGGTTGTACGTCGATTGCCCTTCTCGGAGCGCCATGAGACGCCCCGATAGTGTAAAAAGTGCGTGTTGTCGGGCACAAGCGCACAGAGTCTGCGGAGACAATTGCGATCAAGGAGATGCCGTCGCCGGAGAAAAACACCACTCAGCACACATAAACAGATTTCGGACTAAAGCGTGTAATATAGCTGATAATAGATATTAAGGGCAAAGTGGCAGAGGATGGATTGGAGTCGGAGCGCCCGCCGGACTGGGGGCCTCCGTCGAGCGATTAATGGGTGGTGTCGGTTGTGCGGTGCCGTCGTGGCGCCCGACATCCTGGTGCCAATATGATGCTAACCCCGTGGAGATGGAATTTATCGGTTTATAGGTTAGGTTATGGTAATATTGAGTAATTCTAGCATTTGATCCTGATATTTTCAACACTACCTCTTTAAGGGAACTCCCTTCTGCATGTGTCTCTGCAGCTTTTAACTGGACTACGTTTAAGAACACTTTAACTTTTTAGAGCAGATTTAACGCAAAAGATTACTGACTTTATGGTATAGTCCTCAACCAAAAACTCCTTCCTCAGCTGCAGATTTTTATCGTTGGGGTTAAAATTTTATGTGACCCTAATTAAACCAATAAAGTTGCAGTCATATCTCTTGCACAGTTAAATGATGGTGAATTAAGTGGTGCAACTTAGGTGGAACTTTTCGAGGTTGAGCTAATTTGAAGCGGTTTTCTTCGCATGTGAAGAGGCGGCTTAGAAGAATTTTCTGAGACTTTCTGACGCACTTTCGATGGGTGTGTTATGCAAAATGCTTTCATATTAGGACTTACGTAATTTTCACCCGCGCAAAAGCAATTATTTTATTTTTCTTTTAAGTTAATAAAAATTGATTGCAAAGTAAATTTGCTAACGTAGGGTTAGAAAAGAAATATATTTTATTAACCAACTTAGAATTTAAAATTCCTTCCGCACTACGGGCCTAATTTTCAAGAAATTTTCAGGAAATAACTTGAAGATCCACAGAAGGTGGTAAAATTAATTCAAAATGATGGTCGATCAAAGGAGAAAGTTGCCTTGATAACTGTTTAACACAATTTGGGAGATAATTAAATTTTTAGTTATTTTTTACTTTAAATACGCTATTACTTTTTTAACATACACACTTGGGGAAATTTACATTATTACATAGAAAATCCCGCGCTCGTTCTAAAATATTTTGAGTAATAAATAACACATTGATCATATCTTAAAATACTTCGGAGTCTACTGCGAATGTAATTTTTCAAGCGATTGACATTTTACAAGACTCGGAATTAGAATCGAGAAAATTTCACAGAAAAATATTTACAAAATGAGAATAGAATTTCATATATTCAGGATTAGAATGCCAATGTATGTAGAAGTAAAAGAAACTTGCAGTTCGCTTTTTGCAGGCTTAAGCCAGGGAATTTTACGGAAAATAGCAACAATTCAATAATAAAATGTAATAATTCCAGGATTTTCAAAATTTTGAAATATACATCAGATGTGAGTAATCTACATACATATATATTTTTACCTAATGTTGTTCCATACAATTTCTTTGGAGCGCAAAGTATTATTATTATTGTTGTATTACTTCATAATTACTCTTATTACTTTTCAATTTATACATCCTGAAAAAATATTCCAAAAGACTATTTGAAAAGTTCTATGGATTAGTGATGCTTTCCATTAAGCGATTTACACATTTATAAAAAACTGCAGTTAATCTTTTAGGAAATCTCAGTAACTAAAGCAAAAGAAGTGATGATTCTTGCTGTTGCTGATTTATATAGATTTAAAGATACAATTAACTTTTTAATTAGAAAGCATTTCAAACTTATTATTTATTATTTAACCACTCAAGAATTAGAAAAGTTCCTCTCTGGATAATATGAGGTACCAAATTTTTCATTGAATTGAATTTTAGAAACTTTCACCTCTATCGATTCTTGCGAAATTTACTATAATATTTACCCATCCAAACTTCAAAACATAAACCGGAGATAGATTATGTTTTTGGTACAAAGTGAACACAAATCCCAAGCAATTTAAAAGCTTAGAGGAGATGCTCCATACGCCAATAATTTTCTCAAATATTACGCAACATAACACACGCAGTTATTCGTATCCTTCTATCAAGGATATAATCAACAAGACTTGTCACATCACCGTAGTAACGAGCAATTGGCATTTCATCTAAATTGATTTAATGATATCACAATAGTAATTACATTTTGATGATTACCATTATGACTTAATACAGAACGGAAGCTGGAGTGGGAGTGACTCCTTTATGAGTTAAAACGACACAAAAGCACCTCCTGGTCGTGCTGTTGTGAAGCTTACTGGCCACCCAGCGCCAGAGACTATCATCGGATTTAATTCCTAAAAGATTCCCGGGGGAGAAAACTTCTTTCATGGCCTCATGCTGCTACATAAATCAAAATAAATCTGCCTCAACCATTACTTGCAGGAAAATTTCTTCTTTTCGGATTCCTCTATTTTCTTTTATTTTTTATAAGAAACTTCCATTTCTGTTGGCTCGTATTTCACTGTAGGTTACACGATGCATTTGCATTCAATTTCACCACCCCACTGTTTCTTATTATTTCTTTATTTTCTTTCACTAGCCAGCCTTGGCTCCTTGGGATGAAACGAAGGCCTCGGAGTCATTAGGCCAGGGTGTAGAATCTGCGGGCAATAGTGCCAGGGTCGAAGATTGCCATCCCCGAAACCCCAAGGATCGAAATTAGTTCGATTAGAATCCGGAACTCCATTCGGCCCAGAGTGTGGTCCGATTATTTTTCCCTGCCAATCGAATTTGGGCGAATTAAAGTTAATTTACTGGGCTTCTTGCCTCCCGCCCCAAGATGTAATTTGTGCAGAACCACTCTGATTATTTAATACTTTTAAACTTTAGTGAGTTTCAACAAGTTCACTCCTACTCTAAAAACCCTTACATTTTCCGGAGCTAATCTAAATTTAGCTCCGGGTCTCTGGGCAACCTTAGAGCAAGCTCACGTCATGTTTACAAGAACTTTGTTGGCGTTCTCCCGTTGTACCGCACAATGAGTGACTCAAAGTCTAATTGATTCAAATTAACTATTTTTCCCCCCTCAGAACCTTAATCCCGGCGCAAACCCCCTGTGACACGAGATATTCGTCAACGTGGTTTATGGCAGATTTTATTGTCGCCTTTTGTGCTCTTAAAACATTTGTCCTCCCAACTCGAAATGGACTTTTGGAAGTTGGAAGCACAAATCTATTGATAATCGTCCTATGCATTTTGCGCGGTGATTGTACCGGCGGGACGTGCACTTTTTCTTACTCCCAGATTAATTTTCATTTGGGGGTGATAAATGAATCAGACGCTATTTAATTAATTTATAAAAAGACCTAATCATGATAGGGATTGATAGTTGAATTAGAGGTTTGTGCTACAAATTAATAAATTAGCGGTTCTATTAAGGTGATTACCCACGACAATCTATTTCTAATGATTAATTAATCCTATATTTAATTAAAAGAAACATTTAAGCTCGTGTGACAAGAACTAGTCGATATTAACCTTTTGTTTATATTTTGTTTAATTTTTAAATTTTTTTTAAATATAATGCAACTGTTAAGATCATTGATTTCTTCAATACAAACATATAATGCTGTACACATTTAAAATGTTGCTGAACTTCTTACCATAATTAATTTTAAAGGTCTGCTTTGTTTATTAAACGAAGCTCAGTATATTTATATCTTACATATTTGAATGGAAAGATTAAAAACAAATTTGTAAAGGTCCGATCATTTTAATTAATTTATTTTTAATTTTTAATCGTTTACACCTTTCATAACTATTAATGATTATTTTATCACTCAAACAAAACCTGCGACAGCCAAATTAATTCCCTAAAAGTACTAATTTAAAAAATTTGGAAGGGAAAAAGATATATGTATATTAAAAAATTTGAGAAAAAACAGTAAAACACAATTACCAACTTGAAAGACTATTTAAAAAAAATTATATTCTATAATATCAAAACAGAGTTCTATCCACTAAAATAAACTCTAGCGAATCTCTTAAACAAAAAAATAATAATATTACTATCTAAACATTACACAAAGAAATATTTTGGAGTTTTCTATGCGGAAAATAGTATTTGAAATTACTTTATTTGGTTTCGAAGATAAGTTATGAATGAATTTTTACATTTTATCTAAAATTATACACAATTGGAGTTTTATTGTCACTAATTTTCATAATAGATATTAATTTTTGCACGAATAATTACTAAACTAATTACGAATAATTACTAAACTCTTTCTTGAAAACTAAATACATCTAAAGTACTATAATAGTCTGGAAATTAAAAATGGATGGATGGATGTATAATTTACATAAGTTTAGAAGTCTAGTTTTCTCAGAAGAATAGCTTACATTCATAATTTAGGAAAAAATCAATACATAATTACCTTAGAAACATATCTTTTCATGATTCAAAGAAGATTTGCATAAGAAAATAAATTAAAAATTGCACATATTCGGTATAAATTTCTTCAAAATTTTAAAAACAAAATTCAATGATTATTTTTTTTTAATAATAAGTAAAATAAACGTGAAATTTTCGTAATCGAGACAAATTAAAAAAAAAAAATCATAATAATAGAAACAAAAATCTCTCACTATCAAACATAAATTAAAATAGTACGAGCATAGTAAGGAATTAAAACAGTACGAACATTGTAAGGACATTAGTTCATATTATATACTTTTGAGAAATGTAGGAAACAATAATTTCAATTCTGTAAAATTTTGTGGGTAGAATGAACCTTTAAGCTACATATGAGTCGTTCATAGTCCAAATCGATCAACTTCACTTTTGGCTTAATATTATAATTTTGGAAATAATTTATTTTAATAATTTAATGTAAAAATATACTTTTAACAAAACTTATTTGAATTTTTATATTTAAGCGAGTTTTTAAATCAACCGTATGTTGTTTGTGTTCTACACTTTAAAATTAATCCCTTTAATAAATGAACAGCTCATATACAATGTCACAAATAAATCTTCTTTGTATGTATTTAAGATAAACGCAAAACTTAAACCTTTATTGTGTAAAAGTTATTTTATTACCTATATGCATTATTTCTTCAATTGTAAACACAATTAAAAAAAGCTAGAACGTAGAAAAGTTGATTGGTTAATCCCTAAAAATCCACAGTGGACTTATAAGTGGTGTTGATTTTTCTCTACTTAAATTTTTTTATGTATGCTATAAAAACTATTGATATTCTATCAATTATTAGTAAAGATTAAGATTTCAATTGAATTCAATATACGTTTAAACAATTACGGATAGTTTCGGAAATTGTACTGTTAAAGTACTATAGAACTAACTAAAATACAACTCAAATATAGGAATAATAAAATTTGGAAACAAAAATCATTAAGACTAAGTAGTTATACTCACTTTTACCAATTGTTTTAAAGTTAAACGTTTATTAATAGAAGAATAAAAACTTTTTAAGGCACTGTATAGCAATGTTTATAAAAAATACAAAATATGTACAACCTTCCGAGTTAGACTCAAGAGTTTTAATAACACTGATTCTGAGGCACGATCGTGAGTACGAAGAGTTAAGGTAAAAACAAACGTTAAATATAAAACTGAAGACGAAAAACGAAAGGCACTGTGCTATTGTTAACAAAAAGAAAGGAACAGTAACAAAGATCGTATTTTATAAGGCACTGAAGGAAACTGTCAATAAGAAATCCAGAAGGCACTTTTTGATAAAATTCAACAAAAAAAAAACAAAAACTTAACTTTGAAACACCAGATAACAAACAGAACTCTGCTACTGAATAAAACTGACTATGCAGAGTAGAAATGTCCTTCCTGATCTGTGGTTAGGCCTAGAATGATATCCTCGAGGAATTCCACCGGAGGACTTATGTTAACAGGGCAGTAAGCGTTTGTTAGAACTGTTGTCCTCAGGACGTCATGTGCTTGATTTTATTTCCCCCGTTTTCCTACTTCAACACCACAACCAAAGTAGTCATACATAGCGAGCCTGAACTATATGTGCAAAGAGAACGTGCAGAAAGAATACGCGCAAATGAATTGTGGACATGATTCCCTGCATCCTATTTTCATCTTTTGGATTATTTGTTCCTTTCTTGCTCGTACCCTCCTTAGGGATGCACACATACCCCGAATTACAAGAGAGATGAAATCCTGCTCCCAGTGTCGAAGCTTCCTATGCCAGACCTCTTTATACTTGTCGACTCGACGTAATGAGATAGATGGATGAGAAATAAGGAGAAAGCGCTCCACACAAAATCGAAGGAAGATTGTACATACGAAGTTTTCCCATTTTAGCCCTTTTTATTTTTGGCATAAATTTACTTACAAAGTAGCGGGGAGTCACATAGTCAATCCGACTTTTTAAGACGCTCTCTACCCTCCTCTCTAGATTCTGGACCGATGAATGCCGTAGACTAGATGTAGGCCCAACAGAGCGACGCATCTCAAATTGAAATATACACAAAAAATCAGCCAATAAATTACATTAAGTGGGGATACACTTGTAAGCGCACAAAGTCAAAGGAAACGCGATTTTTACCAATCAAATAGAATATTTTTTGAAGTGCGCGAACAATTTCATGATACATACTCCGCAAAAAAATAAATAATTTACTATAAAATAAACTATAAAAAAAAATATTCGTGTCTCTTATAACAATCACCTTCAAACAAATTTTATAGATAGTTAAACTTTTCAATAGCTTAGTGCAAAAGGCTACCCGTACTCTATACTATATATAAGCATAAAGACAGTAAAACATAATAAACATATTCAATCATTTTAAAGGGCAAAATTAAAAGAATCATCGTTTAATCCCATACAGAGAAATAATTAATTAAAAGCGCTAAACGGAGGAAAAGTGCTGGAATACATCACCGAGTTTCTATGGAATTCTACTGTGCACAAAAGAAACTAAATAAATTGTACCATTTAACAATGTTTCGCAAACAAGTGATAGATAATTTCCATGAGATATTCGTTCAAATCCACAAAATCATGAATTCGAGCAAAAATACGACTAAAATTTAAAAATTATACCTCTCAAAACCTACATTTTTTAATTAAAACTCAACAGTTTTTTATTCATGCCTATATATCACCATATACTCAACATTTTATATCATTCTAATTTTGTTGTAAGTAGTTATTACACTATGATACATTAGTTTTTCATCAATTATTATAAAATAATTTTTCACCCTATAATTCTCGAAAACTTGGTGAAACATGTACGCTAACTGAACAACTAAAAAACTCTAAAAAAAATCTAAAAAAAAAAAACATCTAAACCTCTTTTCACGTGATAATATGCGTTCCTAAAAATTTCGCTTAAATTGAATCGGGTAAAAATAACTGCCGACTCTATAGAAAAAGTTAAGAAAACCAAACCGAAAATTGAAGCAAAATTGGCCGTGTAAAAGTGAATTAAAATCGTGCACAAATATTATTTTTAATATTCCAATTAATGTAACTCCGAATTTGCGCAAAAAGAACTTGAGTACCTTTTATTTTGTCGCAATAATATAAAATATTTAGAAGCTTTAAAAGTGACAGTCGCATAATAAAAACATAATAATAACAATAGTAAAATAAATAAATCTCAAATACTCAAATAGAGATAAATCGGATAACAGTCGACAACCAGAAATATATTATAGTTGGAGGTGTGGGCATTTATTTATAAACATGCTTTCAGGACGGAATTTTAAATGATGTGATTTTTGAAGACATCATTCATTTTATATTCAAACACACATCTATTTTGATTTTTTCATTTTGTTTCTTTTATAATTATTTTTCGAATTTTTAGAACCCATCTTAATTTTAGAGTTTATTATAAATATATTTTATTTCAAGCTAAATTTATTGTCTGCTTTAAAATTTCTATAATTTATAAAGTATAAAGCAACACTAAAACCTAATGGCCTTAAAGTCATTGGCGTGATAAAATAAATAAATAAATATAAATAAAACAATTATTAAAATTGTATTTACCAGTTTTTTTTATAAATATATCAAGATATCTTTCCACTTTCATTTAATTTTCCTTATGAACGAAAAAATCACATATAGCCATATAAATAAATACAAACAAAAATAAAAGATCTTTATACTCCTTGCTTTTTCTGTCCTAAACTACATATTTTATTTCTCCTCGAGCCACTCACACTTGTCACATATTTTAATTTCAAACAATTTTTAATAACAAACATTTATATTAAACAATAAGAAAAGCTGAAGTTTCCCCTTTTTATAAATAACAATTAAAAGAAAAATTTCGGTTAAAGTTAGACTTCTATAAATTTGCAATATATTCCAAAAATATATTTCTTATGATCTTATTAATAATTAGGAGACTATACAGAAAAGTTCAAATTGCTTAGTATTTATAATAGCAAGCAATCCTACACTAAAGCTAATTTATCTTCTAAACCGCTTAGAAATGATCAAAAATAATAAAATTCTCGTTTTCATTTTTCACACAAAAGTTTCGTTGAATCTTTAAATTTTTAAACTTTCCATTGGTGTGTGATTTTTTCCATAAAAGTGTTATAATAAAATTCATTTTGTGTGTAAAATGATTTAAATCATAAGTTTTACCCGCAAGGATTATCATAAAATCTGTTGATGTCATCAGGTGGACAATTACGTAAATAACGTACGCTAACATTTTAAAATTATTGTTTATCACAATTAAATTCCTTGATTACAAGTTGTTGCTGAGAGACTATTAAAAGGAAATGTTTCGAAAAAAACATTTTAAGGATTACTTTAAACAAAACACAATTTTTTTGTAATAATTTGTATCGAAATTATTTACCAGTCTATCTTCCGACTTGCCATTAATAATAATTGGCGGTAATTTTACAGCCTAAATATAGTTTTTATTTTCCATGGTTTTGCATTATCACGGAGCAAATTACATTCCGCGCTTCCTTGGAGCTATAATTAAAACTATACAATAATATAATTCTGAGCAGATTAGTCAGAGAGACAACACATAGATAGTCAGACAACCCCTCTTTATTTGTTAGGATTTAGTCTTAATAGTTAGCATCTAATTCAAGCAAATCCATCTTATTTTTGATGAATCTCTGGCAAATTTGCTTGAGGTGTTATGTCACCTGATTGCGACGAGAAGAAAAAATATCATGTCAAAAATTATATTTTATTTTTTTATTATTATTTATTTATTTTTATTTTTCAATCCGCAGATAATAACAGACATTTTACGATAGACTTTTCATTCTTTTCATAATGGAAATATGCACTGAAATTATTTTTAACCAAGAAATTTAACCGAAGCTTCTTAAGAAATTACTTCAGATTAAAGATAAAAATTGTAATTAATATTGTAAAACATTTACAACCATCAACATATTACTCAGAAAATTAGTATCCATGTTCAATATATTAAAAATGCCATTCTGATATTCTCGTTTTATTTGAGACATGTTGGCGTCCGATATGATCTATAAAAACTGATCAACTGAAATATAATAGCCAATGAACTAAACTTTTCTTGAAATAGAATCATAAGGTATAAAAAATATTAATTCGAATAACCACAAAACTAGGTAGGCGAGTATATCAAAACCATTATTTTAGGCACATATCAAATCTTGTTTATGTTTACTTCCTTCCAGGAAAATGAACTCCTCTTAAGGATTGTGCTTAAGGAGCAATAGCATGAGACATAGATGCCAATGCGACTTGAATTAACTACGAAGAGAAGCGCCACAGAATCTTAACTGTCGCGCCGATATGGCGCCGTTTTATCGAATTTTCCTTTTTCCGAACAGTTTTCGCAACGAAATAAAAATTTCTTTTTTTTTTTCGAAAGAGCTGAGATTTTTGATCGATGCTTAAAAGGACTTTGGTAAAGATTATGGAAAGTAAATAGAAATATTTACTGGAATTTTATTAATTGATAAGGAACAGAAAAGAAACGATTTTAATCAGGCGTAAACGTTTCACTTACCTGGGTTAAGGAAAACGCAGAATTTTAAAGTGGTAATAAGTCGTTCGTTTTATGCGAAAAATCTGTAAGAAACAAGAGGAAAAAATTAAAAGAATAATATACTTTGCATATCTCTAACAAAAACGTTGCCTAGGTTTAGATCTTCTTAAAAGAATATTCTTTGCAAAAATAGAAAAAGCAATGCATTGAAAAATCTTGGCCATTTCTGAGTTACTACTGATGGTGCTGTATTAAAATTCTCATTCAAATTTGTGTTAATTATTCATTCATGTCATACAATTATAATTTTCTAATGAAAATTTTATATATGCATGTATTAATTAAAAAAACGCTCAAAAAGTTTGAGTTATATGATTCGGGGCGTTTTATATGTAACGATTCTGCGATTTTTTGTATATTCCCACCAAATTTCGTAAAACTTATGTAGAATCTTTTTATGAAGGAAACCTGAATAAAAATAAAGAAATTCAAATTAAAGTTACCATTTTTTTATATTTGTTTTGTACAACAAATACGCGCTTGTCGTCGTTGGGGTGGCGAAAAATTTAATAAGACATTTGTTGGTAATTTATTTATTCCAAAAATTACTCCGGAAATTTCTACAATAAAAAGTATGGTTTTTATACAACTTCCTAAGAAACCCAATACCTTGCTTTAGACATACTCAAGCTTGGTTAAAAATGGGTTGAAACTTATTTCAAGTTCGCTTCAAATTGGTTCAAGCATAGTCTAAGTTTACCTTAATCCTAGTCTCAGCTTAACAAAAACTATGCTCAATTCTGGCTTAACTATGGCTCAAGTATTATTCGAATTTAGCATAAATTAACTCAAGCCTAACTCAAGTTTGACCATGTGAGCCCATTTCCAACTTTATAGTTAGTCTGATTTAGGAATGGTTCGTCTTTAACATTACTAAAATTTTAATATATCTCGCCCGCTTAAAGATTTCCTTTTCTTTCTTTTAGGTTTAAGTACAAGGTGAAATTTTTATTTCATGTGTTTAAAATGTTAACAAGGTAAATTTAATATTTCTTTGATAAAACAGTAAGCGCATTCAAACGTAGAATAAGTTCAAAGGCTTTAATATTATAAATACTTCAAATTTTGCTTATAATTTTACTAGCATAGTTTCGCAGTGCTATTTTAGTTCTAATAAAATTTTTGAAAATGATTTGAAAAGACGATTTTGAAAATCGTTCCATAATTTGCAAAAGTAGCTTCAATATCTTACTCAAACGTTACACAAATAAAATTCTTATACAGAAAAGTAATTTCAAAAATAGAGTTAATTTTCCACCTCAACTACGTAGAATTCATTTCAAATTTATCGGCAACATGTCAGTCATTGAAAGCTGCAACTTTCTGAGCCGAAGCAATTTACATTTGCTTATTTCATGGAGGAAGCCTCCCAACGCTACATAGTGCACTCGCGTGCAATAACCGCTTCATTCACATGCTCCCCGGAAGGCCCGCCCCCTAGAAATTAATTCTTGTACTTGATGACCCTAGAAAGGAAAGACCGCATTCAGCGGAGGCTCACCAGCCCCAGAGCGGCTCTGGATTCCCGCTTTCTTTTCCGTGTCAGTATGCTGCAATTTTTCCACAAGTTCAACCCAAAACGAGCAAGCGATCGAGGACTGGACCTTATTTGGTGGCGGACGAGAATTGAGATGACGACCCAAAAATGGAAAGTGAATTTTCTCCCGGGGCTCCGGGGGGACCTGGAGAGCTTTGAAATTAGTTTGTGTACAAAACAGCCACCGAGCCAGCAACAAAATTTTACTAGGGAAAAAATTCTTTCCTCCAGGGAATCGCCTCCTCCGTGCAGGCCTACACGCTTTGCGCTGCTGTGCGATATGCGGAGCCATCTCGGCTGGCGCCCGACAGTCGGGAACCGATATTTTTGCCATGGCATTAGCCACCTCCCGAAAACATCCCTTTTCTTCCAGGGGACGCGCCAACCCACATGGAGCCAGGATCCTGTTGGCCCCCTTCATCCTCCGCCTTCGAGGTTGCTTTCTAGCTGCAGAGCACAGGATGAAGTGCACGCAACGGAGGTGCTCCACCACTGGGCGAGTAGTGGACTGGAGTCCGGTTTCACAGTCGTGACAACTTTGTTATTTTATGGAATTTAAGAAACAGCCTTTTGCGGCATCGCTCCCAACTAGCCTTCAAAGGAGCTCAATAGATTCCCGCGGTGTCAAGTTCCCGGAAGGAGGTAATTGAAGGAAAAAGTTAAGCTTAATCCCCAATGCAAACATCCAACTGAATGAAGGCATTAGACGAACGCAAACAAAACAAATGTTTTCCAACAGCTAGGCAGGGGGGATTGATCTAATCGATAGATGAAGTGATTGCTCCCCAGGAGCAATTCTTACATAAAAATTCGGGAATTTTCAGACTCAGCTAGACAATTTACTCTGCAGACGAATAAATTCATTCAAGAATTCCCGCGGAATCCTCTTGATGGTATTGTACGCCAATTTCGCCCTGCTTTGTATAACATTGGTTAGGTAACAACGGTTTGCCACACTCCGTTTCAACGTAGGTACGTACGCAGAAAAGGACTTAACCACCTTTGTTCCCAGGTACTCAATAACACAAAGGTGTCTTACGTGAAATTAACCGTTACAGCATCATATGCGATTACTACGTCTTGCGCATGCATCTGTTGAATCAATGGATCCTACGTAAACATGACAATAAAATAAAATTTTTATGACAATACCCATTTTGAACTTATCCTCTAAAATCTCTAAATCATTAATTAAGATATGCTGAATGAATACGTAAAAAAATTTTAGTTCTATAAAGGCTATTGGTAGTTCTTGATTTTACGAAGATTTCGTATTTCATACCAAATTCAAAAGGGCGGGACTTAGTTTAGAAGGTCTAAAATTTCCAATTGTTTTCTTTAAACAATAGCAATACTTAAAGCAAAATATGTACATAAATATAACTAAATATTCAACGTTCAACATTTTAAACACGTTTTTCTCAAAATTGCTATTTTTCGAATTGACGGAAATAAAAAAATTAGACCGATTAAATTTCTCTTATCTTTTTTATCACATAATTTGCTGTATATGAAATAGAAAACAAATTCAAGAAACTTTTTTATATTATAATACTTTTTAATGATAATCACAATATCTTTTTGAAAAGATTTTTATATATTTCTCTCCATTTTTTTTAATTTATCTATACTTACAGAACTAATAGTTTTGAATTTTTTTCCGATTTAGTAAAGGTTTTTGAATTTTGTTGAATATCTAAACAAATATATACAAAATTTTATAAACATTGGACTTGAAATTATTAATAATTTTTTTTATAATGCAGGCGACGAAAAAATATATTGTTGAAAATTTAGAGCGTTGTAAAATGTTGAAAATTGATAATCGGGGGTTTTTAGTGTCGCTAATCTTCTATTGGAATTCAGAAATTCAAGATGAATTAATAGACAAAACGGCCACTGATTTTGAATCAACTATCAGAAGCTCAATGTGGAAATCAAAACTTTCACTTGTACAGAATGTGATCAAAAAGTGGCCAGTGGGAGTTCTTAGTTTGGCCGCACCCATTATACCATCGGCAAAACCCGCATCTGAGAAGTGCTGAATTAAATCGGTTATGTCTGACAGTCTACCTTATTTAATACAAAAATATTCGATCATAGTTTGTTCTTCTCTAAGAAACTTAATCACCATCAAAACACATAATCCCATAACAACATCTGCCCCATAATCTCCCGCACCATTAAGGCAGTTCCAAAAGTAATTCGAGTTGTTGAAACCCATCTTCCATAACTAATGAAATAATAGCACACCGACAATCAGCCCAATTGAGATATTGACATTCCGCTATCCTTGTTGTACCGATCATAGACATCCTTCCGTACTCAGAAATAGCTCTAAATACACCTCTCTGTCGTCCGTGGCAGCCACGTGCACAAGAGTCCCTTAATTATCACATACAAAGTTGTGCATTTACCTAGCAACTCCAAATTCTCTGAAATTATGCTGAGGGACTTTTGTATCAGTCAATTATGGGTGGATAAGGGTGATGTTCAACCCTCAACAGTAGGCGGCAGTCACAACAATGCGGTAATGGGGTTTTTAAATTAAGTCTTTTGTGTGAATCAGAAATATTAGGTACACCTACTGAGACGAGTAATATCTAATTCATTAGCCTCTAAAGTACGAAATAAGACTATCAATGCTTATGCTCACAATTTATGGTCAAAGTCAATTTAATTCTTATCGTAGCTTTCACATAATTTACACTTAAAAATCTTATGCGAATTAGTCGAATACAAACGTGTGCGCCATCTCCGACTGTATACAGATTTAACTCAAGACAAAATCGAATTCGTTTTGCCCAATGTCCCCATAACCGCAGTGTGCTCATATAGTTAAAAATGAAATAAAGTTAGTCGGTGTTATGGCTAACTAAATATAGAAATGTTGACCGTATCTGCGTTATGACATCATTTCCCCCATGTCATGGCTCTAGCGAATTTGCATACGAGAGATAGATAGAAGCGCCAAGTCCAACACCCAACAATCAGAACGAAGTTGCTGCCATTCATAGTGCTGGCGGGCGGAATCAATCTTTTAATAAATAAAACAAAAATTAATATCTAGAAACAGACGGCGCGTTTCCATTAGACGCAGTCTAAAAATAAGTACACATCCACGCACCTGCAACCGTCAAGCCGCTCAGCTGCGAAAATTATAGGCGTTTTTGCTTTGAATGAGATGCATTCCTCTCTAATAATTCCGGTGGAATTCTACAATACGTTTGTTAATTTTATATGCAGCGTAAGATAAAAAATCCAAACAGCTTTCCTATAACCAGCAGCTGTATGAAAAATACAGCTGATTAGTTTCCTGTTCTATTTTATACACATATTTAAAATCAACATCAAGGTCTGTTTCTTAGAAAGTTTTAGCGGGCATAGATTCATAAATATTTAACCGATCAACCTTAATATTTCGTAAAAATGTTTTTGATCTCTCATATATTAATTCGAAATTATCTTGCAGAGTTGCACCTATTCATATAACCGCACAATCAAAAACAAAAGCCTAACCTTACCGTGCATATGCAGATTATTAAAACAGAGGAAGTGTTGTAGTGCTTTTAGATGCATCACTGCACGCCATTTCATATAAATGCAAGTGATTTGCCAATACAAGAGAAACATTCTAATGTCGATTTGAATTATGTATTCCACTGAATAACTTCAACTTACTAAGAAAACTAAAGATAACTATAGAAAATAACTTCCAATTACTAAGAAAACTATAGCACGTTTTTTGTCCAAAAGTTTCTTACAAAATATTGATTTGAATTAAAATGTTCAAAATGAAACAATCAAAAATAATAATATTAATAACCCTTTCTATATTTCGAAAGAAGAAGAAGAAATATTTATTTATATGATATTTAATAATGAATTAAAATAAAAACAAGAGTTATTTCTTGGTCAAATAAGAGAAAGAGACAAAAATATTTGATGTGGAAGGGATGATGTATATATGCTTAGTCTCATTTTGCGTTGAACTTTCTACTGTTAAGATCGATTTTCAAAATGAGTGCTTTATTTTATAAACGTTTTGAAGCTGTGCTTCTCTGCATTTATCCGAAAGGACCTAAATGGGCTTATATCCAGACAGCGAGCTATATTAAAATTGATACGTCTTTTGTAAAGAAGTGGTGTAAGAAGTCTTTTGAGAAAAACAACGTCGACGACTTGCCAGAAAAGGGTAAAACAAGAAAAACACCAAAAAGAGAAGATATCGCTTTTTAAAAAGGATCCACAAATGACGCTGAGACGAACTAGGAACAAATTAACGGAAAAAAGTATTAACGTGTCTCTCTATACCATACGCCAAAGAATAAGGGACTCTTTTATCGGAAAAGCACTTTGAATAAACATTCATTAATATAGCAAATGTCTCAGAAAACCCCCAAAACCCATTTGCAATAAAGTTCCGCCGACACAATGAATTTGAATTTTTCAATTTGCTCCTTATTATTTATTCATAACTATTTCAAAAGTATTATATTACCTCTTATATATATCTATTGTTAGTTTAATAGTTTAACACAAACTGGGCATAACTTAAAATATTGTGGACGTTCTTCTATTTTAGTTACCTTTAAAAGCATTTTAAATATTTTAGTTTAGTTTTGGCTGACGGATTTTGCAAAATCAATATTATATATTAAAATTACATCGAAATAAATACCTTTTTAAACACAAATATTAAATTGATAATAAAGATTATGTTCATAATTAGGATGTCCGCAGAAAAAACTAATTGAATAAGCCCTGCGAAGGCAAGTTTATTACCAATAAGCCCCAACGAACGGAGGGATATGCTGTGATAGATAAGGAAATGGAAATTGATTAAATAATTTTAATGAGACCGGTAGGTGAAAATTTTAACGTAATTTTCATACTGAGATTAACTTGAAACCACCTGTATTGTCTAATTATGGCTTGATATTTTATAATTGAGGAACTATACCTAAACATTTTTCCCGTGAACTAATTGTATATATAAGAAAAACTAGTAATAACTTGAAGATGCATATTGGACTTTTCTAAAAGATTTAATCGTAACATCCTTGAATATTGTGTCTGTGCAGCTATAAGTCCTTACTCTTAAATAAATTTATGATTTTATGATAGATGGTCACCATTTTTGCTCTAGCCAAAACATTTTGAATTATTTTTCCATTTTTTGTTTTAATTGTATGTTCTATTTGAATTCCTTTAAAAAGATTGTAGAGGGATTTGCCTGTAACTTAAAATTGTTATGCCTATTCCAATAGTGGGAAAACGTTATAGATTTTTAGGAGACCAAGAGCAGAATATAACCATGAAAGTCTGCGTGATATTAGCTATTTAAATAATTAAAAACTGTTAACGCAAAACGACTGTCGGTTTAAAAATTTAATATTTTGTTTGAAGAGAAAACAATTATAAGTATGGATCATAAGAAGTGCCCACTGTGTAATAAATGAATTCATTTGTCGTACATAAAATTGTAAAAGCACACGGCCTCCAGCTTGCTTTACTCTAAATTCAATACAGTTCCAGATCGGCATGTGGAGTGAAAAATTTAAGGCCACCGCCTCTCCAATTACATAAGTACAATCTCATCGAGTCTGTTAAGAACAGAACTGAAACGAGATGAAAAAGGTCGTTATTTTTTGATTCACATCCCACGGATCCATAGTAAACACGTCCACCCACTGAGCTTCTGGTAGCCTACTTTCGATTTTATATGTGCAGGTGAATACGAGGCGACCACTATCGAACATCTAGCTGAAGGTACGTTCGCAGTAGCCCTCATTCATGCACGCATGGATTGCCAGACACAGCCGATCTGATTTTCCCCGGACATGCTAAATATTAAGGTAGGACTGGCAGAAATAGAAATAGAAACACAAAAGGTGACTAAAACCGGACATGTCGCATGAAGGAAATTTTATTTTAAGTTTTCTCAAATTGAGTTTTCGCTGTTTGATCTGCCAAAGTTTAATGTCCCACGGAGTAAGTGAATCATCACCGAGTCTTCGCCAATATTTTTGTTTTTGCTGCCGGACGCGAAGGTAAAAGGAGCGCCAAGACAATTTATAGTGACGCAGAGGCTGTTTAGCCAGAAAATCGGGTTTTTGCGGCAAGTATATTTTACAGAGTGGCACGATAAATTTCGGAATATAAAATCATAAATGTGCCTATTTTAGAAAATAAAGAAATCCACCAGTTCTTCTATTGGGCGTATACAGCCGACAACATTTTTGAATTACTTCACCCAAGACTCGTCTTAAAATAAATGGTGGAAGCGATCCAAGAGCCCTGTCCGCAAAACATTAATCCGAAAACCGTGTTAAAAGTATGATAATGCAAAGACAGAAAAATAGCATCACTATTTGGCGTAACACATTATAGTAGGCCTGATCGCCTACTGAAGGTTTAAATGATTCAAAAAATGCCCAAACACGTTAAGAAAGCCAATGTCCACCTAAGACACATACCAGAGAAGGGTGATTAAGAAAAAAGCCACTTCTCAGGAAAAATGATTTGAAATTCATGGTAATCGTACATTACTCACCAAAACAATCACGAAACTCTCGTGTTACGTCACTTCCGTGGTCGTAATGGTTTTGTGGCAGTGCGCTACAGTGCTTTAATATTTTGCATAGATCGTGCATTCCAATTTCAGTGTCATTTTTCAAACGTAAAACGAGCGACACTCGCAAACAATATGAACCATTTATCAAGGTAAATTTGTCGAAATATATTTTATCATGAAACGTATTTCTTATCTTGAAGATATGCTTTTTGAAAAGATAAGATATTCTAGGGTTTTAACTAAGATTGCTTAACTTTTCGTCGCTATAGGGGAGATGTTTTAATTTTCCGCGCATTATGTAAACATATATTTTAATAATTTTTATACAAATCAAGTTATGAGTGTTCATATTGCTTCTACTCTTAAGATATAAATAAAAATACACAGACGATTATTTGTGCAATCCATTCCATACACGTGTACTTTTATGTTTCTATAACATTCATATTGAATAACTACAAATGAGGCGTTTAGAGCACAAATAGTCCAAATGCAAAATACTTATTTTAAGAAAATCGTTGTTGAAAATTTTATCATTTTCCTTCTTCGTTGTGTAGTTTAAGATCACTAATTTCATTCTTTAGATTTTGTGGGTTAGGCCATTTGTGGTCTCAACGCCTCATATTTTGTAAATATTTTGTATGCATTTTCCATTTTATATTATCATTATTTCTTATTTAATGCCGGCTCAACAAAATAGAAAAATTTGTAAACAAAGATTACATTGCAAAGTTGTGCAAAAACTAGCTAATAATTCTACGAAAAATTCTATCGTTTTAAACATTTGCTAAACTTCTGCTGCACAGGAAAATATATTAAATTAGAAAAGGGTAAATACCACGGATATTTCCCAAGCTAAGTAAGCAATAAAAAAAATTAATTTAAGAAGTGAAAACCTTCCCAATAATGTCAAGAGAGTTTTATGTTTATCCACTTATTAAAAACAAAATTTATTTTCAATTTTGCCTACTTTTTATGGAATTTAAGCAGTTTAGATGAACAAATTGAAAGTAATGATAAACACCGAACTTTGTTTATATTTTGTTTAACTCTTTGAAGTACTCATTTTTGTAGTTATTCGCACAAATTTCTGTATGCAGGTGTTTTTTGTGTCGCTGTATTCGAATCCTGCTATCACAAAATTGAAATTCAAAAAGACGAATCCAATTTGGTGCGCCATACCAAACTTCGAAAAATTGTTGAATTTCTCTCAAAACTGGTATACTGGGGTTTTTGAGGTCGCTGAAAATTCAAAATGGTGGATCTAAAATGGTGCACAAATATTCGAAAAATTGTTGAATTGCTCTAAAAACTGATACAATTGCTCTGAATCTGAAGTCGGAATCATTACAACGAGTGACCCTAAATACCGAAATACACCGCCACTATTTTGAGCTCCGTAAATCTGAAATTGGAATCGTAATCAGCGACCCTAAATACCATTTCATACCAAATTTTAAACGATTATCTTAAAAAAAACTTCGTCAATAATGGAATTTTTAATGTCCGTTGATCTATAGAACTTATTTAATAAATATTTATGTTTTTACTTATTCTTTTATCACTACAGTAACAGAAAATAAAAAAAAGCCGACCTTAATAAGTTGACTAGTGAAATAGCCAAAACTCAAAGAAATCGAAAAACAATGACAAGGTGACGCCTAACCAACATCGTTTTTTTTATTTCTTTCAATGTTTAGTTGCCAATATTTTTCACTCGCATGCAGCATTTTTATTCAAAGTAAAATAAGACTATGGGTTTTATTTGGATTATTTTGTTTTAAACAAACGAATTGGTAGAAATTAAATATAAGCAATTTTATATGTCATTAATATTCTCTACAAGCACAAAGTAAGCTACAGTAATTTTTATTAATTTTATTTTTATCTTAAAAATGTACTGTTGCTCATTGACCAGTTCATGTCAGTTAAAACAAAAAATAAAAAAAACTGAACTTAATCAAATTTAATCCATAATTCGATAAATCAAAATTATTGACGTTAAAAGGTTTATCCCGCTTTTTCCCCATAATTTTTATAAAAGCTTTTTCTGTCATCCCTACCAGTCATTATGAGAAATTTGGTGCTATGATCTTCTACTGAAAATATATTAAATAATACACATGTATTATAAATATAATTATGCAAGCGGACCTAAATTGTGGTGAACCTTGGCATTCGGCTTAGTCCAATTTGTTAGGTAAATAGACTTTAAATTCCACTTTCCCAAAATTTGCTACTCCAAACAGCATACTTTAACTTATAGTATAGTTTAGTTTAATTACATACACGTCACTTAGAATAGGAAACTCGACCCCAACGACCTTCAATGAAAATACGGTGACCCTATAACCATACAAAAACTGAATTTTTCTCATGATATGAGTTTTGAATAAGCTACAAAATCGCATCTTTATTGATCTTATCACGAAAAGGTGCTAAGCAGAGATTTTCGTCCGTAAGGAAGAGATGTTTGTTTGACTCACTAAAGGTTTATACTATTTAAAATTAAATGTTCAATAAAACGCAAGTAGTAGAAACACTTAACAAATATCCTAGTTATAAAAATAATGCCATAAATAGAGGTTACCATCCAGATAATATCCCTTATGCAAATTGGACCTCGGATCCGTTCTCACATTAGCACAATATATCAGAAAACTCTCACTATGTTTTTCATGCTCCACAAAAACATCAACAGATCAATACCCTTTGAGTATTTTCGACAACTCGTGATTTCCGTTTTGTATTTCTTTTATTTTTTATATAAGACAAAAAAACGATATTAATTAATAAATAAATGCAAAAAATGCCCTTGTTTCACTATGGGCTATATCACTGCACCGTAAAAAAGCTACTTGTGGGGGGTGGACAGAGTGGCTGAACCCACACGATTTCCCCCTAAAAGGTGTTTGTTTTTGTAGAGTTGCCTTCTGATTTCCCAGTATTGGAAGGTATTTCGCGAGGATGCCGCTGTTTGGGTGAGATTCTGTTCACAAAATCAATAATTCACACAACTATCACAATGGCACTTTGCTCTCCCCTAAATAGCAGGGGAGGTTTTCTTCACACAGTGGAATATTATGCCGGTGTACAACCACTTCAGCATAAATTAGGGGAACTTTTCGCGCCCGCGTATTATTAACTTTCTTAATTTTCACTAAAGGGTAGACACTTGTCTAATGACTACCGACTAGCGGATAAAGCCAAACTATTAAATCAAACGCCGCGCGCTAAAACACTACTGTGAAATTGCAATATTCTTCGGAAGCGGCCAAGATGCCTATTCCTTCTCCATTAGTTTCTAATTAGACAGAAATAGAGATGAAGAATCCAATGAACCGCACTGAACCGCGCGTGCACGACAGATGGAAGTGTTGAGACTCGATTAATTTTAGTCTGGTGAGCCAAGAAGCAAAGTTGTTCCCTCTTTACAAAACCTCGAAACCAGTCGCGGCTAGTCGGGGAACTGGAGGCTCTAGAGCAGTCCCAGTGAGCCCCAAACCAACATACAGCATAGGTACTGAGCGGCAATAACCGGCATAAACGTACACTCGCCGCGAACAGTGGCTTTGAGGCTGATTAAGCCAGCGAAGGCAAGGCTCATCAAACAGTTGGATCAGCAAAAAAATTGTTATTAAATAAGAAAAATACTTTTGACCTCTCGAAGAAAGTGGAATGAGATAATCTCGGTTCTTTGCGGTTCGCCGCGGGCATAAAGCAGATCGCAGCATTTGCATCTTACAGAAGATGAATTACACCTGGGGAAACTTAATAAATGGATTGTCTCGTTCAGAACGATTTCAGTCATTATCCCATCAGGCAAGCTGCTTACGCCCCAAGATAAAACTAATTACATACAATCAAGCGTTTCTTTCTCACCCACCAAACACGATCAGGAGGTAATGGCGACATGATCAGATACATCGCTTCAATTTGTTCCGGTTCATTTAATTTCGTCCCACATTCAGCGCACCAAGCTGCCTCAGATGTTGTGAAACCAAAAACTTTTTTTAACAATTGCTACGATCATGGTGTAGATCGGGCTAACATACGGCTGTATCCGCTGATCTCATCTTGCACGATGAAACTGATCGTATCTTTGGCTTTTAGACGAAGCATGGACGGTAGCATAATTCGCTATTAATTACGAATAACAGCACATATCAGGTGTTGATACATTTTCGAAATCACACAATCCTAATGCTAAGATCATTCGTAATCAGCTAACTATTTTATTTATAAATAAACACAAGTACCCTAAACACCTTAAAAATAATCATCACTTGCAACAGGAAGAGCAACGCCCACATAATTTAACCCTGAGTCAAAGTGATACCTGCACGCAATTGCACTCTTCAATGAGGCGAAATCTGCACTCTTTCACGCTGAACAGATGGAATGATATTCAAACAAAATCTAGACATAAACTCATTTTCAGCTTTTGTTTTCATTTGCGACCGTTTATTTATATTGATTAAAGGTATTCGAGTTTTTGGTATAATTATAGACGCTTTATGATTTTTTTGAGCAAGAAAAAGATGATTTCATAAGATTACTCATGCATAACCAATGTGAACTTGGTCTGAATAGAAAAATTCGTCGAATATTACTGAAGATGCTTACGTAGAAACAAGATATATAATTAAGAGGTTGAACAACAAAAATTATTCAAATATTGCATTACATACAAATCCACAAAAATACTTGTTAGAGTGATACAAATTCTTTTATCAGTTTATATGAGAAAACAAATACCAGTGAAATGGAATTTATCGCTCCACCTTATTAATTTGTGGTTCATTATGAAATTTCTTTCATTATGGAAAAAAATACTATTCAAACAAATCAAGCTTTCTGGTTCAATTGCCTTGTAATGTTTTACGTTACAAGTGCCATAAAATCAATCTTATTGAATTCAATAGCTTAATTTACAAGAAGTTAGATAAACTTTTTTCCCAATATTCTGATAATTCAATCATCTCTTTTCATCGGTTTCCTAAAAAAGAATTATTACCAAAATTCCTGTTTTTTTTAAATAGTAGTTTTGGAAATAGCAAATGAGAATCAACTTTTCTTAATAGTATTCACAAAATTATACTTTGAAACTTCGCTAATTTATCTTCTGAAAGCATGAAAATATTTAATTTTCTAAAGTTGTACTTTGGTGGTAATTTTATAAGTAATCTATTTACTGAAAAATTATGAAGAATACAAAAACGTTTTGCATAGTACCCTTAAACCTCCCATTGTGCAAGAGTTATTGATTTGTGCGTATAAAATAGCGGGCTAATTTTATTCTTTAGACACAATTGCTCTTTTTTATAATTATTATTATTTATAGTCATTATCGATGACAATAAATTTTACAGAATATTTAGGACGTAAATTCCACACGTTTCCCGCGAGTTGAGGGTTAATAATAATCAAACTTAAGAAGTTGCCTGCTTATTCTGCCACTTCTCGGCTCAGTAACAATAACTCAGTTGGTTAGAACATTGAAACGCAAATTCGAAGCCCGCTAGTTCAATCCCTGTTTGTGTCCAAGTTTGTTGCTTTTCGAGATTTCCCACATAGATAGGATTGATAGTTTATCATATGGCTTCGATTAAGAACTTCTTGTTTCCATCTGTCCAATAGCATTAGAACTTACATTTTTAATTTTTCTGGACAGACTTAAATATAGTCATGTGGTAATAAACTATAATAAAAAAAAAAAATGATTAAAATGTAGTCATAATCTATGAGCTTGCAAAGAATTAGTCAGACTGAGTGACTCAATTTTAGACATCCATAATTCAAACTCAGCATAGCATTAAAACTGGAATAAAGATAGCAAGTAACTTCGTTTTTGAACGCTTTCCGCGTCTAGATAAGCAAATGAGCCAACAATCTGTTTGGATTTTAATCTTATCGATTTATTTGCTTATGATTTATTCCCGCCCCGAGACGTTACATTTCACATCTGGTTACGCTGGTCATCCCCGAAAGAAGTTTTCACTCCTGTAAAGCGGCAACTCTGTTATGTAAACAACCCAGCCAAATGTCAACTTGATATCTCGAATGTTTACATTTTCGCAATAAACAAAAAGTGATTTCGTGTCGCCAGGCCTCCGGAGAAACTAGATAAGTAACCGTTGCAATTGCACAGTATTAATGAATTGCACGGAATTCCGCAGACCTTTAAAATGAACTCAATTGCCCTCAAGTTCTCCTTATATGGAAGAAATAGTTTTCGTTGAAATGCTCAAAGAATAATCGACAATAGTACGGAGAAACCAGAGATAGAAGTGGTCACTGCGATTTCAAATTATAGTCTTATTGGTAATCAAGCCAAATTCACTGGGAATGAGATTTGTTTTCATCAAGAAATAACTTTTTCAGCAAAAAAATGGCGGAGTGTGGGATGAGTGCGAACACTTGAGAGTTCCGAGTTGATTTGCAACACTTCTGCTAAATTTCCCGTCAATTCCCTTATTTGCGTCCATGCGAGGGGGAAGCGGTCGCCAGTACTTACAGTTTTTTGCCGATAAAATAGCGTAATTTAAAGCAAGGTTGAGAAAAAGCACGACTTGACACTTCAGTACGACAAAAACACTCACGCCCAGAAGTCATACTCAAACCACCAGTCAAAATCATCGTTCCGTCACAAGCGCCGCTCGACGTGACATCTCGTGGCTGTGACTTTAATTTGGTCGGTGGTGGGTGGGCACATTTGCTTTACAACTTCCTTCAAATTTGCAAAAAGCCGTTTTTGAAGATTCAAATAAAAAGTGTAGACTTGGCTTATCTGGAAATTTTATTTTTATTGTTGATATTTGAAACATCTCAAAAACTGTTGGACCAATTTATATTTATAAATTTTCACATATTTTGTCTTTTACCTTTTATTTTGTGAACTATCCTAAAAAATTAATTCGAATTTTTTATTATTTTTATGATTATTGTTCACACGTTAACATCAACTATCCTGACATAATAAAATTTTTGATTTTGTTCCTTTATGGTATGTTATTTTAATTGTAGTATGAATGGATATAAAAGATAAAATTAAAATAAATATGCAAATTTTTTATTCAATTTTAGTTGTTCGCTCATAGTAACGATTATTACTAGAGGTTTATTTTTCTACTCAAGGATAGAATTCAACAAATTAATGTTTAACAAGTGTAAATAATAGAGGAGAAAACATTAGGTACTCGTACACGGCTCAACTTTAAATTAGGTTTGCAATTAGTCAAAAATCCGAATACTTTTTTTTACTTTGAAATGTTGCATTAAAGGAGCAAAAGATACCACCAAATAATAAGCTTAAACTATAACAAACTTGTGGATCGCTATAAAATGGGAAATAATCTCATAAAAGAGAAGGTATAAGCTTTGGTAGACATGCCCACAAATTGCCAGTAAACCAATAAATCACTGGCGCCAATTTTCAATGAACGTGAAAGTAGGATTTAAGTTAGTAGACGCAATGACTGATCCCCGTAAAAGTTGAAATTAGGATATAGGCGAAACTAAACTCGTTTTACATGCCTACGATTTATGTCATATTTTATGTTCCACTGTTTGTAACCTTCCTAAAAATGCAGATGTTAATTGCTACTCGTTTGCATATCTCGCGAAATTGCTTTTCTAGGAGATGAAACTCAAACGTGTTAAGAACTTCATTTTATTTAAACATTTTGAAACTCCAAAATCCACCCAAATCAACATTTTGAAATGTTGGATTTAAAAAATATGTTTTCTTTTGAACGACTTTATTATATTATCAAAATTGATTCAAAAAAATAAATACAATAATACATAATTTCTGAAATATTTCTAGTAATATAAGTTAAACCATCATTCAGGTTTACAGGACAGAAAACGAATTTTTCTTAACTTTGTTATTTATTTATTTAGTCTATTAATTGCATGCGAGTACTAACTTTACGTACAAGAAAGACAGTAATCACAAAAAGAATAAAAATTATAAGAATCAAACGTAATCTTTTATATTTCCCAAATACACTGGTTTCCTCTTGTATTCTTATCTATAAATCGTAAAATCCAAATGAATATTGAAAAAATTAAACTTATTTAAATACTTCTAGTCATTATTTCACAATGTATGCTATACAATTTGCTCGAAGTGAGGGTGGAATTAAAAAATTTCTTGAATATCAAAGCATAAAAATTTATTAAATTCAATAACTCAGGACATATCGTTACACAATAAATCTTTAATAAATAAAGCACAGCTCGATTAACGTCAATTCTGAAGAATTGGTAAAGCAAATAACATACATACGTCGTGAATCATAACTACGTACGTACTAGGAGTTTAGTTTTCAGCCTAGAAATCTGATAAAAGACTTCTACACCGTTTCAATTCCGTTGATATAATTTAGTATACGACTACATATAATAGCACCATATTCAATAAGTGATCTCACGAAAGACAAATATGCATAAAAACTACAAACATTGCTATTTTTGCGAGAAATATCTTGAGCCGATATTACGACTTTTTATTTTGAAAACACCTATAACCGATGCAATCACTGTTAATTTTAATAAAATAAGTTTGTGTAGTAGGATATAATTATAAAAATAAGTTTATCTATATATAAATAGGCAAAGACAAAACGGTTCAGTACCTTTTTCCCCTCTGTTTGTCAAGCGATTTACTTTTTTTCATTTTTTTAGCTTTAGTGTTATCAATAAAAGAAATTTTGGAATCAAAACGTTATTTCTTATCATTCATGGTAGCGTAGTTGAGCAAAAGTTCCCTAAGAAAGTTCCTAAAATTTTCATAAATCCATTTTAGTTAGTTTTGACTTTAATTAATTTTTTCACACATATTGTCAAAATAATTCGATTGGATTTTTCAAATTTATGTAAACGCAAGAAATATAATAAGTGCAGTGACGTGTTATTGTGCTTTGAATCAACGTTTTGTAAGTTTATTGATTTGCATTAGCGTTTTGAACTCTCGATTGAATTCATAGTGAATATTTCTAATTTATTCAGTAGTAACAGAGTGGCATGGAAATTTTATATTTTTATTTCCTTTTCTTTTTCAGGAACAGAACGTTAGTTGGTGTCGAATTTCGACCACTGGGCGAACACTAGTTTTAATAAATATCCTTCAAATTCCATATTTTCCAAGGCTAATACATAAAAAATTATAAGGTCGTAAGTTAGTAAATTCTTTGATATTTCTCTTAACAAAACCATTTATTTGCTCTGAAAATTACATCAGAAACCCATTTCAAGGCATTATTTAGAAATTTCTGATATTTTTATGAGATCCTATTAATATCTTCAATATACATAGTACCAAACTGATATGCTTATTTAAAGATAGTTCCTAATTTACGATTTTGAAATAAGTCACACTGCGATTCTTGAACTAGTAAAAGTAAATAAATAGACATTTGCGCCTGTTACCTGACGATTTAAAAACGTCTCCGAGTCAAACAATAAGAAATAATGAATAATATAATTAGTGAAACTCATTCTTGATTCAAAATTCCTCTTATGAGATCCCTTTCTTTTCTCCTAAAGATCTTAAATTATTCATCTTCATTATGTCATCTTTTTGAAATCATTTTTAACAACATAAAGATATCAGTAGATCGTGTAGGTGGCTATCATTATAATATTTTTATGTTAACATTTTGAGACATCTTTTAGATATCAGGAATGTGAATATGATAAATTATATAATATAATAAAAGAAAGAAATATATACCATGTAAATTATACTATATAAAAGCCCGACTAAATAAAGTCAATGCAACGAATTTATTTTACTTTTAGCGCAGTTTAGAATTCCATTCAGAAAATTCAAATAAGTAATACTTCGCCTTCAAAAAGATGTGACGAATTTTAATGCCGAATTTCGATAGCATACGTGTATTTCTGAATGTTTTTCGATTTTTTCAATGTTTGAAATTAGTATAATCCCTTAAAAATGCTACATTTAGTGAACATTTTTCTCAATTGTAACAAGGCGCAAGGACTATTAGAGTATGAAGCTATAGATTGGCAAAAAATAAATCGCAGCACTCTAATTCACAACCCCAACCACAGAGGCTCAATCACTTACCCCATCTTCGGATGAGAAAGACTATCCTTTATACTCATCGATTAAGGTCATGAATCAAACGAAAGCAATCCATAAATTCGTTGAGGTTTTTATCAGATAGCAATTTGCCCTAAACCGTCGTCGAAGCATTTTCTAGATGTATAGTATGCGTCAACAAGCCAAAGACGGGGCTAACTCACTCTGAGTGCACTCAACTGCAAAAACATGGGGGTGGCGGACAATTCAGATATCACGGCGCATCTTTAATGCCATCTTAATTGCTGGAGCGATTCTAGTCAGTTTATTTATTTTTAATTTTTTCCCCTTATCTGCGCCAACATCTGATTTATGAAATGACCCGCCAAACTTACGCTAAATATAAGCGAAATCGCGAGGGGTGGTTGGCTGCTTGTCGAACGCTTCTCTGATTTCCTTGCTGATAAATTTTGATTATCGAATACGCGTCGCATCAGTGAGCATGGAGTAACATAAATTTCGACAGGCCGAAATAAACTAAGAACTTTCGGTTGCATGGGGTGCGACGCTGTGCTGGACCATTTTCAGATTGATTACTCCCAAGAAGCATCTAGGGCTTCGTTTCGTTTTGGGTTTGGGCGATTCTTCGGAGGTTATTGCTTGTCATCCCTCATAACAAATGGCTCCGAGGTTGTCACTCCGCCGTTTTGTTTGCAAGCTTCATCGAGGAGTTTTCCCTAGTGCTCGTAAGCCATTAACCACCCTTTGGCGAGCCAACCCTCTAATGTATGCATATTTCTTTCCAAAACGATGGATCCTTCAGTGCATTCGCGCTGTGACACTCCATCGCATCAAATTGATTGGGGCATGGGCATTCCAACGCATTCAGTGATCACGCGACGAACATACTAAAGTATTATATTTTCGAAGATTTTACAAGCGATCTGCATTTTTTCGGCTTTATTGAGCTCCTGCTCGCCCTTCAAATTTTGCTTAATGTGACTATAAAGATTTCGGGTTATGAGGAGCATTGTCGACAGTCCTCCAGCGACATAACTTACTTTAATGGATGCAATGCGGCAATATTTTGGGATGAGCAACGATAAAATTCCCCGTTTGCTACTAGTTGAACCGAAAATTGTATGATTCATACTTGAGGGAGAAACGAAAAGTATTTGAGAGAGTCTGATCAAAAGAAGGGCGTTTTTAATAGCTTTCTGCTAAATTTATATCCAATTCTACTGCACATATAAAAATTATTCAACTAAAATTTGGTATATCTTTTCGTAATTACTCGGACTACAATGGTACCTACAATATTTTGCTACCACGACATATTTTTGAAAAAGAGAAAATATATTCAAAAATAACATGCAAAAGCGTTTTTTAAAATTGTTAAAAAACAACAGAAATCAAAATGAGTTCGTAATAAATGAAAACCTGGATCCTTTATAAAATATACTTTTTCTATAGCATCTGTTGCGAACTTTATTTTATGAAGTTATCTATCTAAGTGTTAAAGACTCATATTTTGATAATTTTACTTTAGCCATACTACCAGATGTTAATGTATAGCTTTAATGATATTACACAAATAGCAAAAATATGACAATTTAAAAATTATATACTTACTACTTATACGGTCACAATAATTAAGTAATGTTTAATTTTGTGAAAAAATTAAGTAGAATGCAAATTAAAGATAATTCAATTTTCTACATAAATACTCCTAGCTACAATATTTCAGGGGTATACAATCAAAGTTGGTAAAGTCCACAGTGCCAAAATGTTCAGTAAACGATAAAAACGATTATTTTAATAATTACAGGTAACTATTCTAATGTTAAACATTATTTATATGCAGAATGTAATACATTATGGAAATACAAGTGTTCATCACGGTCAGTTCAATACTTTTGAGTAAAGCCTTAAGTATAAGATGGACTTTCCCAGTTTTGTTACCAAGTTTAAAAAACTATAAAAATCATTTTTACTTAATCAATAAACTCAAAATAAAATTGTTTTTTATTTATTTAGACTTTGCAGCGCACGCCGGGTATTCGCTGATTTTATATATACATATAATTTTTTTAAAAACTAAAAAAGGTTTTATTATAACTAGAAAATATTATTAAAAATTCGATTTAAAAACCTCAATAAAATTCCATTATAATGCAATATCTGACTTTACTTTGTGGTAAAGAAATACTAGGTAAGCGTACAAATACTGGAAAATACTCTATAAAATTACTTGCTCAATTATTCTCCTCCTTTGCTCTCCATTACTTTTTTTACTGACAAACTTAAACAAACAATAAGCTAATTTCAACAAATGAAGGCAGTTTGTTAACAATTATTATTATCGCTTAATATTGCTTTAGGACTAAAAAGTTGTTTATTATTGTTGGAGCCACCAAGTTAAGTTCTTCCAGGGCATGCATTTTTCACTTACCATTTTTTGTACCTCCATAAATAAGCAAAGGAGACCTAAATTTATGGGTAGTATTGTGAAGTGATTCATCATTAACTAAGTAATTGAAATATGTATCCTTGAATATATTTACATATATTACATTAAATTACTTAACCGACTTTTAAAATAGAAGGAAAAAGCTATACATTCGCAAATTTAAAGAATATTTTCTAGTTTTATGGAAAAATTCAAAAGAATCTAGCCCCGCCGAAATTAAGGAAAGACGAAATGTGAGGCATATCCGGAGGGTTCTGCAAATGGTTTTCTTCTTTACGCTTGAGATAATTTTTCTGTTTCTGATCTGACATAAGCCACATTTAATGCGCTGCTCCCTACTGCAAAAAAAAAACTTTAACAAATTATAGTCTTTCCGGACAAAAATTGATCATCACTTCCTGGACAAAAGGATTCTTAGAAAAAGTTTCCCTCCGAATCAGTCAGCAGAAATCTGCTTGTTGCGGGGGGCGGCTTCTCCGACGATTTGGCGGTGTCAACATTTATGGGGGTTGACGATTCGATGGACGTTGTCCCGGAAGTGCATATCTATTCAAAGTGAATTTATTTATCTCAATCGGTCGTCTGTCAGGGCGCTTTCCTTGCTGGTCGCCATTCGATACGTTTCGATCCCCCAAATCGAGGACCTTCGATAGAAATCTATCAGCCAAAATTCCTCCTGAAATAATTTTCGCATAAATTTCAATTTTCGATGAAAGGGATGCTGCATTAGTTCCGGTTGCTGCATGCCGACTCATCTAAGATTTATGTGTACAAGTCCGATAACTTCTTACCACCGGACCATGTCCACTCGAAACGGACTCTACAGTGGGCGTCAAATTCACAGACATTTCAGCATTTTAATGTGGTCTAACAAAATTTATGTTTATTTGTAATCCGAGGTGTAATTAGTGGTTCCGAGGAGGTTTCATTTCTCCCTTATGTTTTGCGCCCACTTCAGCTCTGCAGACGAAGCACCATTGGAGGATTTTCGATAGATAGTCAAATTTTAACTATAAAGGCAACATTTCCGCCTATTCAATTTGAAAAATAAGTTTTCAATTAGTCCGTATACTGCCGAAAATTTATGATTTAGCTATTTGAGTCAACATATACACGTATATAAAAGTTAACCAATAAATTGAAAAACTTTAATTATTAGGTTTAGAAATAAAAATCTGAAACATATTTAAAACGAAATTTCAAATGAAAGAAATAAAAATGATTTAATGAATTAAGATAGTTTTTCTACTAAGTTAATTAATTTTTACCCCATAATATTAGAATTTAATTTTACCCCATAATATTAGAATTAGAAATCAAATGTCCTGCTCAGAATTTATTATTTTATCAGCGACAACGCATATAATAGAACGTATTTAAAATAATATGTTTCCCCATCGTTTTATATTTCACTTCATTTTTATTTTTAATTTGAAATACTTTTTCTTGAAAAATAAAGCTTATTTTTGAAATGTGATATTTCGCTCAGTAATGTATGGGCTCCAGAGGCTTAAAATGCATTTTAAAATTTTAGAATAAGTTTGAAGATAAAAAAGCCTATGTAGGTATGTGTACACTGGCCGAAAGTTTAAATTTCAAAAGTAAAACATAAAAATCGTGATTATTGGAAAACTGAAAATTCTTAACTTTTCTAGATTAATGCCAGATGCAGTGGACATCATCAAATTTTCTAACGCCCCAGTAAGATTTATGGTTATTTGTAACTCGAGGTATAATTAGCCGTTTGGGCGGTTTCATCCCTCCCTCGACAATTGTGGCTTTGATACCACTGCAAGTAAATTTATGAACAGAGGCGGGCAGAGTCATCAAAATCGCGAAAATAATAGAGGCTAGAAGGGAGATTGTCATTCGACGGAATTCACAAATATGAAATTTTCTATTAATCCCTTTAAAAACTTTCTTTGCAAGTCATTCGCGCGATGCTGGGTCCCAGACGGGCGTTAATTCAAATGACACGGATAATGAATTCGTGGTTATTACCCAGTAACTTCCTAGCTACTGAGTTCCGGGGGAGTTAAGTCATTTACAGCCTCATTCGCAACAGCCCTGCTAAGAGGCCCCAAAGTGTTAATAAAAACAATTCTAAAAGATTTGGGGTGAATCGCCAGTGGGAACTGCAACAGGAGCTGGGACCATCGAGGGCTTTTTATTATTTATAGTTCAGGCCCGTCCGCAGTGTCTATCATTTAGACCGGGGAACAGCCATTAGGGATGATGTCTTAACGACCTCGGCACCCCCGAAAATGCTCCTTGTTATGCATGCTTACAGTTTAATTGAGAACAATTTCATTAGACGAGTCGTTAAGGCCATCCGATTTGAAAACGCCTATTGCGGGGATGAAATTGTTCAGGCGGACGGACAGATGCAGTGCGAAACAGGAGTGATTTTTTAATGCTGAAGTTTTATGATTATTTATCTCCTCACAGATCCCTCACGCTTGGGAGGACAACACTACTTAAGTGATGTACGTTCAATTCAGAACAACTTTATATACCTATTCTGTGAAAAGACAAATTTTTAAAATTTAAAAGTCCATCTTATAATTGGCTTTTCAAGAATGAGGAATATGTCACTATATATGTACATATATATCTTATAGAAAACGAAATCTTTTCATAATTTTAATTATTAACCCTAGCTTCAAAAAAATGAAATAATTTACATTTAGTTTTCTTAACAAGATCCGACTCCCATTTGTCTGGGATATGCTCGTATTTTTATTCATACATCGAAAAATATTAATTTCATCTCTTTTTCATGAATGAAGTATGACGCTATTCCTTCTAACATATAACTTTTCAAATAGAATTCTAAAAGTTGTGTCTCTGTCCGTAGAGTTAGGAAGGTATTTGAAAATCCATACATCAAATACGCCACCACCAAGATAACCCCGAAGCAATCTGAAAGTCGCTCACAGTTCAAAAAAAAAAAAATAACCGACGAAATAAAAAAGTTTTTATCTCATTTTTTATAGTCAGTTGAGGATACAAATCACGAGCGCTGGGAGGATGTCTGGCGCCAGAGAATTTCTATTTGAATCATTCCTCCCATCTCGACATCTGATAGAAATTGAATGAATGAAAAGGAGCTCTGGCGTCATTGGATGGCCTGGGAAATTTTTTAAAGTCACCATTTGTGTTCGAATCAAAATGCAAACTGCTGAGATTTTAATATTGCATATGAAATTATTCACTGCATGGCCGGTGAACGACGATAAAAATATCTAAAAGTAAAAGAACTAGAAATATTTCAAAGTCATATCGATGCCAGGATGCTATGAGCTCACTTGCAATTATTCATACTGTACATTTCCCAAATAAAAAGTGCATACATATTAAATAAATCAAAAATTATACAAAAATATACAGATATTTTAACTTATTTTTAACTAAAAAGTATTTATCCCTTGGGATTAGTTTTGGTGTAAAAATAGCAGAAATATATTTTTACTTTTAAGAATATTTGTACATTTTTAGAATTTTTGCGACAATTTAAAAAAGGCGAATATTTAATTTTTCAAAAAATTAATAATAAAATTTATTTGCATCTTTTATGTTTTTTAATTCATCCTTAATTAAAGATCCTTTAAAATGCAATTTTAATTTAAAGTGTATTGCATTGGAATGTACTTGCTTTTTCTGACTTTTTCAGAATCAATATAAATTCAGATTTAATCAGATAATTGTAAACTAAAAGAAGAAAATGTTTGACGAAAACTTGTTTATAAATATTAAACCAAACTGCTACTACTACTACTACTACTACTAATCATTTAATATTTAGGTATACCTACTTAATATTTTTAAAATTTATAAATGCCTAATTTTTAACTTTAATTTACATTTCATAATAATTTATACTTTATATATTTCTAAATAAATTACAAACAAAAACACATATATATAAAATTACAAAAACATAAAAATTAAAAATATTTTCATAAAAACAACAATATTACACCAAAACATTTGCTTACTACCAAATACTATTGTTTATAAATTTTCAAATATCTAATTAAATGCATATGTATTATTTATATTAAACCAAAAACCTAGGCATTATGTTATAGCACTTGGGATTACAAAATTTTTGGATATTTAAAATCGGAAATAGAACAATTATAGCTGGAATTGTTGGGCTGATCAGCGCCAGAAGCATAGTTTAAAGAAAAACGCATTACGAAATTTCAGTATGTTTTCATCGAAAAATTATTTTATTATTGCAGTATAAAAGTATTAAAATTTTAATATTTACTAAACTTCAAGGCTTACAGGGCCATAAGAAGGACCTTCTTCAGCGTTGTAGTGAATAACAAAAGTATTTATAAATTACTCCTTCCGACGACCACAATGAAAGAAGACCCTACTCTACAAGCCTCAGCACTGAGCAGTCCCTCTAAACCACTCACGATACGTGCTTTAACGAAATACTCTGTAATTTCGGGAATCTACAAGATTTTAGATTTTTTTTATATTTTTGCGTAAAGAAATGTTTGGAGCCAATCACAGTAAGAATTTCCCTTAAGGATAAACTTTTTGATACAGAGAAAATAATAATCTAAAAAGACCAAGTGCTTGTGAAATATGAGTTCTTTTTTCATATAATATAAATTTACAACTAGAATCATTTTGAATTTTAAAAAATCATTTAGAAAAACTTATTAAGAATACTGTGTGACAATTTTATTTCAGTTACTGATTGCATGTTCTGAGATTTAATGTATGGTAAGTGCCTCAATTCGCTAACGATATAATCCGGAGTTCATAAGTACGGTAGCGAAGAGTAAATCCGCTCAAATGAACCAGGCGTAAAATATTACAACTAGTCCTAAGTCGGCGATGACAAAAGTAACCTTCTCGACGTCAGTCATATTTGTTCTGGATCATTGGCTTCCTCGGAACCCCTAGGGAGGGCTCCTTACTAAACATATTAGCGCATTGATTTCTTAAGCTGCAAATAGGGAAAGCAGCCGGGGCGAAGGGGAAGCCGTCATATGTGCTTCACCGCGTATTACACATCGGTCGGAACTCTGGAACCCAAAATAAACAGTCTCCCGAAGGAGAGGTCCGCAGTTCGTACAGCCGTTAAAATCGGCTATAAACTCACTATATCGCGTCTGCTCCTTCCTGGCTCATAAATGCATTAACTAATTGAATTAATAACTCTGGAATTTTATTCACTGAATTGAATTAGGCGATCCATTTCATTTTCGCAATTGCATCATAAATTCCAATTTGTGTCGTCAAGGATTTCTGAATTTGCAGGGGTCTCGTCTGAATATCCTGCATGTTCCATTTTACACATTTTTACACATAAAATTCGTCGGGGAGGATTTTATCTTCTTCAAAGAGTGCAATAACCCGATCCTTTAGAAGCACAGTACCCCACCAAAGTAGTAAAACCACCAATAAGATATACAATGTGCCATACTTCAAGGTAAAATAAATAATTGGTTTTTGAAGCTGGTTTGTAATCAGTATCTTCTTTGCAATGTCTCACTGGGGTTCTTTGTAACATACTAAACATAAAAAGTTTGAAAATGATTAATCCGACACAACTTCAAAACTTTACTTTAAGTTCATCATTTTCAAAATTCTGCAACTTTTTTATTATATATTATATTAATGTGATTTTTGAATTGTAAAATACATACACTAATTCTTTAAAAACAAATAAAATAACCAATGAATTAAATATTTCAGATTAGTAATGATAGTAGTTTTGTTCACCAATTATCTTCAGGTTGAACCTTTGCAATCCAATGCAACAATACAAACTGTTTTTAGGTCTTTCGATTGAATTAAATTAAAGTAGTACTACTAGTAGTTTTAAAGCCACATAATACATATATTTAAACAATGAAGTCAGATCATAGATGTTGAAATTTCAATAGCGAATTACATGTTCACAAACTGGCAATATAAGCGACCAAGTGGTAAAAGTTTCTCATGGAAGCAGTAAAACAGTAAGCAATTCAAAATTTGGCAAGTATCAAAAATTAATCAACCATTATTTCACCCAGTAAAATTGAAGCTTCATAATCTAAGGTTTGCAATCTGTTAACAAAGCATAATTGAAATACACTTTCAATCTCACACTACCTGTGGGAAATTTTGTCATAGCTATAGAAAAACGTTTCGTTTTTTAATTACATACAGTTTTCAATTTTATTGCACAGATTAAGTTCACCTAACCTAAGCTAAAGTGCAATATTACTCAAATTAAAAGGAGAAAACTTAAAAATATATATCTTAAATAAATTAATTCTTTTTAAGGAATGAAACGAATAAAATTTTAAATTTTTTCACAATTGTTAGTACCCACGATGACCACTGTTTCTTTGCGAAATGTTTTACAAACGGTTACTCATGGGGCCTACAAACTTTTTGTAATCGCCCAAAGTAATTTGTTCCTAAATTTCTAGCTCATGGATATTTTGACACGCTTGCCGCGGTATGCTATGTTTTAAAATAGCCCAAGCATTTTCAATCAGCGACAGATCAGAGCTTTATGGAGATCATTTCAGATATTCATATTTTGCGGCTTACACTGCTTACAGTAAATATATAACCGCAGTCAACTCTACCGTACCAAAAGGGTTAAAAACCAAAAATCTCAAAATAAAAAAAAAGGAAAAGCAGCAACAAAAAGCAATTAACCCATTGGCTGCCGAGATCATATTCAGCCACACATTCAGCTATAGGCAACTACGAGATATCTCGTAGTTGGCAGTGAATGGGTTAAACAAAAAAGAATAAAAATAAGAAGAAAAGCAAAAATTAAAGGTGCTGTTTTGAATTACTCTCAAAAACCGTGCAAAAAGGTTGGTCGATCTTGATATGGACGTTTTTAATGAAACTTTTATTCATTGTATTTTGAATGCAAATGAGTATGAGGATAGACAATTTTTGTTTTTTTCAAAATCAAGTATAACTTTCTTCTTCCAAGTATTATTTTTATACATCTAAACTGCTTTTGGTAATAACAAAATCAAATAAAAAATATATGATGTATGCTGTACATTTTATGATCTATTATATTTCAAAAATAAGTAAAACGCATCATTCATACACAAAAATGCAAAGTCGCGGAGGTTCGTAGAAAGTAGCAAAGTGAATCTTGCTTTATACTTATTGCATAGCTCGAAGGAGTATGCGATATTAATAGACCTAAAAATATTCATGACCAATTACTCATCTTGAATTCAGCGAATGTAGTTGCCCCAAAAATCCAGAACGGTTTTGTTTGTTCTTAGTAACACAGCGTTGACCTCAAGAGGTTCAATGCTAAACGGAAATTATCCTTGTAAGGTATTCCCGAAAACAAGAATCTTTACAGCGACGACAAACTGTCGACGGAGAGCATATAATTTGCGTCGTTGTGCCACAAATTCGCAGACACCAAAGATAAATCTTTGCACATAAAGTAAGCAATTCCTCAAGAACCTCCGAGTCGATCTGGAGCCTAAAACGGGCAAAGAAGTTAAGCGGCGCCCGACGAACCCGTTCGCCTGGGACATGAGAAACGTCCCGGGAATCCCTCGGGTCAGGGTAGGCGCTGCTGGGCCAAAATGGCCACACGAGATGAAATAAAATATAAAGCGCCGGGGACGATATAGCGCATAAATAAGCCCTCTCTGACTGGGCAAATAGATCATGAATAAAAAGATGCCCGGGATCCGTTTGTGACTGAAAGTGTGGTATTGGTTGCCGGGACCGGCTCCATTTTACGCTCGACTCCTCTGTCCGGGCCCCCACGATTTTACATCGTATCTCTTCCCCATTCGCCAGCCCGTCCACCTCCCAGAATTGTTTGCGGTCTTTTGCGTTCCTCGACGCCTCATCTCATTGGCGTGGGCTCCGCCGCGGCGCCGAGTTGTCGTGGGTTTTTGCCAAAAACAGAATTCGTCCTCCCCACACGCTCCCCGTCGAAGTCGCCTGGCACCAGAACGTAAAGGATGACGACCAATCCGCGAGCTGTGCCCCTTCCTCCAACGAGTGCATTGGGGCTGCTCCGGCCGAATGGGGGCCACAAGAAAGACAGGCGCAGGCTACCAGAAATTATTGGAGTAGAAAAGAAGCCATCTGAAATTCGAGGAGCTAATCGCTTTGAGCTTCTTCGTCTAGTGGGCGGATGGGGAGCCGATGGATTCGGAGATTGCGGGCTGCTTAGTTAACAAATCTCCGAGGATGTCCTGGGGAGTGAGTTAGATTTCCTCGCTGACTAAATGGGAAGCACGCAATACATTTCCTTGGAAGATAATGGGTTCGTCTTGACATTTTAGCATCATTTGTTAACTTTTCCTTTCTGGTCCCCTACTGTTTATTCAGCAGCGTCCATCACATTATGATCGTAAAAAATCCTTTTATGAGTACAGAAGCCATACTCAATTTGCAGCACATGTACTTTCCTAAACCTCTTCTTATCTTTGCTGAAGATGACTAGAGTATTAATTAAAAAAATCTAGATTCTATTTTTGATTTATCTAAAATGAAACCCCGCGAGGCTAGGTTACACTGTAAATCTATGGTACAACGATTTTTCTTTGAAATTAGTTTATTATAAAAAAAAATTAAGAAAGTAAAAAGCTCAAATCGGAAAGAACTTAAAATGTTACACATTGTTTCTTATGTACATACATAAGTAGGCTAAATTTAAAAAATCGAATACTTTAACAATATGTACCAAAATTGTCTGTCGTCTGAAAATTATCAAAAAAATCAACATATGTCTCCCATATACAATGATAATCAGTAGCAATACGATAATTGTTAAATATTTGTTAAAAATAATCCTATTTCATGGGAGCTTAACAAAGTGATTCTCAAATTCCTAAATCCTTATATGTAAAATCGAAAATTTGTTGCTAAATAACCCTTGAATGTTTAGTGCGATAATCTTAATTTTTTAACTGGACATACTACATAGTCTGACGTAACATAAAGGCTAATTTTTGTTCGCGAGCTTCAAAATGGCGTATCCAATGGCGATATCAAGGAAATATCATGAATATTAGTATTTAGGGTTTTTTGGGCAAACTGATTGTAATCCGCTTTCAAAATTTAGAAATTCAAAGTATCGGACAGCATGGGAACCAAAATTTATCAAAGTTCAACGAATTTAATTGAAAATTGGTACTAAGGGTATCTTGATACCACTAATTTCGAATATAAGTTACTACCAATATTTGGAAATTCAAAATGGTAACAGATTTTTTGGAAACTAAAAATAGCTTAAATATAAATCGAGGACATTAATTTCCAATTTACTATCAAAATATGGGAATTCAATATAGCGGATCCCATATTGCGACCACATTTTTTTTAATTCAATAGATTTAAGTGAAATTTAGTAACAAGGGCCCTATACCTATCCCTATAGTAAGTTTTTTTTTTTTTTTTTTTTTGTTGCTTAATCACGCCTAATCACTGCTGCGATAATTTTTATGTTTCGATTCTATTTACTACATATTCCAACTCAACATAGAAGTTACGTTTTATGAGTATATTTTATATTTTAACGAAATTGCCATGAGAATCGGTATTTAAGGGTTTTTGAAGATGTTATAATAATTGTGAATGAATGAATAGATTAATAAGTAATGATCTTATGAAATAAGTAGTTTATAAGCAAAAAATAATATTATTTCGTAGAATGTTTTTTTAGGCTTTCATATTTTTATTTAATGGTTGAAAGTTTAAGCTTTCCTTTTCTTAATCTAAGTAACAAGTTCCAATAGTAAAGTTTTTGTTTTAAAAAAATTTCCAATATATGCTAAAATGTGACTTTAATTTGTAACACATTAGTCCATTGCGTCTTTGGACATTCATTACCAATAACTAAACTATTATTGGAAGTTAACAAGATTTAGTAGTGCTTAATAATAGATAATCTATCTTAGCGGTCTAGAGGCGACTCTCAGTCAAACTCAACAGTGAAAAACAACAGGGTGAAAAAAATATTCGTTCACAAAGGTATGTATATTTACTAGCTAAGCTGAGGAACTCGAATTCGTCTTGCGGATAGTATATAGTACATTTTAAATACTTAAGTCAATTGTTTTGAATTTATGTTTTAGGAAATGTTTCACCCAAAAGCAATCCATTATCTGCATTCGTGTATATATTAGAATCAATTCAGGCTAGCTCTTAGCTTATCCCATAAATTCTGCGACTACCTAATGTCTATATGCAAAGATTTCCTTATTGCTTGGTGAATTTAAATGAACTACTTTTAGCTATTTTAATCGCTCCTATAACATTTCCAAGCATTTAAATAAAAAAAATTTTCCAAATTCTATAACAGATTCGAAATCGCTAAATGGCACTTTTTTTAAAAACGCACGGCTGTAAATAATAGAAATAAAAATGATAAAAACCTTTTAATTTTCACTTTCTTTCACAACCGAGTATTTTTTAAATTTATTCTGGATATTAAATCTGCCAACACGAATTTCAAAGTTTCAAAAGCATATGCGGAATGAGCGACTCTGAAAAATCCTATATACCAATTTTAATGGTAATTTAAACTCCTGAATTAATCTTTACTTTAAAATTTTGTTAGAAGATTACATCTGCGATTCTGAATTTCCGCCCCTCGATAGATCAAAATCAGCGACTCCGAAAATCGATGTGTTCATTTTTAAAGAAACCTCCCAGATTAATTAAGCGGTTAGAGCATATGATCGCAAGTTCAAAAGTTGCAGGTAATATTTTTACGCGACCAGGCATTACCCATTGTGTTCGAGAACGCGCCCATATGACCCGTGTTAAAAATATAAGATCTATGGGAAATTATCGAATTAATAAACTCAATTTCAACAACGCGGAGAACGCCTACAAATTTTGTCGACGTCAGATTTTCTTAAAAATCGAATAATATAAAGAAATACGAGTTTAATTTGAGCTTCAACATACTCTCAAGAACGTTGCAACATTTATATCTCCCGGACTTTTAGTTTTTGGAAAAATTGAATTTCTTTTTTCAAGACATATTTACAGTACAATAGAAAAAAGTGAGAGTAAATTGTTTGAAATCCTAGATGATATTAATTGTTTATTTGCCAAATCAACTTCACAAGCAAAAACTGGCGACCACTAATAAAACACACGTTCGATAATAGGGGGCCCCCTTTATTCTTTCCAACAACCATATTTATTGAATAAGAACAATTGTTAGACAGAGTTCTTCGTTTTATTAAAAAAATTTTTTTCATAATACAATATAAACAAAAATTACACTAAGTTTCAGTTCAAAGAGGAGGGCGCTTACAAAAATTTAGTTCATTCAACACAACAGTTGACAGTAATTTCATAATTGTACTTCAAAATAGGATTCGACGAGCCTTCTACCTGTTTCGCAATATTACAAAAAACACGTAACAAAATTTTAATAATAAATTATTTCTAAAATTTTTGTTTATCTATCGCTACGTGGTAACAGGATATAGGCGCAAAAATGTTTATAGTTTCAACAAATACACAGGAAAGATGCTGCGGTTTTAAACAATTATAGAGCTGATGTTAGACCATTGGTATAAAACAAATGTGGACTACTCGTCCCTCAAAAACTGAATAATAAATATAGGTGCACATTTTACAAATTATCTCCTTTTTCATTCAACACAACCAAAAAATAATATCACTAAAAACAAGAAAAATAATTAGTGTAGAATTTCTTTTCTTTGATACCCATGAAGTGGATTTTTTGTGGGAACATTATAGTTAAATGTAGTCCATATTTATAACACAGTCCATGTCACACAGAAACTCCAATTGTCGTAAGGGTACAGCGCATTTTTGTTTTACAAAGTTTATTTGATGAATCGCAAAAATTCTTGGAATGAACAATTTTTATCGGTCAGCAAAAGTTGATACATACATCTCCATGTAAATAACATTTTTATTTTTTTGAAAAATTCTCTTAAATAAGTAAGCTAAATTTTAAGATTTAGATAATAACAAAACTACGCTGAGGTGACATGATATAAAATATAAAAATCACTTGGTGAATATATTCCTGTCGTCCTCTGCATAGTTGATCTGGAATTTTGCACGGACGAATATTTAGCGATATCACCGGACTTTTATCGTTTAACTAATATGGAAGTGAAAAATTAAATGCTTGCAGCACTTTTAAACACAAAAAAAAAAATAACTTTGGAGGGGAATTCTAGTAGAACTTCTTCGCTTGCGCTTCACTTCGATTCCTAATAAAAATTAATTAATTTTAAAAATAGGTTGTATAGGAGAAAACAAATCGATTACCTGTAAATGTTATACGCCAAGTATAAACAAAGCTGCACTGCCGTTACAACTAAGAATGCCGTCGTGCCCAGACAAGTTGGGCATCCAGTAGGCGGTACGCCGCCACCTTGAGACACTCTGAAAAAATATGGTTAATTCGTCCTTCAAATAATTCAAGCCATATTAACCATAACTTACTTTTGTCCTACTGAAGCTACGCCTTGTTTAACTTGATTAAGTCCATCTCTCATCTCAGAAATTAAGCTCTGCACGTCGTAGCCCGCGGCCTGCACTTGAGCAGTTGGAGCACGAGCCTGGTTGTTTAATATAGAATCTGTTCGCGCATGCACTTCTCCGATTAAATTTCTTATTTCTCGCACAGTGGAAAGTAAAATGTTCTGATTGCTTAAAAGCATATCGACTTCAGATCGACTAATACTGCCCGCTACTTGAATTGGAGCAGCTTGACCAGGCTGTTGAATAACTGGCTGTTGCCCTTGAGAGGCTATGAGACTTAGTGTTCTCTCTTGACGTCCAATTACTTCATCCATCTTGCGAGAAATATCTTTAACGTTCTCACTCACGGCGGTTTGCACCTGCCAGATTTGACGAAGTTCCCTTTGGCTGTCTGATTCATACCAATCATCCATTTCTTCATCCTTTGCCTGCAAAATTTAAATATATAACTAACCCATTGTTTGGCGAGCATTCTAAATTACTATACCAACTATTACAAAAAATTAAAAAGTGCAGTGTTCATTAAAGGTGTTGAATATTTTGTTATTTAAAATCTACATATTGTCAAGATAAAATATGTTCTTAGCTGATCCACAAACTACTGAGATGATTTGAGACAATCTTTCAGCATATTATTATTAGTATTGGACATGACCCAGAATCGAATTCACGGAATGCCGGAAGCTTAGCGATCATTCTACCGGTGGATCACAAACTTCTTACGGAGTACTCGATCTTGTTACTTGAACTGAACTATATAATGTAAAAGTTATTTTCTCGAAAACCGAGGTATATTTAAAAAATTGGTTAGCTTAGATTTGAAGGAGGACCAGCTCTACAATATATGGGAATTTTATCAATATCGATTGAGGGCATGATTAGCAATCGCCTTGTTAGTTATCAATCTTAAGATATTATGTACACTTATTCCATAAACCTCCTACTTAAACCTAAAAATTGAAATCTTCGTCGATCGTAGGAAATTATAGATAAATTTAACTCTTTTAGAATGAATATTAATCGTAGTCCTCTTTAAAAATTCCAATCGTTTTTAAAAGTCTGTATTCTAGATTAAATTCCTGGTTTCTAGGTTAAATTAAAATTACGGGAATATTACCTCATCTGGATGTTCCTTCCTGTACTCCTCCTTTTGCATATCCAATTTCTTCTGATAGTCCTGGTACTCCTTAGTGAGCTTATCAGAGTCATCCTCGGTCATCTTCTTAACATCTGGAAGCTGACCAGGTGGATGCAACGAAGTGGTCAAAAAGTGGAAGACATCGTGGTCATCTGCTAGGCCGCCCGTAGCAGCAGAGATTCCGAAGTGGCCAGCCTTCGGCAGGATAACTCCGTCAGCACGCAGGCACATTTCGTAGTCGTTGTTATTGTTTGTCATGCCGTTGTGGAAGAGGACCGTCAGTACGTTCTGGTAGTACTCGATCTTCGCTCTGGTGGCGTACGGCTTATTCCTGAAGTCCCGCAAGCATCCGGACAGCAGCTGGGTGGTGCCGTCGTTCTGATGATCGAACTTCTTTGTTCCATCGTTCAGCACAGCCATAATGTAGGGGTTGTTGTGCTTGTTGTCATTGTCGAACGAGTCGAAGAAGATGCCCAGACCTGTCCACTTATCTGAGGATCCGAACACCTCCCCGTCATATTGTCCTTTTTCTGCGGTGTACCAAAAGGCCAGACCGTCCGCACCGACTCTGCCTCTGCCGGTCACTCTGAAGACGATTTCGACTTCCCACCAGTCAAAGTTGGTTTTCGATTTAGTCCATATAGCGCCCTTCTGCGACCGCAGTGACGGAGCCACTCGAACACTTTCCGAGCTGGCGATTGCATCTGAAATGCGAAAGTGTTACTGAATACCCAGGGTAATTTTTCACGGTTCTGTTAATTTTTCAAAGGTGTATCACCATCGGCAGCTGGCTGCTGCTTTTGGGCATATTCCTAAAGCCCAACATATATTTCCAAAGCCCCACAAATCTGCTGGCAAAACTTAACGCTGGAAAAAACGGGTTCCTAAACATTTCAAAAGTCGTACGCGTGTCAAAATACAGCTCATTCGGCCCAATCATCGACACGCGTCAGCCTAGCGGTCTCGTTCTCGCCTCCGGCGCGGAATACGACGAACGGTCTGTCGTGGATGTGGGCAATTTCATCTGACGTGTACTTACTTCCACCGTACTCCCAGAATGGTACGCTACCATCCTTCTGCGCTAAGTAGGGCGGCTTGAACGAATATTTATATTCGAAACGCCTGTGAACTCCACTATTTATGTTGCTCGACGCACTTTTATGTGACAAAATTGAAATAACTACTAAAATTACTGCGGTGCGAAATCCAGACGTCAAACCGGTGACAGCCATCTTCAGGCAAAGTGTGTGAAGTTGTCAAACGTTCGCTTGCGAGTGTTACCTCAGGCCACGAATCAATGTATTCCACTTTTTCATTCCACGTTAGGTGGAATGTGAATGAAATATATGCAGGGTTGGGAAAACTTATCAGTTATTTGTCAGATTAAAAATTATTTAATTTAGACGTGTCTTCATACATATTAGTTTGGAGGGCTCTTCATAGAGAAAGATTAGATCCATATCAACCTATCCCAGTACAAGGAATTACAAATTAAATGAACAATAATCTGCTGAACAATGGATTGGACGAAGTGGACCGATTCCTTAGCCTGCTAGATTTCCACACTTCAGGGAAACTATGAAGGATGAAGTTTACTAAAATCCTGTTAACACCAGAGAGGAATGAATTAGCACAATTGAACTTGCAGCGATGAAAATACGAGAGAGGCTGGCTACAATACACTTTAAACAGTGAGTTATGAGGAGGTTATTGGCATGCATCGAAAGTGGCGAAGGACATTTTGAGCAGTTATTGTAAGATTAGCATTAACTTAAATCGGTTTATAAATAAACAAAAAATCATTTTAAATTTAATTTTAGTTTAATATCCTTAAAATTTAATTTTTTCTTAATTTACGAGAAAAATTTTTCCACAAGTAATTTTCCATATTTCTCTCTACTTGGATATGTTGTACTTTTTTGGAAAGGTAATAAGATGGACAATTCGATAAAAATAAAAAATAAATGCATTTTCTTTTCTCCAATCTTTTACATATGAATTATAAATTAGATGCAAATTATTAAGAACGCTTAGGCATGCTATAAAATAGTAGTGCCGCTAAGGGATAAAAATCAAATTTTGATCTAACAAAACGGGCTTAAGCTTAATCAGTTAACTTCCATCTCCACTGTTCGTTTAAACCACTGTTTACTTTTGCCTCAACAGGTCATTCTGAAGCCAACTTCGAAGAAATTTTAAATGCTTGTGAAATGAAACAAAACTTCTTATGTTGAAACTATTTGCTTTAAGGGCTGATGTAAGTACAGCTCAGTTACAGTTTTTGTTTGCTTACGTTTCCGCTTTTACTCTTACAGATCTAAAGAATTTTATTTAAACACACAATCGATCATTCGACCTCGATTTGAAACTTTAATGGAAATATTTAGGCCCTCCGTGATATTATGCGTAAACAAAAATTTTATTGTTTAGTTTACTTATCAACAGCAGCAGACATTTCATGGTGCCCGCAGAAATTTATCTCATTCTCTCCGTTTTCAATGTTACTAGCTCTTCTTAAAATGGAAACTTAGGACTCCAAATCACATAAAAATAGTTTAACTTTCCCATTTAACCCAATTTTATCAATTAAAATCGTCGAATTTGAGGACCTGGTTAAATCGTAGCCACTGTTTTTTAGGTAGCTTCTACTGAGCATAGATTATGACCGTCCTCAAATCAAAATGTAAAGAACAATTAATCCTATCCTTGAAATGCAAAAAAAAAAAAAAAAAAAAACGGTAGCTCTAATCAGATATACCTTTTCTCAACATCTCAGGCAGAAGGTTATGTTGTATTGGCGAATGCTTGAGACAAAGATCATCAAGTACAAGATGTGACACTCTTTATACAATCCCAAAGCTGTAACCCATATACAATTTTTAAAACAGCCTGGGAACATTTTCCCATTAAATAAAGGACAAAAAACTACTGCTTTCCATGCTATAAATTCCAATAAGAAAGGAAGTGATATGAAGAGGCAGCCAAATATTCTCATCTACAGCACTTACAGTGTAGGCAATAATGTGTAGCGTTTTTTGTAGCACGTATTTTTAAAGGCGGGCCAAAGTCTCAGGCACGCTGTGTGCAAAGATCATGAAATACTAGATGTGACAATCTCTATACAAGCCCAAAGCTCTAACCCATATGCAATTTCTAAAACTGCCTAGGGAAATTTTTCCCATTAGAGAAAGCAGCAAAGAACTACTGCTTTCCATGCTTTATCTAAATGCCAATAAGAACGAAAGTGAAAAGAATAAGCAGCCAAATATTCTCATCTATGGCACTTACAGTATAGGCAATAAAAAGCAGCGTTTTTTTACCATGCAATTTTAAAGGCGGGCCAAAGTCTTGGGCACGCTTTGTGCCTCTGCATACATGGTGTTAATGCCGTCCCTAGGAAATGTAGCATAGGGAAATCTGGACTCGTGAATGGCGAAGAGGCCGGTAGCTCACGCAAAGCATATATACGAATGCGGGCTATTTACATTTTTTCACTGTGCAGTTTTAAAGGCGGGCCAAAGTATTCGAACGTGTGTACGCTGCTCTGGATGATGAAACTTGATTTCAATTTTCGTTCCGCCTCCCTCTAAATTTTTGTCTTTCTCCCACGCGTGAGCCTTTCCACTTTTAGTGAAATCTGCAAGGCCGTTGGGCTTACGGGACCAAGGTCGAAAAAATATAAGGAAATACGTCACGAGTGTTACATCTTGTATTAGATGATCTTTGAGTTAGATGCGAGATTAAGCTTTGTGTATTTCGGGCGTGCTTGATTGCGGTGTCAAAGCACTTTTTGAATAGCATTCACTCAGTTTCGGGTGGTGTAACCAGGTGTATGGATTAACAAGCTGTTTCGTTTAGCTTAAACTTCCCTCGACTGCGCACCTTTTGATTTTATGATCCAGAAATTAGAGAAAGCAATACAAAGACGATATAATTTATTATAGAATCTATAAAAAACCACTTTGTGATGAGGTTTGTGTTTTACTTGATATTGGGCCTAATTAGCATTTTTAGTTGACTCGTTTACCGAAATCAACTTTTGTAATACGAATAGTGGAAATTCATCGATTTCAATGAAGTTTTGTATGAGCCATTATTGTAATTTTTATAATTATTTGAAATATACCATGTGTAGTAAACATCAGTGAGCCCATATCTGTTCACTGTTCTGTATTTCCACTTACACTTACGATAAAGATTTTATTAGATGATATATCTTTAGTTTACTTTTTTTTACGCTGAGATGGACATATTTGGCTTTTATTCCCTAAACGACTTCGGATTTAGCAATTGGGTTAAAGATAACCCAAGATATTTCATATCTTGTTTTCGATTTTTGTTCTTAATTTAAAATAAATTTTTGGATAAGGTGCATTGCAGGAAAATTCAAGTAATTTAAGTGATAAACAAGCGATAACTAGTAGAACTTATGTTAAATTTATATGTAGTTTTAATTTACACTCATTTTTCAGAATTTTCTCATATTCAATATTATTCAGTATAAACATTTTATTTGGAAACTATAAGTTAAATCCGCAAGATGTCTGTCACAAAACCAGAGGACAGCGCTGAGAAAATAAACTTAACTGGTGAGTTGTAATAATTCGAAGAAACGAACAATTATAAACTAAATTCACAAAATTTTCATAACTATTGTATTTCATTTAAAAAGCGAAAGAAATTACACTTCAACATTATAAAACAAATTTGAGATAAACCAAAAGATTTTACTTTGCATTTAATAATTTAAAATGTTGTTAAAAGAAATAGTTATCGAAAAAGAATTTTGTCGTATTTGTCTCTTCACATCGCCTTTTATTACTCACAAAATGTAAATGTTATACCCGTTCGGCTCTGTTTTGAAAATGTGTTTCTACTACTCGAGTCGAGCGCATTCTGCTTCCGTAATTTAAATATAATTATAAATAAAGCTGTTGAGTAAAACAAAATTATTTTTCAGAACATTTATCAGACCAAATATCTCAACTTTGTCTATCTGACGTATATTCGGATCTTTACTTTATTGTTGAAGAACAGAAACTTCCTGTTCATAGATACCTTCTAGCCATCCGAAATAATTATTTTCGAGGCCTTCTGTACAGTGGGTTGGCGGAATCATATCAGACGGAAATCAAACTTGACGTACCTCTTGAACCGTTTAAGGCTTTACTTCGATACATTTATTCTGGTAAATAATTAAGATATAAGGTAAGAGTTTTTTGTGTAATATTTGTTTGTTAATTTAGGCCAGATGTGCTTATCGGATATGAAAGAGGATATAATTCTGGAGATTTTGATTCTGGCTAACAATTACGGCTTCACAGAGCTGGAACTTGCTATTGTGAAGTATTTAAAAACAATTGTAACCTTAAATAACGTCTGCATTATTTTTAGTGTAGCAAGGTAAGAAGTTGTTTTAATTTTGCTTGAACAAAAATACAATATTGTTACATATAGTGTTAATATCCTATATATTAGGGAAAAATGTCTACAGCATAATATTAAGCTCGGAAAAAAAGTTTTATATTGAGTTGTTCAAGAGAGTGAGACATTTATACAACGTTGTACCTTAGATTTGTTTTTTGAAAATATTGAATTAAAAATCTAAATAATGTAAAAACATCAGCACAGTTAAAATTATAAATGTTACATATTTTTACTAAATTATTATTTGTTGTCTTTAATCATTGCTCATTAATTGTTCTTTCATAGTGTTTGCAACTTGAAAGATCTTGCAGAAGTTTGCTATGCTCTCATGGACCAAAATGCCTCTGATCTTTTGGTTCATTCTTCATTCAATAAAATTTCGATGGTAGATGTAAACTTAATACTTGCTGCCGGACAAATTGTGTAATTTTTGTGTAACTTTTCTAGGAACTATTGGAAAAAATTCTGCTTCGAGATTCTTTTCTTGCACCCGAAATTAATATATTTATAGCTGTAAAAGAATGGTGCAAACATAACTTAATTGAGGATGTCGATGTAGGTGTTATAAATTTGTTTAAAATATTTTTTAGATTTATTTTTTGTATTTTAAATTTTTTTAGTCCGTAATGTCTCATATTCGGTTCATTTTAATGAGCGACGAAGATATCTTAAAAATACGGCAGACTGGAATCGTAAAACTCGAAAAATTGATGGATGCAATGGAGATGAGGACTACAGTAAAACAAATCCCATATCGTGTATGTAAGTACCTTACTTATGCTTTTGTAACTCTATTAATCCATCCTTATTTAACAAATTTATATTTAAGAGGATTTGCAATCCTCAGTAAGAGACTTGAATTCTTCTTAAGCTTCCTTACGAGGAATTTTATTTTTCTCCAAACTAAAAAGGAAAGGAAACTTTGTGTGTAAGGAATATTTGTTAACGTGTATGAATACCAATTTATTTATTTCATGTTAATAAAAGTCGAAGTAGTAACAATAATAAAAAATAATAAACACTAATAAAAAACAACAGCAAACAAAGTTTAATAACTAAATAGAAATATAGCAAGGAAGGGTATTAAAGAACTTAAAACTTAATTTAGAAGGGGGGTGTAGGTCGTTCCGGAGAGATGATTTGCTCAGGTGAAATTTAAAGGAGGGAAGGGAGTTAGCTTCCCGAGAAATTCGAGTGAGAGGTTCAGAAAGGCCATTGGTACAGTGGTAGGCAATGCGACAGAGGGGCACAGATCTAAGGTTGCGGTGATTGGTGTAAAGATAAATCCGATGTAGAAATGTAGAACAATCAATGACGCCGCATAGCAACTGTAAGGAATCATGAACTAGCATTGCTTTTTTGTTGAATACAAAGTCTAGTTTTGTCCTTTACGGAAAAAGCACCAGGGACTTTTTAACATACTCTTTACATTAATTGATATTTTGAAATTAATTTGTTTCTTCTCTAAACTTTGGAAGAGAAGATTTGCTGAGAATCAATTCATGGTCCCATATTTTCAAAACTACAATTTAATATTGATGTTACATAAAAAATTTAAGCTATAACTTAAATTTTAACTATACATTTTTAAGGGCCAGAGGAAAATATGGCTGCATTGAAACTTGGTTCAAAGATAATAAAAGGCGATTGGGATAATTCAAACTCTCATCAAAGTGATATGTCTACTTATGATTTAGAAGGCAAGATGTTTTACGAAATTTCAATTTCATTTTCAAAAATTTAAAATCATTTAGGTTCCGAATTATGCGCAATAAAATGTGGATATTATGAGGAAATCATTGTAGAATTGGGCATTTCCAGCATTATAAATCACATCAAAATTCTATTAACCAGACAGAAACGTTGTTCCTATTTTGTGGAAGTGTCTGCAGATAAATGCAATTGGGATAGAGTTGCGGACTATAGAGATACACTTTGTACGGCTTGGCAGTCATTATACTTTCCCCAAAGAACTGTAAAATTTATAAAGCTTGTTGGAACAAGTAAAAGTGTTAGTAACATTATATAATTTTTGAACTTAATGGTAAACTCTTTTTTTTTCTTTTTACTAGGGTTTATCCATGCATGCTTTGAAAGCAATGTTCACTAGATCCATGCCAAAACTAGTTAATGGTTTCGTAGCTGCAACAATTGAAATATGTGGAACAGAATTCGAAGGAAGTGTACAAAAGAAAAGACCTATTTTTTCTGGCGAGAGAGAGAGTAAGAGAAGTACAATTTTAAGAGAAATGGGTAAGCAAAAGTGATTTACAAGTGAATTTTTGACTTCATGACGTTTTTGGTAGATCAACCTTATTACGTGGATTGGTTACGCATTTTTTGGGATGATCATTATGAATGTGAATATTCCGTTGAAATATCCACAAATTCACAGGACTGGAGCACAGTAGTAGAGAAAACAGAAGATGTCCGTTCTTGGCAAAGCATTCCATTTCCGCGTTGCCCAGTTGTTTTTATTAAACTTACAGCCAATCAGAGAATAGCACCTTATCAAGTACGTATAGTTATCTAAAATGTTTTCAAATGTAATTATAAAGTTCCTCCATATTTCAGATATCACATTTCATTTATCATGAAGGAATAGAGCGAGCACCATCTACTGCAGATGACTCGTAGAATTATTACGTGCAATAATTCTAGATTTGGATATTTATGTTATACGAGTGTTTGTTGTTAGGCAGTGCTTGCCTAGCCTCTTATTGTTCAGATTAGAACAATTTTAAAATTCCTTACTATAATAAACTATTTTCTCTGCAGATCTAATTGTAAGGGATGATTATTGGATTAATTTTTGAATATTTGCATCTGTTTTTATACTGTATTGAATTATTATTATTTAGTTAATAAAAATTAATACATTTTATTTACATTTCTCACACTGCTGATTTTTTGTATTTTGTTATAAACAGCGAAGTCGATCCTGAAAATTAAATTTTAATGTAGTTTTGCGTATAGAGGTGTAATTAGTAATGCTTGCATACAATTTTCCACACATTAAATTAAAAAAAACCCAAGTACATTTTAAGAAAATTTTGCGTATAATGTTTGCTGTTAACATCCTCAGAAATTTACTTTATTGTAACTATGAATACACCAAGTAATACTATATAACGTAAGAACTACATAGTGTCGATAGTAGGTATGCTATAACGATTGAAGGAAATCTCGAGATTAAAATTTAGAAAAATATATTTTACAGCCCTTAGGATGGTTTGTCCCCATTTACTTGCAAAAATACATACATCGTTCGAAAATCTATAACGACTGCAGAAGAGCATCAAACTTTAAAAATATAGAGAAAATTACAAATATTTAGTGCAAAGTAACATTTACAGCTAAGTCTAAAAGAAGATTTACAATTGTCACAAAAATCATAGCTGCCATTTGGGCCTTACGTAAAATCATTATTACAATTCTCGCCATCCACTAACTGCTTATGACCGAAATAGAAGATATATGCACGTGCTATTAAAAAATTACCTTACTTAGTTACGATTTGATCACATATTCCAGTTCCTTGAGATTAAATCAAGGTATTGATATTATTGAGTGGGTTGCTTTTACATAAGCGTTTATTGTTTAAGTAATTTCATTAGACTAAAGGAGATACATTTGAATTCCCCAATAAATATAAAAATGATAACAATATTTTTAAAATTAGTATAAAAAACCACGTAAACATAAATATTTAAAAAGTTACACATGCATCACTTTACAAAACATAGGCGATCATTAAAAAAATTTTAAATCTAAATCTGAAACTTTTGCGAGCATTCATTCATTCGAAAAAGCTTTTAGAAAATTTCAATTGAATAAAAAAATATGCATTCTTATAAATCAAAATTTTTACTGCTTTCGGACGAAATGATGCAACCTTGACGCGCAGATAAATTCAAAAATTAGATTTCTTTTTTAAGTGTCAGTGCAGTCGAACTGTTAAGTGGATGTATAAATATTTTTGAACAAAATCCTTCAAAAATCATTATAATAATAATTTATTTAGGATTTAGCACACAAAATAAGAAAATATTTTGAAGTACAAGACATGTTGGGAGTGTATTAGTAAAGCAATTAAAAAATTTTCAAATTTGTAATAAAATGATGTCAAATAAATGAATGAATGAGAAAATAAACAGAAACAGAGAATAGAATCAAGAACGAAAGAATAAGAAAACAGCAATGCTACAAAATTTAACCGAATACTAATGTAGTTATGAAAAAGATTGTGTTCCTTAACTACTCCCATTATATCAGGTAAAGAAAAACTGCTGAAGATCATGTCTGAAATCATGTGTCCGGCCCAACTCTAACGCTAACAGCAGAAAGGACAAAATATAATTTATGACATACCAAAACAATACTAAACTACAATTGTAGAATTCTTATAATTAATTCCATCAGAATAGGCTTACCCTTTGATGCGGTTGAGAGCAGCCATATGTAGAAGCTTTACTAATAAATCAATAGGAAATGACTACCAAACGAAAAATATCTAAAATATTCAAACGATAAAGATAAACGAGCAAAATTTATTAAAAGTTTCTAAAATTATCCAAATGTATCACCTTCTACACGAAAATGAAAACTTGCATTAAGAAAAATATATCGTATAATTCTAGGATTAATAGTAATAGTATTTAGTAAAACAAAAAACGCTTTATTTTAACACACTTCAATTCCTAGGAAGAATAACTTTATCGCGCAATTCGCTTCCATAGCATTCTACACTTTGATCCCAAAGTTTAAACGGAATCAGTAAAATGTTCAATTAAGTATTCAAAGAGAAACAGGTAAAAAATTAAAACAATTTAAATTAAAAAAAGGGAAATATTGTAGTCCTATTAAGTATATAAGAACAAAAGTAAAGTAAATTAGATACTACATACAATTAATGTTTCTACAGCACCAAGTGTTGTTCTTTAATTTCCTTTAGCTGTTCGTTTCCTTAAATATTTAAAGAGGAATAATTAAAGTATTTTATTTGTTTTGCACAATGCGGATAAGCTAAATTTGTTGAAGATATAACATGAAATGTGTGTGTAGGATTAGTACGCGATGCCGATTCCGATCAATGGTGATGGCTGTGGTGGTGGTAATTTGGCGTAGTTGTGAAAATTTGCTTGAGATCGTCTTCAAATAAAGCTATTAGCAGCATAACTCCCAAGCCGGTAACCATTCCAAGAAGTTGTAGTAGACATTGGGAAAGAGCGCACCGTTCATTGTGAGTTGATGTTAATTCAGGCATCTAATAATGCATAAAGGGTCATTCTGGGTGTCATTTCATACAAAATTAAATCATCGTAAAAACGAAAAATTAGAACTTAATTGATTGTAGATTTCGATAAAACTCGATATAAATGTTCTTTTAGATGTTGTACGGACTCATTTATTCCATTTTGAATAACACTGAAAAGGCATTATCGTTACTATGATGCTATGATCTGCTTACTAAAAAGTTTTAGAAAAAATGTCCGAGCTTTAAAACACAATTATTGATAATACATGAATTTTTATACTAGGAGGTGTTTGGTCACCTTTTAAAAGGTGACAATTCCGCAAGCTAAACGAAAACTTCAATTGGTTTTGTAGACCCTTAAATATAGAATAAATTCCAAAATCACGATTATCCAATGGAAAGATAATATGCTGCTGTACTTAATCTTTGAAAAAAATAAACAAATCGAAATAACGTTAAAAAATCATTCCTTCTCTGATATTATTAATAAATAAAACAGTATGAATTATCTTTGCTAACATCTGAAAGAAGAGTCCTGTCGTGTTTTATCGAAACTAACAATGCGTGGCTTCGCCGATTTACTGATTTCGTATGGAATGGCTTAATACCAAAGACTTACCATATCAACAAGTGCAATATAAATAAACATGCCAGCTGCACACGCAAACACCCAGGCCGATGCTTCTGGTGTTTCGCCAATAAAGACACCCAAAACCATTCCCATGAAGCTAAGACCGGAAGATAGAACGTTGTAGTACACTGCTTGTTTCGCCGACATTCCTGCCTTAAGGAGTACGGCAAAATCTCCAAGTTCGTGAGGCAATTCATGGCAAAATACAGCAATAGCTGTAGAAAATCCTCCGGCTATATTATTTGAGAATGCGGCACCTAAATGTAACATTTTATTTAGATGAAAATTTATTATGATTAATATTAAATTCTCACCAATAGCCATTCCATCCGTAAAGTTGTGCAGACCATCACCCATTATCACCATCCATGCGACAGCACTCAAAGACCTTGGTGGAGAATGGACATGACCATGTTTGTGGGAGTGCCCATGGTGTGAGGATTCGTGCTCCCGCAAAATAATCGTAAACGTTTCTTCCCTTACGAGATCCTTGTCTTTTATCCCCTCTATCGATGCATCATCCAAGTTAGTGGAAATGGTATTATTGTCAGGATTAGTACTTTCATCTTTATTTATCACAGAGTAACTGTCTGATATGGTCGTATAATTGTGTGGGAGCAGGCTTTGTGCTGTCTCGTGGGTATCACCGTGGTCATGCTTATTCCGATAATTGTGGATATTATTTTTATTACAAGCAATTGGTGTTGGAACTTTTTCCACATTCTTTGGATCCTGGTGGTGATGATGATGATCATCTTTTGTATCCATTGCTATTTCATCATAGCAATACGGATATGAGCTGTATTTGTGCTTGCACAATTTATCGCCGGCTGTCGAATTATTAACAGACATTGAATCTGGATCTCGCATAACTCTTACACGTGAAGATGGCTTTTCTTTCTTTTCGATTTTCTTTCGCCATTCAGCCATCATTGTGAGACCCCGTTCGGTTGCAAAGAAAAATATAATTCCTAACACTGCTATTAAGCCCTTCCAAGTCATGCTGGCGTGACCATCTGCCTCAGACACAAAGGTCGTCATTGACTATAATTGGGAACAAAAAATTTGAAATTTTCTACTACTGCATGCTCATTTAAAAAATATTATAAAACAAAAGCGCAATAAAGTGCAATTGGAACTTGAGTTGTGATATTATTCTTTGCGTTTACAATGAATTCAGTACTATTTTTTAATATATAATTTTCAAATTTGCACATATTTGGCACTTCAATAACCCTTTATATTTTAATTATAATAATATTATATGAACGATTACACAAAACTAAATAATTAATATACATACATAATGATAATATTCATATACACGACCTATCTTCGTAATTTTCGAAACTATACTGTTATTTATGATTAAAAGCTGTGTTAAACGAAATTCATGAAGATAAAAATCGAAGATCTCTATAACAATCTCTATACAACTGCTAACCACCCAGCTATTGAAGATGTCCAGTCCGTAGTATTCGAATTTCTATGCCGTGTCATTTCATGAAGCGTCGTAATTGTTCATCGTAATTCTAGATGTCGGGAAATTACTACTCTAATTCTATAATACCTTTATTTGGAAGTGTGAATTACACACTTTATAATTTTTTATTTTTCACCAAACTTTAAAAAAATATATGTACTTAAAATCAAATTAATATAAACGTTCACATTGCTTTTAATGTTTCTAAAGAAAAGAACTAACGGGGTAAAATGTTTGACCTTGTTTCCTCTGTTACATTAAAGTTTTCATTGCAGGTATCAACAATATAACGTAAAACTAATCGCTTAAGTTTAATCGATTTTCAAAAACTTTTGTGCTTGAACTAAGGTGGTACGAATTTCGTGAAATTTATTTTTAAACGTAGTTAGTACACAACAGACACGCAATCTGAATAAGTTTACATTTTATGAGAACGGTATTAAATTGCTCTCTTTAATTGAAATCGCAATTATACAAGTTGTTAAATATCAATTTACACACATTATATGGATAAAATATGTTTCAAAAAGAAATTAAACTTTAAGAGGTTTTAATTTTCCAAGTGAGTTCAACGATTGTCAAGATATCCCATCTAGGGATCTAGGAAAAAAAATTAATTGTAGATTGCGTAAAACTCTACCTGGTTATAAATAAAAGACCCTCCTCAATGCATAACAGCATTTTCTAATTATAGGCTATTGATTCCTATTACTCTATAAAACACTATAAAGAATAGAAAATATGTACTTACATGTGGCAGCAAATGTAAAAGTGCATCTCCGGCTAGAGTTCCAACAGCCAAAGCAACTAGAAATTGAATCACATGCTGGTAGAAGTGTTTATCCATGCAGGGGATGACAACGACCCCAAGTAAACCGACCAGACTTACACCTAACACCGAAGCGGTTGCATATGCCCATACTGTAAAATAATATTAAAAATATATAAAGGTTGTTGTTTCATAGAATGCATTCTGCACAATCACCTAAAACTCGATCTTCCCTTTCTGAAGGTGGTAAAAACACCTTATGAGGGATTAAGGAACTATCAATGCACCCAGATCTTTCGAGAGATGTGGGCGCCGCTAGTTGATACAGGAGAATAGGACAAATTGAATAAAAGTCTTCTGTATTAAGCATAACATCGGCTTTGATTTCTTTATGTTCATGGTTGTGGTTATCTCCTGTTGTACTATTAATGGAGCTCCGGACACTTTCTGCAATTGGTTTAAACTTCTCACTTTGAATTGTTTTCTCGTCCTCATGATGATAATGGTTGTCCAATGCTTGATGAGAGCGCGATGAAAGTCTAGAAATCAGGTCTAAGCTAGAAATACACTAAATGGATAAAAACATATTGATTAAGTCTTTGATTGACACTATAAATGAATCCAATTACTGTTTCATTTGCCTTGGACAGTTTAAGTAGTTGATCTTCCTTTGGAATTTTGTCTTCAATTAAGTTGTATAGCCCTAATTGCCTCAGCATTCTCTCGAAACCGATGACATTCATTGAAGTTCCGTCTGCGTTCCCAAACTGTTGAAAGAGCTTCTTCAGGAATTCATCCGCCGTCTCATGATTCGAGGAGATTTCATGGCTTATTTCAGCATGTCGCTTGTTACGCAGTAAAATTTGACTGATTTCACCTTCACCTTTCGTCCGGCCTTTTCTTTTTGTGTATTGATTGTTTATCCTAATCGCATTGTCACTCTGTTTTTTTTCGATATCTCTACTCTGCATGGACATTGGGTTCAAATTGTTGCGGAATAAACCTTCGCTTTCCAAATTATTTTTGGATATATCCATTTCGATGTGCTCCTTGCAAGGCAAATGCTCTGCGCAGAGGAGACACACCACACAAACAGCCATAAAATGTCGAGCCATTTTAAATTAAATTCGAATCGCTTCCTACTTCCACTAATCCTCTTACACAGCCCCCTTCCACCAAAATCTTAATCGCTTCTTGTCCATTTATTTTTATATGTCGGACAGGGTTAACAAATTCCCTGGGAAAAATAAGAAATTAATTTATTATCTTTTGCACCTCTTATCATTGCAGCCTGTAAAACATTCTCTCAATCGAACAGCAGTTAGACCTGGACCCGCATTTTACTTCGCCAAGTGGATCAGATTTTGCATTATGCAATCCGCTGAAGATCAGCAGTGCGTGTCGGTCGGTCTCTAAGTTGCTAGCATTCAACCGTTTAATCAACATATGTAAGCCTATATGCTCGATTTGCCTTCATAATCTTTGCCTTTGTGGTATTGGAACTCCTGCTTACGGGTAATGGATTATGGAACTCTAATTTCTGCGTCGAGATCAAATTACACGTGTCCGATCAATTTGATCAAGGCCAATTCTGTCTTAATTGCGCATCAATAAATCTGCATGTGAATAGTACTTAAATTGTTTCGCTAAATGGCCTGGGAAAATGATTTATTTTATATCGCTTAGTAGATCACAATTGGTCATATCTCAATTTTAATGGGGACAATCTAATTTAGATGCCCGAAAAATGATCCAATAAAATAATAGTTCACAAAATATGGGTTTGTTCCTATTTTATTAATTTATACTTAATTTAATGTATGTACTGCAAAAAATATGTTGCTTTTTTCAATGATGTTGAATTTTGCGGAGACTAAAATAATAGAAAACTTTATCGACTCATAGCTTTTGTAAAAATCATTCGATTTTAAATTTTCACAAAACTAATTTGATAATTTTTAAGAAATCTAGTGGCGCATTTTTTTAGATCTGTTTATTTCGTTCTCCAAAAATATTCGAAATAAACAATATAATATAAAAAAATTATTTTTTATAACTTTTGTAAGAGTTATTCGATTTTAAGTTTTTAAAGACTAATTTTGTTTTTAACAAATCCAGTGGCACATTTTTCTTTAGTTATTATATTTTTATATAGTTATGGTTCTACAGTTATAGTGGAATAAGTAAAAGAAAGCAGATAAATTTTTTAACGCTTAAATTGAAACATAATTTATCGATAATCAACACAACTTGAATAAATGGATAATTATCGACTAAAGCAAGAAAAGGTTAATCTGGTCATCAAAAGATGAACTAAATGAATGAAAAAACTCCTCAGCGAAGAGGTCCGCTCCATTGATAAAACTTTATTTATTTATTAACGAAATTAAAATACCAAAATATTCGCACCAAATACCACTCTGTTGATGCACATATCGTTAATTTAAATATATATTACTCATCTCTTATTACTAATAGAATAAAACAAAATTATATATATTATATAATGACATCCTCTTGTAAAAACAAGCGTGGCAATGAATTATTTTTTTTACATTATATTTTTATGCTACACGTGTTAAAAAATGGGCGCTATATGATCTGTATAAGCCAAACTTGACCGATAGAAATGAAGAAATATAAGAAACATCAGGTTTTAAAGATTTTTACAAAAGCCCCTAGACCGATACATTCCATTTGCGAACTTACCCAAGATATTGCCATAGAGGATATGTAAGGCATGTTTGATTAAAATTAGAAGTATACAGCATACATAACAACAAATTATAATATATAAATCCCCTACCAACAAATTATAATATATAAGTCCCCGAAACCCTATCTAGAATGTAATGAACGCACATAAATTCCTTTGAAGTCGCTCACCAGCCGTTGGCCGTAAAGTCATGTATGCCTTGCCTTCGACTGATGTCATAATTAAGTTTCGTCAATTTTTAAGTGTCTACAACATTTTCTATTACTCTTCAATAGTGCTCGCAAAAATAACCGAACCGAAACCATTTCCAGCCATGGTTCGGCTTGGCAAAGGATATTCATTTTTCAGTATTTTTATAGTCTTTTCATTATTATTATTTTTTTATTATTGCATTTATTTATTATTTCTCAGGTAACAAATATATACTTTCGGAACTGTTACGATGAGTCCATTAATTTTTTTTTCTTATTTGGACAAAATGGCGTCTTACGGCCACCATATTTACCTTCTTAAAGCGTCACCTCTCCTATTCCACAGAGGTCACGAAAAATCTAACGATACTTCAATAATTAAAATATATCCAGACGTTTGGTTATTACGGGGGAATAAAGAATCCTACGTACATAGATGAGCGCGAAAAACAACCCTTCTTTGCAATCAGGTAAAAAGAAATTAATAAACTCACAAGCCAAGTTAAACCAATTTGCTAAATAGCTAAATAAAAAACTATAGCTGACATCTTCCATTAAATTATTCATTCATTCTTTCATTATTCCTATATTTCGTGCGACGATCGTGGTAAATAGATAAAATGGATTGATAAAATACTGCATTTAATAAAAAGTATTCAGATGTGATAACATTGTTATAACAAATATTTATCGATTTGAACTAGATATCAGATGCGTATTAAATTGTACAAATATTGATCACAAATACGAAGATATTTAGAAGAGAAATTAGGAGTACATATCGGAAAACAATATCTCTTCTTCGCGGCGCATGATTTTGGCCAGTTACGATAAATAAGCTCCTCCATTCCTTAATGCATGAATAGAAAAAATACTAAAATTGTTCCAGTTCTTTAGATAAATATTATTCAGTTATTTATTGTTCTTTGTTTTGTGATTTATCTATAGAATTGAAATTTGTTCTATTTAAATTAGCTAATTGTTTTAAAATCTAAGGTAATTAAATGTGATACGTTTTTTTTTGCAAACATAAATGGTCCAATTAGAAAATGTTGTGCTTTAACATCCCCCAACAGAGCACTCTTTATTCAGATGAACCAATTTCATATATTTTTATCATTTTTCATAAAGATAAAAAATAGAAACGTCTGACATACTTAAAGGTAAAAACTTCATGTGAAGTGATGATCTAGGTCTTGGTCTTAAAATCTTGTCACTTTATGCGACTGCAGAAGCTGAAGAAAATCTTTCCATTTCTATCTAAGAAAAGGCTGATTTCTTTTTCACAAGATATTTAGAGTGCAGGTGTACTTTACCTCAAATCTTTAAAATCGCTCAAAATCTTAAGTTTTTTAGCTTTCATGTTGCGAGGAGTATTTTTACATTTGATGCTAATTCGTATTCTGGTCTATAAATAGATTCCTGCAAGTATAATTCATTTATAAAATCAAGTGCATATGATATAAGGAGAAAATTAAATATTAAGATATTAACTAATATGCTTTTTTTATTACACGAATTTAGCAACATATTAATGTATTTTCTGGAAAATTTATTAAAGTTGATTTGCATTTTCGTTTCCTAAGCTAACGAGAACATGATATTCTAAAAAATATTTATGCAAATGAAATGATAGAGCTTTGCAAATACGCTAGAATACAGAGATAAATATTTTAGATAAAAATTATTTAATGAGAATTGGAGAAATATCTACTTATATCTATTATGCACTATAAATTCTACAAAATGAATTACTACAAATCCAAACCAATTTAGCTATTTCCTTAGTTTAAGTTCTATTAAAGTTATTTTTTATTTTCTTAAATATTTGAATTTCGTTATTTATTGACCTAATTCATCGTGTTTAGGACAGATATAAAAAAAGTGAAAAGTTAAATGGGGTTTATATGTTAACTGAGCAGTAGTACGATAGGTAAAGTAAAGAAAAAAACTTTCTTATCATAAATATGCGAAAGTATAACGCATCATTAATATTTTCGATCGTCTGTTTGATATACTACTAGTATTGATATTTTTAATATAAAAAATTATGCGAAGTTTGCCTATCCTATAGCAAAACTGTAAAAGCAGATATTTGCATAAAACTCTTTTATCAGAAGTATTTTCTTTCTTATACGCTTTATATAAGCTACTCTACCATATATATATACACTTCTCAAAAATATTTAGTAGGGGAGATGTTAAATATGCTTTAAATACTTCACAAAGTACAGGGTATTTCTACATTAGCTTTAAAATGAGATTCGGATAATTTGGATATGATAACTTTTCGCGGAGATACAGTACTTTAAAAATCACTTAAATTTTTGAATTGTTTCGATGATCCTTTAATTATTTTGAGAAGTGTATAATAGTTGTGTGTTTTTGATAGTTTGATTTGAATCTGATTTCGCAGTAAATTTTGTATTGAATTAGAATTTTAATTTTTTTGAAAATAGTAACAAATTGTATTTTACTTATGCTCACTGCATCGAAAACTAAATCCAAAATTTTTATTAGTTCACGACTAAAAGTTTTTGTTTTAACTTTGCTATAGGTGAGAGTTTAAAAAATGTAATTCATCTAAAAACACAGCTTATATAAGGATATTATGTATGCAGCTATGTTTGAAAAATATATTCATTTACAGCATTGAATATGTTCGGATCACTGATTACGAATTTTTACATTCAAAATTAAATACATCTATTGGGTTAAATGTAAATATTTAGTTGAGGAAGAATGTTGTCATTTATGGTTGGGTTCGATTCAAATTCGGCTTTGGGCGGTTTTTAAATTATTCGCAGATTTCGATAAAAAAAATATATAAATATAAATAGTATATATATATATTGAGGAGGAAGGAGTGATTTTAGAGGATTTTTTTTTTTATTTTGTTCAGAATACTCCAGGAAACGGTATAGCATTTCCTACATAGAATCCGGTACACCCTGTATATATACAGTTCCGTTCGAAAAAATAGTTGTGCTTACTGAAATTGTGTTTACTACGTTCCTGTGTTTTTATAAACTAAAGGGTTAATTGGAAACCATTATCTGTGAACTGCATATGTCACGCACAAACTAAAACGTGATTTGGTTTATACGCAATAATGTTTTGCAATGGCCCGATCTTAATAGGATCGAGCATTTATGGACTGATCTGAAGAAAAGTGTGGTCAGAGCAAAACCAAGTAATCTTAGTATGCTTTGGAACATTGTCCAGTCTTCCTGGAATGCCATACCCCTTCAAAGATGCCAATCGCTTGAGGAATCAATGCCTAACAGATGCTCAGCAGTAAAGATTTTAGTTTGTTTATGCCAGTAGCAGTTGATAGGTAACGGTTTCCAATTGATCATTTAGCTTAAATTAATGCAGGCACTTAATAAGTAATGCTTTATAGAGCACTGTTATATTTTCGAACGGAACTGTATATTGCTTGTCTTTATTTAATTTTGTATTTTTTTAGTTTAATAAATAGAAAAAAAAAAAGTATTTATTTAACACGTCCCATAAATTTTGCAATAAAGCCAGTATTTCATTTAAAAATTGATTTGACGAGGAAGAGCTTTATTTTATGACCCATTTTTTAGTCACTTGGCACTAAACCTGTTAAATGAGTAGAGAAGAAGGAGAGAGATCAGAAGATTCACTTTAATATATTATTTAATAAAAGAGTACTGCTAACGATTAAGAAATACTTATCTTGTTTCCAAAATTCGAAGCCAATGAGTACTAATAAATAAATATCTATCGAAATTAGATAAGTTCGTGCAATTATTATTATGGAAATACCTTCCTGTAAGATTGATAAGCCGAAATTATGATCATTGGCCCAGTTTGTTTCGATTTGTCATCAGCGATAATTTATTTATTTAAAAGCTCTGCGATTTGCAGAGGAGGGCCTACCTTAGCCTAGTTCACTAAAAATGAAACCCACGTAGGTAGATTCCGATCCAGTCAAGGTAAGGACGTCGAACGTCGACCCATCTGCCCGGTGAACTAGAAAGTGCGGTTCTAAGCAATTACAGAACTATTACCTCTCTGAGCTAGATTTCAGCAGCCCTGGATTGGCATTGGATTGGTTTGGTTTTGGTATGCGCGCCCCGCGCTTCAAGGCGTCCCCCCGATAAGCAAAACAAACATGAGCCGGCTCCGTCTCAGCTTACCTGTGCCGTGCACGACCACATGGAGGGAGAAAAGCGCGGAAAGACTCAAAACTTGCGACAAAAGTAAGCTCTTACACTGCTCGGGCTTCGCCGCAATTTAAGTTTTTCTTTTATTAATAGGGACCGACCCACGCCGCGCGGGCATATTTGCGGCTTTTCCATGTGCCTGAAGCAGACCGAAACGTGAAACGCGGTCCAGTGGAGCACAGATCCAGGTCAATCTGCACTCTGCGACAGCCGCTGCTTCTATTCTAGATTTAGATGTTGACTTACCTCCTAGCTTACTAAAAACAGAAGGGTCCCGTGTCGTTGCAGCTCGAACTGTAAACAGACAGGAATCTTTTTATCTTTGTCACCAAGCACTGCAGTCAGCTGCAGATATTTTCGTCTCTTCCTCTCGCGGCGAAATCGGCACGTTGCTGGAGGTCCAAAAATCCGTACAATAGGGAAAGTTTTAAACAGCTGCGAACTGGATTCCGGCACACGCAATTAATAATCAAACAGTTCCCAGACGGTAGAAATGACCCGGTGACAGCTGCCTTTTTGACAATTAAAAACTGTTAACACCCGCACTGCCGCGTCTTGCACACTTGCGAATCGGAGAAATCTGTCGGCGAATTTAATTTCTTGTGCTCAAAAAGCTCAAAAACTGTATGCCTTCACTCGAAAGTAGGGCTTAGAGAAACCGCTAAACTAGCGCAACTCAACACAACGCGCTAAATAAATTTGACCGACGCGTAAAGAACAATTCTACGAGAAAGTGAAAATTAAAACTCGGAAATTACGAAAGACTCCGCTCGACTCTACCCCTCCGCTGACGACAGCGATTTGCTCTACACAATCAGCGCGCCACCAGTTCATTGCGCGGCAACTGTCTTTGGCATGGCTGCCAATCGCATGTAGCGCGCAAATCGATTGAATTTGAATTATTTTTTGTTGAGCAATTTTGAAACTTGTTAAGGAAAACGTAAAACAAGATTGCAAGCAATCTAAAACAAATGTAATTAATTTTGTGATCATACCTCTATTTGCTTTATGTAAGTAACATTGAAAAAACACTCATATAAGATGTGAATGCGTGGTAGCAAATGCAAAATCGGCACACGTAAATAGTTTCTAAACGGTTAAAGATGATTGAAACCTCTCAATCTCATTTAAAAACAATAAAGACCCAGTATAAAAAATGAGGAATCATCCTCCAAGGATGAATAAAAGACCGCATAAAATAGCATTGTAGTTTTTCACATTTCTCCAGAAAACATCCTAAAAGAGCGAAATAGGGGACAAAAATATGGAGATAGTGAGAAAAATTGGTGTATGTGAATTATAACCGAAATCTCCTTTTATTGCGTCTTAGTTTTATTTTAAATTGGTTGATGTATTTTCATGTCAGTATTGTTTTTAAAGGATGCAATATTTTTTTTAATGTTATTCATATTAATGAAACTGTGGGTGTTGTTAATCATTTTATACCTGAAAATAAACACTTTTCTTTCGCTCACCTCGGAGCTTAAAATGAGGGTTCATTACTAAATTTTGGAGGTGAAATCATGACTCCGTTTTGGCTCATTTTTCAGATAACAATTTTAGCAAAAGAGGAACCCTCCTCTCTCTTCGTAGAGCATGTCTATTTTTAAAGGAGAGCAAATAGATGCAAATGTGAGTACTTAATCGATCCCAAAAGAGACCTACACCTTCGGATAAACCCAGCTCCCACTGGAATATTATAGAAAGCCTTAAAAATTGAGTTTTCACTAGTTCTGAACACTCCTCCTACAGGCATTTTCAAGATCTTAGTTCCTATGATGATATAATAGACTTTGAAAAGGTAACCCACATATATACAAGATTCGAAGTAAGTACTCAAAGGCCTACTGGCCCAGCAGGACAAGACGAGAGTCATCTGCATAGAAGTAATTAATTTTCACATAAAATATTTTTCTTAAGTGAATCTTTGCAATAGGACTGAGTTTGAAGCGAGAAAGGAATTTTTCATTCCTTTTTCCCTTTTAAATCATTACTTTTCTAAAGTGTTGTCTTTTAATTTCTCCTTCGTTTCATTTCTTCCGTCCGAGCTCTTCTCCTGAGGATCGCTATACTTATTACTCACAAATTCTCGGTGGTATTTAGACGGTTTATTGTTCTTTAGTCGTTAATTGAATATTAACTCTTTTTTCATTTGACTGTTATTGGTTCAGCTTAGATAGCTGATTATAGATAGATTTCATTGGATTACATTTTGCAGACTGTCATGTATATCACGATTTTATTATTTCGCTTAACATAAAATTATTTTCTAAAGTGGAAGGGAAAATTCTGTGACAAATAATGAATAACAAAATACTCTTACTATCGACAAAACCTATAAGTGCTTCTTTCAGCACTTGCTTTCTGGTAAGTAAATAAGGCCTTACTTATCATTACCTTTTGAACTATTTACAATGATATTAGGGTCATCCAATGCTAAAGTAATAAGTTCCGTCATTAGCAAATTATCATTTACATATTACCGGTGTTAATGGGATACTATTTCATCATTAATTAAATTAATTCAAATTTTTACTATATGAATCAAATATACAAAAAAATACTTTTAAATTCAATGTATACCACCCACCCGTACGAAATGCACAAACGGGAATTCGAAATAGATACCCACTTTTCCGAAAATACGCAACATTTTGACATAATACTCGTAAAATTATTTGTGGTCATAAAGAGGTCTCATGGCAAAATCTGCTCATCAGTTTGTGTTGAATATCATTAAAAATCAAACAGTTGTAATTTTTTCAAATTCCCAATGCGTTTTGTGCAAAAATGCGAAACAAATTCTTAGAAGGATGAAAACGAAATTCTACGCGATTGAGCTGGATAAAAGAACAGATTCAAAAGAAATTAAAAGCATTCTGACGAGTCTAACCGGAAAAGATGATTTACCACGAATTTTTATTAATGGCCGATTTGTTGGCAATTTCAGCGCATTCCAACGAATGTACGAAAGCGGGTTTCTTAAAACATTGGCCAAAAAAGGCGCGAAAGACAAGTAAATTCTAAATTTGTAAAACTAAAGTAGAATTGCTTAAACTGTAATGAATTTTTGCTATTATCGACTGTAATTTTGTTGTTTAGCAATATTAAAAAAAAATGTTTAAATATTACGTTTAAATTAACAAGTTCACTTTTAGAGCACTTTGCACTTCTTGTTAAGCAAAAGCTTACGTCTTCGGTATGAGACTGGAATTAAACTGAGCAAAAAGTGATGGGTATGCGTTTGCTGTAGTAGCGTCACTTTATTAATTAATATTCCTATCAAGCACGACTTTCCCAAAACACATAATTGAATGAGTTGTGATTGAAAGAAATTGGTCAAGTTAACGATTATGAAGGCGATTGTAACCCGAGTAAGGCTATGTCTGGGTTAGTTGGCATTATCTGTACGGCGACTTTCCCTTTCTTGGAGATCTAAAAATAAGGAAATAGCAATTAGTTTCGACCCTAAGCCAATAGTACCAATATTATGCTAAATTTAGTGTAATGTTTTTCAGAACAATCTGATTATGATGTGTATCAGGCAAAATTGGAACGTGATTCAGATAATAGTTAGAATTCAAGAACTTAGGTAATAATTATACATTAGAATCAGGTAATAATGTCTTGCATCATTAATGTAGCACTTTAAATGCTGCTCGTTTGAGGGGTTTCTGTTTCTTTTACTATAGTAATTGCTTCCAAATATCGAACAAGTTGTGAATAAACAAAAACTCTTTAGCTACTTTTTAAATTCATTTCCATTATTGACATTTACTAAAAATTTAGTAATAGTGTCTGTACACAACTTACCCTTAATAAATGATTAATTCTTTTCCAATAGAAAAAAAAATGTAATCCTTCTACTTACCGTTAAATGTGAATTTCCAAGTGCAATTTTGTACGAAATTTTACAGACGACAAATTGAATAATAAATTTAAAATTATTACTACCATACTTATAGGCGCCTGGTATTTATTGTTATATATCCTCGCATTTTTGGTCTTGTAATTTCGATAAAGCAAGTCTATTTTATTGATATCACTTGAAAAGAAGAAGGCAAACTTGTTTTAAAGAATATGCAATTCATTATTATTATGTAAATGTAATTTCTAAAAATAACTTAATTTTAAAGAACGCCATCAATTAAAATACATAAATTAATTCAAGGGAACCGTTGTCTTGGCGCTCTCATGCCTGATAGCATTAATTAGATCGTAATTCACCAAAAATACAAAACGTAGGCCAGCAATCTGTGAGAAAAAAATATATATTTTAGATTTTTGTAGATCAAATTTGAACTATTAATATACTTCAACAACGCAATTATTGCTCAATCGCGACTTATTTCCCTGCAAGAGTGGATTGCCGTCAATATAAATTGGACGTTTGCCTTCATTAGATATAAAGAAGTCCCCGTTGCTGCGCAGCTTTATAGTGCCTTGTTTTCTCGAGACTTTGTAAGCAGGACCCTCGAGAGCTAAGTCTACATCAACTGTTACATCTTTTGCAGATCTCCCGAAGGTTATCTCTTTGGATCGCATTAAGTACCGAACAAGCCTTCCTCGTAGAACAGCTAGGGTTTGGTTATCGAAGTCGGGTGCAAAACCTATTCCTGTTAAGGAATCGACGAGTACCGTCCACCGACCTAGCTCATTTTCAAGGTGTCGTATCTCTCTTTTGTTTTTCCTGTCAGCTAGCGCTAGTTCAATCTCGAGCGATTCATCTTTGCTTTCAATTAGATCGGCATCAACCAGATTGTCTTCAGCATCGGAGAAGCTCAAAGCATGATCCTCGCTGGGAAACGGCTTTACTGTTTGGTCGGGAAGGAGTGAGTACTGCTTCATCAGCTGCCAGTGGTTTAGCAACGCCTTCGCTGTTCGAGCTGGATAAAAGGCTGACGCGTTTTTGTCCAGAAGATCTTGGAAAGTTTCTATGGTAGGGTTGTCGGCCTAAAAATAATTAATTATATTAGGGATAGGTAAGCTAGGACATTGTGGGACGACACTTCTAAGAATTTATATGTAGTGTAGTGTATTTTATGCTATGCAGAAGGAAGAATTGTCCTAACGAAAATTAGAGAATTCTCTTATATAGTAACATTTGATTTAATTTATATATGAGTCGCTTAGAAGCCAATGAGTTTAAGTCCATTTTTTGAAATATCGTTATTATTGCAAATTTATAAAATAACTCTATTCTTTTTATTTATTAACTTGCAGTTAGATGAATGAAATTTAATTGGACAGAATTACGTGATGATGCTTAACTATACAGTTTTATATATTTTTAAGCAATTTAAGAAATTTAATTAATCAAATAATGTTATTTTGGCAATGAACAATTTTTATTAGTATTAAGTATTAAAATACTACCGATTATAATGGAAAATTGAAGGATGAGAGCATTAGTTGATATAATTTAAAATATTACAGCTCTGATGCGTTTCGTTTATAAACAAATTTATTATGATGAACGAATTAAACATCAAAAACAAAGCAAAAATTTACCATAATTTAGTTCACTTAATCTCAAAAGCTCCTCTAGATATCGAATCTAAACGTGCATACTTACACTTTTAACAGTTCCGAGAAGGTCCTCTTCCTGAGTGGTGTATAGTGCCTTGCTCTGGACGCTTTCGACCAGTTCAGGGTGCAAGTTTCGCATAGCTGCAACGGCTATTCTCGAGATGGGCTCCTCATACAGCAGGGAGTACCATCGTGACTGCATCTCCTGCACTGTGAACTTGCAAGAGAATTTGGTGCCGCGGTGGACCATCCTCAGGTCATTGGTCTGCTGGATGCCAATAATGAGGGCCAAGTCGTCGATTGGCTTCCATCGGCCAAGATCCTTTGTGGTGATTTGGTTCCCAGCTCGACCCTTCTTGCTTTTCTTGCTGCTTTTGCTACTTTTGCGCTTCTCGGACGTCGGGTTCTGCATGAATTGAATTGTGCTGGGGGCCGGAGTGACTGGAGTCTGTGTCAACGTGCCTTGCTGTGGGGCGACAGCCGGAGAAGTAGATGGTGGCGGTGGATCTGCCGAGAACTGGGTCACGTATGATTGGGATTGGGTTCGCGCTCTACCCACTCTTCCAACTTGCGAAGGCGGAAATCCTAAGCTGTACTCAACAATTTCGTCGTCAAACCGCTTGCGTTTAATTGACCGTGAGGAACTGCAATTAGACAAACAAAAAAAAAAGAAAAAAAGCTGTCAGAGCACGTGTAGCTGAAGGAATTTGACGCTGCACTCGCACTTAATTGTCACTTGCGGCGTACTCGCGTCAGAGGCTGGGTCGGGTGATTACTGATTACAGGGACTCAGAAAAAATAACGCCAAGGAACAAGGCCACCGACCTGCGACGTTTCTGATCACTGCTACTCTCTGGGTGCAGGCTCAGAGACGAGTTCAAATCTAGCGCTGCTTCCGGCTTAGCATGCTGAGGCGTTTCCATAGCAACGGCTGGTTAAAACTGCATCAACTTCCGGAAGAATTGCAAAAAACTTTCCAAAATAAATTGCTGACACTTCCGCTGACAGTCAAACATTGGGGTTAGGGTTGCCAGTATGTAAACTCATTAGCGAGTCGTTCGTTCATTTTTTCGCTTCACAAGTTGGCAGTTCTTTGGCCGACGTTAATTTTAAAAATAATTCAAATTAAATTCTACTAAAACAACTTCAAAATGTAAATAATTAACAATTCTTATTTGGATTGATCCCTTACTTGTCATATCATATCTAATTAAATATTTGTATTTAGCTTTCAACTGCAAAATAAAATAAAAGATTAATATTTAATTTGTGAAGTAATAAGAATAATAAAATGATGCTAAACTGTTTATTAATTCTATTATTTTTTAAGTAATTAGCTTTTTAATGAAATAAATGTGTGTAAATAATGAAAACAAAATATAAAGCATAAAATATATCTCTGTACTAAATCGGGGATGAACAGATTACTGTATTACAGTTACTAAATTAAGTAAGTATTTCAATTTATCCTATATTAATTAAACTCAAACGGAACCGGAAGTGTGCTAATTGAATTGGAAAGCATCATGAATGGCTGAGCAAACGGCAAGGTAAGAAGAAACGGCGGTAAACGTCAAATGAGGTAAATATTGCCCAGTAGGCTTGCGTTTAAAATGTCACGGGGAGAAAATTGAAGGAAAACAGAAAAGTTCAAGTTGAAGGCGATTACCTGGCAAAGCAGCGATATTATTTTTGCACCGTAGCGAGTAGTAGCTGACGAGACGAGGAAGGAAGTCAACAACCAAATGAGGTAAGAGTGAGGGCTCCTTTTGCTGGTCCGCGGGTTTTTTTCAACCTTGAAACCGATGACACATCCCTGGCACAATCGCGCTCCAGCTGACCAACGGTTGTCTCCTTGCAGTGAAAACTTCGAGGAGAGTCCTGTGTCCGACGGGAAAATGGACATTTCGGAAGCCACGACCTCTCAAGAGTCTGCTGGCGCCTCACCGATTGCCGACAGCTACCCTGAGAAGTCGGCGTTAACGGTGGGTTCGGGTTCCGGTCAGAGCAGCATGTGCACCTCCACAGACGCTTCCGCACGCAGTGTCGAAAAAGACAACAATAAAGTGGAGCAAATTATGAAATTGGACAATCTTCGGCTCGATAACGATCCATCGGCCAGGGTACTCCGTCTGGGGCAGGCCCAGAAGCCGCAGAATCAGAACACGCTGCGTAGCGAACTCACTGTTGCTAACAGCCATCCGCTGATGTCCCCACCGGGGACTGATTCGGATTCAGAAAACAGCCACCTGCGGGTCTTCAGCTTTCCTGATGTTGTACCTGAAAGCGAACCCCTGCGACTGGGGAACCAAAACAGACTGAATAAAAAGAACCTTTCAATAATCGCCTCAAACCAAAATCTTGATGTCACAGCCGATTGCACTTTGGGCACCACCACAACAACCCAGAGGCGGAAAATTTCGCTAATAAGAGTCCCAAGCCCAGACATCCTAAGCAGCGAGTCGGATCAGGACGTTTCTCAATTCCAAGCTAGCGTGGAGCCCAACTACCAAACAGTCGCACTCATTTCGAATAGCATCAGTCGAAATATTAAGTTGCCCTCGCCAAAGCCTCTCACACGGAGGAAAATTCCGGTTTCGGCCGAACTCCTCTCGGACGATATGTCCTCACTTGATTCGATATCAAATCACAGCTTCGACGACGATATGGAGCACAACCTTGCCTCTCTGAGCCCATCTAGTTCTGTTTTGGATGGTTTCAACGATAAAGAGGATGACTTCGCTGACCTGGACACACCAACTAATCTTCCTCCTGATCCGATTCCCACTTACACAGCGGAGGACGAGCGTAGGGACTCAAGGAACTGGCAGAAGATCACTTTGCCCGACGGGAAGACTAGGGAAATCGATATGAAAGTCATAGAGCCCTATAAGCGGGTGCTCTCCCACGGTGGTTACCTTAAGGCTGGAGGTCACAACGCAATTGTGATGTTCTGTGCCTGCCACTTGCCCGATAGATCTCGAGCCGACTATCACTATGTCATGGACAATCTGTTCCTGTATGTTGTTAAAACGTTAGAACAACTCGTCACCGATGACTATGTCCTAGTGTACTTGCACGGTGGTTGTAGCAGAAGAAATGTTCCGCCGTTTCCGTGGTTGAAAAAGTAATTATAAAAAAATCATTATGCACTCATCCATTTATTAAATTCTATATAGATGCTACCAATTGTTAGATCGAAGGTTGCGGAAGAGCCTAAAGAACTTATATCTCGTCCACCCAACATTTTGGCTCAAGTCACTAGTTTGGATGTCACGCCCTTTTGTAAGGTAAGGATTTTTTCTTTTAATATTAGGCTAGAAATGCAATAAATATATGTCTTAATTGTTTGGTACTATTTCTTTTATTATATTGTTAATTTTAGTTAATAAGAAGATTAATTAAAATGGCGCTACATAGTTAAAATAACATACATCTTTCGAACTTAGATTTCATTTCATAAACCACAACCTTTCCAAATTGTCTTCGGGCTACATCGTATGATGAGTTTGAAAGTGTTAGGACATTTTAGGAATTTTTTAATACAGGCGTTCTTTGAAGAGCATGGTACTTGAATAACACAAGAGTCGCGAATATAAAGGGCTAGAAATTGCGACAGCCATCGAGTAATATGGAACTCTTTTTAAATTAACTCATTTAAAGTTTAATATATTTTTTAAAGAGTTTAGGCCACAAAGAATGATGGTTTTAATAAGAGAATCAAAGATTTGTTTAAGGATTATAAATTATTTTTGTGTAAATGCATATTATATTTTTATGAATGACTATTTTCTTAATTTCAGCTCAAAATTTTGGCGAAAACTCGTATACGTCCGTTCTCTGGAGGAACTTTACACCTTGGTCTCAGTTGAGAAAGCCGCAATTCCTGACAAAGTGAAAAGTTACGATTCGAAGTATACTTAAAATATTTTGAATATGAAGCGAGTTTACCTCCCTATCCGAAGCTCTTCTATTTAAGTATTTTTTGGTAACAAATTGCATTCCAATCCTTCTGATGTGATATTTTTTGTTTCCTCTCGATCTCTTTCGCTCCAAGCTAATGGCATCTCCTCGAATATTGTACTTAATGAAATGTGCATTTTCTTTCTCGTAAGAATAATGTAATTTTTTTTATATTTAATAGATTAAGTTGCATTATCAGTCATTAATCATACTGTAGTGACAATATTTATAACATTGGGTAGGATAAATTTTTTTTTCGTAATTTTGTATTTAATGGGATTATTACTAGCGCATGATCAAGAGCTGTAAATACATTTGCGTCAGATAAAATATTGCTTTAGTGAATTTAATCGGAAACATGATGAAATCTATAAGACTTTCGCAAACTGTAATTTCCTCTACTTTAATAGCGCCTTTAAGGTAATTGAAGTACCATGTCTTTTTATTTTATACAATTAAAATTTTCTGTTTGCATTAACGTTTGATTTATTTTTTACAAGCTTCTAACTAAAAGTTTGATTATTCATTCTAAAGCATTTTTTGATTTGTTAATATAAACATCGTAAAATATTTGAAGATAAAATGTAAGCACAAAACATTTCTTTTAAATTTCTCAATTTAATTGAATATTCGTTTTAGTATAAAGACCTTAAGGCATTATTTTAAAGAGCTGAGATAAATCAAGAACTCAATGAAAAAGCATATTGTTGATACTTGGTTAACAGTTTTAAAAAACATGTTTGCATACTTTTACAAACTTAAAAAAAAATTATTTTAGATCCCTTCAATTTCAATTAATTTTTCTGCACAAAACGTAAAATTAATTCGATTTGAATTTTCTATTGAATTGCTTTACTTTTGAACGAAAATATTAAAATTCAAAGGTAACTAGAATGAATTTGTGAGCATTTTAAGAATTTTATTAAGCAATTTTTATCCAAAAATGGCTTTTGTAAGCTCTTTTAGATTCGGTATATTCGAACGAATGCAAGAATCGGACACATTGGTTCGAAATTCGGACTTATATATATATAATATTTTGCGATCGTGCACACCTTTTATTGAGCTATAAGAAAAAAAACATAGTTCCAAAGTATGTTGGTATTTTTCTATAAAGCATCATCAGTAGGATTTTTTTGTTCTATTTTTCTTTATTATTATTTATTCTACTTAGTAATATTGAAATAATTTTAAATTTGCCCAATTGGTAATTCTAAAATATTGCAGTAAAACATTGTTTGTATCTTCGGGTGGTTGTTTTTATTATAATGTATTACTTGGTTGGTGTGCTTCTTTGGCATTGTAAAAGTATTTGGTTTTTAAGTTCCTACAAAATAAAATGTTTTGCAGTCTTTTTCAGACAGTCTCTTCTGTAATTGTAGCATACAATTAAAAACTTCGAAGTTTAAATTATGCGTCTGCTCTCAAAGCGTTATCTTATCTAACCTACTTATTTTAAAATAAATTTTATTTTTAATTATTCGGCATGTACTTCTGCTGCCATAAATAATTTATTGTGAAGTATTTAAGAGCGCTTTACAGGCAGAAAAGACTGCTGTAACTATAATTTAAAATTAAAGGAGACAAATTGGAAAACATCGAAATATTATTGGGAATTACGTCTAGGTAAATATTCTTACGATAAGTAAGTAAATTGTTAGTAACTAAATTGTACACACAAGTTTTTTATAGAAGAAAAAAAAAAAACGAAAATCACGAATAATTACATTGCGCTAGAATCATTCACCGCCAATAATCGTAACTGTATAAATTTCATGTAAATATTCGAAAAATAATTGAAATTAACAAGACAAGTGATTTTGGACCATCATTAGTAACAGTAAAAATGAAAAATCTAATGAAATTTAAAAACGCTTTTAGTACAATTTGAGCTGGACATTGTTGAGATTTTTGGATGGGTATATATTTTTTCATATTTATTTTACGGACTTATAAGTTAAATAAAAAAGAATAAATTTTACCGATAACTATAAGGAATATTTGAAAGCAATAGTAAACATTATTAATTTCATTAAAATTATAGTGAACGCAATTATTACAAAATTGCTATTTTCATTACAAAATGCTGCCGAACAGAGTATGTAATACTTTGATGTTTCTTTGTAAAGTTTAATGTCGTATTTATTAATAATTGTATCTGTGTTTATTTTTCTTTTATTACAGTCATCTGGGTATTCCGGATGCAATAAGCCTTCAAATTATCGTTTCTGTAAAATTAAATATGTGACGAAAAGATTGGTTTTTCAAGGAATATCGTTTTACAAAACTAGGAGATAAGTATAAAGCATAGAAATAAATTGAATGCTTTCTGTTTCTCTGTCTCCGCAAGGATAAAATATAAAGTAACACAAAAAGTATTGAAATTGTGACCATCGTGAAGTGAAAGCTTATTATTTTTAGAGAAATATATATTTAGAAATAAAACGAGTAATTTTGATGTAACGCATATCTGCACCCACAAGAAATGTTTATTATGAGGAAAGCAAATACAACGTATGTAAATGTATAATCATAACCATATTTATACAGAGTACATTTAACCAATTTTGTGGCAAGTGTGGATGTTTTATAAGATGGCAAAGACATATAGAACAATAAAAACTTAGAAATGCTATATTTTGCTATTTTACTGGAATTAAGAATTATATATAGATAGGTGTTTAGTAATGGATTGTTACAAATTTCGAAAATTGCTACATCGTTGTTTTGATAATAAAGAAACTATCAAATTTTTGTTTGGGGTTAAATTTAAGTTTCTCACAAAAATATATTAAAATTCGAAGGAGTACTGTGGACAAACAATTAACTATTGGCGATATAGACTATTATTTGCTACACACCAACCTTCTTTTATGCTTAGCCTGCAAAACAATAAAATGAAATTTCTGAAAATTTGAAGCTCAAACAATGCATTTTAGTTTTTTAAATTCATAATTCTTAAAAGGAATAAAGAAATGGAACCATGAATTATTTATCCGTCTGAAATATATTCAAAATAAACTGTATTTTTTAATTTAAAAACTCTGATGAATTTGTGTTCTAGAAGTTAGTAGAGATATGTGGGTATGATAATTATTTTTTTAAAGGTATTTTTAGAGCTATGATATCTTCTAAGATATTAATTTAAATAATATGGTGTACAGGATAAATTTAATCTAAACTAAATGCTTAAGGTAACATATATTTAATTCGATCAGAATTAAAACGATGTCGGTCAAAACGGCTTCACAAGTGAACTATTATTTAAAAGACAAACATGGTTACTGTGAACTTTCCTTTAAAGATATACATACTTTTCTGTACAACTTTTTAAGAGCTGCAATTTTATATTACATTAATTTTAATGTATTAAAAACCTAAACCTTTCTCATCTCTAAATGAGGGTTAAAATTCATCAAGTAGTTTCCAAGTACTAGCGTATGCACAGACAGAAGTGAATAAGTAACTTTGTTTTATAGGTACTATTTAGCGATTTGTTTTCATATTTAATATCTAATATTATGATATCGAAAAAGAAAACAAATATATGGATTTAGGTGATAAGTAGCCACTTCATATCAAGTAGACTTACATAATTTGTCACTTTCACTTCATAAAGATTTAGACTTATCACAATCTATTTGCTTTTATCATGCATATTTTACTTCCTAATTGCACTTGTATATTAAATCGTTAGTTATTGGGTTTAAAGTTCTAACAGAAGGTTAGGTCCAAATTGGAATTGATAATTATGTAACAATAACGAAAAAGGAAATATGACGAAGTTATATTTTACTTTTGATAAAATGTAATGTTTTCGGAACTGTATTCGAACTGGCAACCAATAGATAAAAGCGTCGGTCTCGACTGCTGAATCGAACAAGATTAAATTACTTTGTCGCTGATTATCTCAACTGGTGTCTGAGAAAACAAATTTATCAGTGTTGTATGTTCGCAAGAGAGATTTTCTTTTGTTTTGGCTAACTGCAGTTTAAGAACTACGTCAATCTCTATTACAAATTAAGAAGATTTTCTCACTTGAAGCCGTCTTATGCATTCAAGTTTTCGTTTTCTAAATTCTAAAGGAGTGTCAATCGCTCTGCTCTAGTGAGCTAAGTAACACCGCTTAATATTAACGGCTTGTCTTGGTTTTTAGTGAATAACGACATTGTCAAAATGAGATATCTCACATATCTAATTATGTTGGTATTGCTGAAAACATCGGCAGCTGCTAATATTCTAGGATTGATGGGATGCTCGTCTCCAAGTCATCAGTTGTGGTAAAATGCTTGTACATAAATTGTTAAAAGTTCCAAACCTCATTTTAAATATTATTGCAGGAATAGTGTAATTTTTGACGAACTAGCTGCCAGAGGGCACAATCTAACAATTTTAGCAGTGGATATTGCCGAAAACCCACCAAAAAATGTTCATTATCTTCATTTGGAAGAAACTTACGCTTCTCTTTTCAACGACTCAGATTCGTATGATATTTATGAGAGCATAGATGCTAATGATGTTGTAAAAATAAAAAAGCTCTATGACTACTTCTTATACTCCTGCCGTGGCATGCTGAGGTCCAAGGGATTTGAACGTCTTTGGAACTATCCCGAGGATTACAAATTTGATTTAGTATTATACGATATCGTTTTCGGGCCATGTCTTCTTGGATTTGTTCACAAATTCAATTATCCACCGATTGTTGGATTGAGTGCATTCAAATTAAACCCAGGAGTTGTCGATCATGTCGGAGGACATAGCTATCCGGGATATATTCCTTTTTTTATAGAATCATTTGATGTGGATATGACTTTTTGGCAGCGGCTGCATAATACTGGAATTTATATTTTGGATGAACTGTGAGTATATATTTCTATGTAATTGGTTAAGTAGTATATTTGAAGTTATCAAAAATATAATTGTTTTATAATTAAGAATTTCCAGTTTGTGAGTTCTGGTTTTTCTCATAGCCTCTGAGTTCTTGTCTTATTCTTTTCATCATGATTTTTCCAAGTTATCAATGATATAAAAAAATACATAGTTTTTAAAAGTCGATCCCGGAAAGCGTCAAAATGATAAGAATCACAATAAATAGAGTGAATTTAACTTGATGGTACAAAATAATTTTTATGCGAGTTATTCGCACCGAGCCAATCAAATCAAAAGCCTGTACATTTCTCAAATCAGATAATCTTAAAAAGTCAAATACTTATAAATACTTTGCGTTTTAAGTGTTTAATAGACACATTTATATTTAATTCCGAATCTTTATTCCAGAGTTGTTATGAATCCAATCCAAAAAAGCAGTTATCCTTGTGTGTACAGTTGGACCATCAAGCCCACATATTTCCTTTCCGTCGTAAGAAACAAGTCCAATCAGCGTTTTTGAACCGTCTTCTTCATCAATTGCAAATGGACCGCCTGAATCCCCTTCGCAGTTAGCAATTCCCCTAGAACCATCTATGCAAATTTCGGTATTTTTATCATAATCAAGCTCTTTTTCGCATACTGAGTCTGGTAGAACTTTCGTTTTTGCAAATTGAAGTTCATCAGGTTGATCTTCTCCTTTTTCAGTTATTCCCCATCCTGAAATCCAACCAACTCTATTCACAAAATTTGTATTTTTTTGACTGAGGCGCGGAAGGTTTATTGATTTTATTTGGTCTACGAATAAAACATACAACAGTAATATTATTTAGAAATTTAAAGAAAATGACTTACTGTTGAAGGGGATTTTGTATGGAAGCTTTATTAAAGCAATATCATTTTTAACATCGTCGTCGTTATAATCTTCATGAATAATGAAAGAGTCTTTTTTAACATTGACAAAAATGCGCCCTTTTTCTCTATCATTTGCAACATTAGTAGACCCTAAATATAAGCTAGCTCTAATCGCACTGTAACATTTGAATGCTTTATTAATTTCTTTATTTTAATTACAAAATAAATTAATAAGATATTTACCCGTTTAAGCAGTGAGCAGCAGTGAGAATAATTTGATCAGAGATCACTGATCCTCCACACCACTCCGTCACTATGCCTTCTTCATTTGAATAATGCGTAACCATCATGCCAACTTGATACGGGAATTGAGTTGGTTTTGCATTCTGTCCTCCGGCTATACGCGATTTAACAGAGTATTTTTGAGTAGGAATGGCAAACGTTGATGCAGCCAACAAGACACAAACTACTGACGATTTCATTTTGTTTGCTACTAAATGTGATGTACCGATTGCATGAGTTTATTTTATAGACTATCTATAAATGGGGGAAATTTCTATCATTGATAACAACTTAATTAATGAATTTGGAATTTATCTACTGATAAAAGTTCCTAGTTGAATGATGTATCTATAATTTCCTAAAAATATTTTTTGTGAAAATAACATTAATGATTTCGGAATATCCGTTTATATTCCGGAAAGAAAATGAAGACGCGAATAGGTAAACAGAACTCAAATCCTGTTTCGATTTTGGTTTTGCATCTTCCTTCATTTTAGATTGCGGTCATCAATGAAATAAAAGGCAGCACTCATATAATCATATTGTGCGTTATATGAAATAGTTTAATAGGTAATTTCAGTACTTTGCATTACTCAGCAAACTTTAAATTAATTGGAAATATTTACCTTTGTTTAAACAGTGACTGGGTTTTATCAAGCTTTAAAATACTTAAAATAGATGAGTATTTGGCAAGCAAATCAAAGAGACTCAAATTCCATTTTAATGTGATTTATGAAAAAGTTTAGCACTTCGGATAATTTTAATTAACAATCATTAAAGGTGAGCGCTTCTAGGTAAAGATCAATACTGTTAAATAATGTCATGAATGCTGAACTTATGGTTTTGTGCTATTACTAGTAATAATAATAATTAATTTTGAGATATTGAATAGTACATTTCACTAACGTTTGCAGAAATTCGACAATTATAAAATATAAATAAATATTAGCTTATGAACAGTCGTAACATTTTTTTTAGGACTAAACGATTGTATTTTTATCCAAAAATTGAGGAGATGGTAAGGAAAGTTTTCCCACTAGAAATGCCAGAATTGCATGATATAGAAAGACGAACAACTATACTCTTGGTAAATACTCATCCCGTGATTGATTATCCGGAGTCTATTCCCCCTAGTGTAATTGAAGTGGGAGGGCTACAAATAAAAGATCCAAAACCATTGCCTAAAAATCTTGCTGATTTTTTAAATAAATCAAAAAACGGTGCAATTTTTATCGCAATGGGAACTAATGTGAAAAGCGAGCTTGTTGGCACAGAGAGGCAAAATGCAGTTCTTGAAGTAATTTCCACCATGCCTCAGTACAATTTCCTGTGGAAATTTGATCCCAATGCTATCAAAGGAAGTGTCCCAAAGAATGTTATTATACAAAATTGGTTTCCGCAAAACGACCTTTTGGGTACGTTATATAATTTTTTCGAAAGATTTTTGGAAATAATGTATTGCTTGCAGCTCATCCAAATCTTAAGTTATTTGTAACTCATGCCGGAAGTCTTAGTGTCCAAGAAGCTATTTGGAATGGCAAGCCAATGGTCGGTGTTCCTCTCTTCGTGGATCAGCCCCGGGTATGTTAAATAATTAATTATCTAATATTTGAATTATGGTGCGGTGGGCCCGTATATATGTAAGCTGTAAGAAGTAATTTATTTGTAGGACATTTTTTATATCAAATAAATTTCTTATAAAATAATAACCGACTTTACACTTTTACACATTTACCACACATTTACCACTAACTATTTAGTTTCTAAAAATGATATTCGATTTGTAAGAAAATAAATGTTTGCTTGAGAATAAAATGTGCACAGAGCGTTTTTTACCATTAAGAAATAAAGGGATTTTAACTTTTAAAATTCTAAATAGTATCAAAATAGTTTTTAATACTTCACTTTTACCATTCAATTTTGAATTATTTATATATAGAGATTCGTCTGAATTTTCATTTATTGTATTTTTCAGAATGCTCAAAGAGTTGTATCTCAAGGAATGGGAGAGAAAATAGATTTTATTACAATGCGCGCAGAGGATCTTCGAAACGCCATAAAAAAAGTTCTTAGCAACTCAATTTACACAAAAAATGCACAAATTCGTTCTAAATTGCTAAGAGACAGGCCGATGAAACCTTTAGATAAGGCTATTTGGTGGATAGAGTACATCTTAAGAAATCCAAACCCCGAGCATTTAAAATCGCCGGTTGTTAGTCTCGGATTTGTGCGGGCCAATTGTATTGATATTTTAATTTTTATTGGAATAATTATTTTTTGTACGGTATTTTGTATGTATCAGGTCATTAGGAAAGTTATAAATTGTCTGGCTTCGAAAGGACATCAACAATGTAAAAATGTTAAGCTTAAAAAAAAGTAATTTAATGAAACTGTGGTAATATTAAAATTTCATGAATGGAATTAATTTTTCTGTTTTCTTTAATTAAAAGCCGCATAATGATAAAGTAGAAAGCAGTTAAGACGATATGTGAAAAGTCTTGTTATTTTAAATTTTGTTTTATCCTTTATTAGTCTTGTTGTGTTAATATTAATTTTAAAATGTTTATTATTAGAAATATCTCCCATTTAAATAAAAGTTTGAATTTTTATATCTAGTTTAATTTTTTAATTTCCTAAAATGTATTTCAATTATTTGAATGATTTTTTCTCGTGCGTTGGTATCGGCTTCCGAGCGTTTCGAGTTTTTTTTTAAATAATTCAATTTGGTGGGTGAATGCAGTTCCAGGATGCAGGTAAGATTTTAATTTTCAAATGACTTAAAGCATAGTAGTTGTTAGCCGTCAGCCGTCAGGTACACAGGGGGGTCACACATGGGCACAGGGGGAACAACATGTAACACCTTGGTGTACGTGCCGTAACTGTGTCTATGTGCCGGATCTGTGTATACTGATGGCAGTGCGACTATACCCTCCCCGTGGGGGCGGCTGGAAACAGGCACCCGGTATGGTCATGTCTCTGCCGGGTGTGCTGGCTAATTGTAGTCGGGCGGAGAGATGGTAACTCTCTTAAGAAAAAACCGCGGTGGATACCGGTCGTACGATGACCCAATTCGGCCATGCTGACCGGAGTCGTATTGGCGGGAGCCAGCCTCTCCTGGTAGGGTCACCCATGTCAGACGGGGGATTGGCGAGTATGGGCCAGGGCCACCAACCCCCCTAACCCAAGGGTGTCATGTGATCCGTGCCCATTGGTTGGTTTGCAGCCAGGGGGTAATACCGGCTGTATTCGAACGGAGCCTTCCTGATACCTGTCCGCCTCAGGTCGTAACTACGGACTTGCCATGCAAGGGGCGCTGCATGGTGGACACTCTTCCCCAATTCCTACCCTTGACCACTAGTAGTGCCTCGTCACGAAAGTGGTCGTAAGAACCAGTTAATGAGTTCCATCAAACCTGCCTCGGACAATTCTGAGGCGCAGAATCCTGCTCCTTCGCTAACCCACAAAGGGAAGCGATCATTGCTATCTCAGGGCGTTGCGATCGGTAACCCCTGTCCCAAACCCTCCGTGGCTAACCCAAGGTCAGCCCGGAAATCCAAACCTAACCCCATTCGAGGGACATCTCGCGAAACGACCGCGGCTGGTAAGCTCGGTTGTGGAGATGCTCTGCGCGCATCGACAGCGCTTGTGTCCGTGGGCAAACCTGGACCTAGCAAAGTCAAGGCGCCTTCCCGGGCACCCCAGCCCTCCATCTCCTCTTCGGTGCTTGGCAGCTCGGCTCAGGCTATGCCTGGACCAAGTAGGATCACAGCACCATCTAGGGAGTCGCAACCCACTTCCTCAGCGAAGAGGCGTGGCAATCCCTCTCTTCAGACCTTCAGAGAAAGAAGGTCAGCGCAGCGGTTCCTGAACAGGATTAAGAACATCCCGGAGAAGGAACTCTCTGAGAAGGACAAAACTTCTCTGGTGTGGGCCAGCAAAGTGCTCGCAGCAGGCAAAAGGCAGCGCTCGCAGGACGAGCAAGAGCCGGCCTCCACGAAGCGGCCAAAGACAGCTCCCCAGACGGTCAGGCCGACTAAGCCATTTAGTGAAGTGGCAAAGGACGGCCTGATCCTGGCTGTCATAAACCGCAGCGATCCGGATGGCGCTATCTCCTTGGACAACTGGAGATCGGTCCGGATTGCGCTACTCGGCGTCTTTATGGACGTCATGGAGAGAAACCCCGGCCCTACCCCCTGTTGCTCAGATGCTGGGTGGTATCGAGGTCGGGTGAAATTAATCGCTTGCGAGGATCAGAGATCGGCAGATCTTTATAAAGCAGCGATTTCCTGTTTGGGCGAAGTCTGGCCAGGTGCCAGGCTCGAGGTCGTGTCCAGGGACGAGATCCCGAACAGACCGAGAGCCAGGACGTGGATCCCGGCGGAGCCCTCCGAACCAGAAAAGATCCTGGCCATCATGCGAATGTGCAATCGCAACCTTCCGACCCATGATTGGAGGATTGCACAGGTCGGAGAGGTCAAGGGCAAAACGAGGCAAGCCATTGTTATCCTAAATGAGGAATCTCTGGCACCTCTAGCGGCTAAGGGTGACAAAATCTTTTATGGCTTCGACTCCATCGTGCTGTCCGTCTATTCGAAGGACAGGAGAGTCGAAAGACCTGATGGTGTCGCTGGACAAAGTGGAGAGACCAGCACCGTAGTAGAAGCAAAGACTTTGGCCGGTGCTGAGAAACTCCCGCCATCATCTCCGTCAGCATCCATGGATGAGGGTAGCGATACGCTATCAACCTCTGGATTGTTGGGAGATTTTTTCATTCAGGATGACCTGGAGGAAGACATCCTACTCTCAGACGCCGATGACGCCGAGGTGACGATGATAGAGGCGTCCCCTATCCAGCGAGAGCAAGCTGAGAGTGGTGCAGATTAATCTACACCACTCTAAGGCAGCGTCCGCTGCACTCCTCCTGCGCCTATCGCAAAAGGGGGAGGACGTTGTTCTTGTCCAAGAACCATGGGTCGTCGGAGACCGGATTTGCGGACTCAATCTGAAGGGTTACTGTATCTTCTATGCAAAGGGAATACGTAAACCTAGAACCTGCATTCTAGTGAATACCAGCTATAATGCCTTCATGCTAAACCATTTCAGTGACAGGGATACGGTGTCGGTTATGGTGGAACTTGGATCGAACAGCATCTGGCTGGCATCCTCGTATATGGCCCATGATCATAAGGGGCCTCCTCCGCATGAGACCCTGCGAAATATCGTCGCGGAGGCAGCTAAGCGCAAGCAAGCGCTGATAATCGGCGCAGATGCGAACGCCCACCATACTGTCTGGGGTAGCTCGGACATTAATGATAGAGGTGAGTCTCTTCTTAACTTTATACTTAGCTCTAACCTTCAGGTGTGCAACGTAGGTGATGAGCCCACTTTTGTCAGCTCTGTGAGACGGGAGGTTCTCGACGTTACCCTGTGTACCGAGAACTCCGCCCACATTATTAAGGACTGGAGGGTTTCCAAGGAGCCTTCGTTGTCCGACCACTCATACATTGAGTTCGGACTTGACTTTCTTAAACCAATTCGTAGCCCCTTTATTAATAGGAGGAGGACGAATTGGGATAGGTATAATCTGGCTCTCCAGCAGGCGTTACCGGCTGATGGACCACCAATCATCAATAACCGACAGGACATTGATGCAGCGGTGAACGTGCTGACTGGAGCCTGTAACAGGGCGGCCAAAATTGCTTGCCCCTCGTGCAAGCCCTGGGGCAGACCCAAGCCCCCATGGTGGACTAATGAGATTACGGCACTCAGAAAGGCATGCCGTAAGCAGTTCAACAAGGCAAAGAGCACCAACGAATGGTCTGCTTATAAGGAAAGCCTTAGGAACTTCAAGAAATCTCTCAGGATGGCCAAAAGGTCCTCGTGGGAGAAATTTTGTGGCGGAGTGGAAAAGGTGTCCGAGGTTAATCGCCTCAGAAAAATACTCGCCACGACGCCTTGTGCACCCGGTCTTCTGATGAAACCAAATGGGGACTGGACCTCGACGAGCATGGAAACTCTGGAGTTGCTGATGGATACTCACTTTCCTGGCTGCTCGGACAGCCAAACGGTGGTATCCACGGTCACACAGGAGGCTGGGGACCTCGTCACAAAGGTCCTCAGCCGCGAAAGACTTGATTGGGCTATCAGGAGTTTTAAGCCATACAAGTCACCAGGCTTGGATGGCATTATACCAGCGGAGCTGCAGAGGGCTTCTGTGCTAATCAGCCCTTGGCTGCTTATCATCTTTGAAGCCTGTTTGCAGCTCTCGCATATCCCTAAATCCTGGCTGGAGGCTAAGGTCGTTTTCATCCCGAAAGGGGGAAAGGCCTCGCATTGCAAGCCAAAGGATTATAGGCCCATTACCCTCTCTTCTTTCCTTCTCAAAACTCTGGAAAGACTTTTGGATGTCTACATTAAGGATAACATAGGTCCAAGTAGGCTATCTCAATCCCAGCATGCCTATACCAAGGGTAAATCCACTGAGACCGCCCTGCATGCTCTCGTTGATCAGGTGGAGAAGTCTCTTCTCTACAAGGAATTCACCTTGGCAGCCTTCTTGGACATAGAGGGGGCCTTCAATAATATCAGGCCAGAGGCAATTACGAACGCACTAAGGGGTCTGGGCATTAGCGGGTCGGTCACAGGGCTCATTGACTTGTTGCTCGGTTGCAGAGTCATAAATGCCACTGTTGGGAATGGTTCCATAAGGAAATTTGCGGCCAGGGGCACCCCACAGGGTGGTGTCCTATCGCCGGTTCTCTGGAACCTAGTTCTCAACGGCCTTCTCGTGGAGCTGGATGGTTCCGGGTGCAAAGTGGTTGCTTATGCCGACGACATTGCAATAGCTGTCTCGGGCAAACATGTGAACACCTTGACGGAGGTGCTTCAACGTGCTCTGGCAAAGCTTGCACGGTGGTGTGACAGATGTGGCTTAGGGGTCAATCCGGATAAGACCGAGCTGGTGTTGTTTACCAGGAAACACCGGACCCCCACCTTTGTTACACCAACACTAAAGGGTGTCAATCTTAAACTTTCAGATCAAGTCAGGTACCTGGGCCTGATCATCGATAGAAAGTTAAATTGGAAAGACAACATTAAGGAAAGAGTACGCAAGGCCACCGTGGCTCTGTACTCTTGCAGGAAAGCTGTTGGAAGGAAATGGGGGCTGAAACCCCGTATTATCCACTGGCTCTATGAGGCCGTTATTAGGCCTATACTTGTGTATGGTGTGTTAGTCTGGTGGCCAGCTCTTGATAAGGCTTACAACCGGGCAAGCCTGGAGAGGGTACAGAGGTTTGCGTCATTACTTATTACAGGCGCCCTCAGATCCACCCCTACTAAGGCCTTAAACACTATCCTCCACTTCATTCCGCTGGACCTGTTTGGTAAGCAAACGGCAGCATCCTCGGCCATAAGGCTCAACGCGGTTCACCGCTGGACACGTACGGATTACGGGCATTCTAAGATTCTAGGGCCACGTACCTCGGCGGTGGACTACATGGTTCCTAAGCCATCATTCGGCATTAAAATTACTGCCTCCTTTCCCTCGATGCAGGAATGGGCGGAGGGTCTAGTTTTGCAGCCAGAGTCGATTCAGGTTTTCACTGACGGCTCCAAGAAGGACGGCAAAGTGGGTGGAGGTATATACTCTGAACAAATGGGTATAGAAACCTCCTTTCGACTGCCAGACCATTGCAGCGTTTTCCAAGCTGAGGTCATAGCTATATCACAGGCAATCGCGCGGCTGAGGGCTACAAAGAAGCCCCTGGTCAATATACGTATCTATAGCGATAGTCAACCTGCGATCAGATCGCTAGTAAGTGTTCACACGACATCCAAGGTCGTTGCGGACTGTCGCTCGGAGCTCATCCGCATGGCTGATAGAACTGAAGTCAGTCTGGTCTGGGTGCCTGGTCACTTCGACATCCCGGGCAACACCAGGGCGGATGAGCTGGCGAGGCTTGGCACAGGCTTGCCTGCTGAGGATATCACTCTTAAGCCGGGTGCTCCGCTTGCATCAAGCAAGCGGACCATACAAGAGTCCTTCTTAGCAACTGCTAATCGCAGATGGAGAAATGAGCCCACCTGCGCAACGGCCAGATCTATCTGGCCCATCTTCGACCGCAACAGGTCTAGAAACTTGGTCTCGCTCAAGAGACCCGCTATCAGCAACGTAGTAGCGGTCATCACGGGTCACTGTCTCATCGGCAAACATGCCAATAGGATGGGGGTGACCACGCATGACTTCTGCAGAAGTTGCCTTAATGAGGAAGAGGAAGAGAATATCCTTCACTTCCTATGTCAATGCCCAGCACTAGCGGTACGGAGAAATCGAAGCCTGGGCTCCACTTTCTTTAATGATCTGTCGGAACTGAGCTCCGTCAGGATTAGAAGCCTGGAGCAGTTCATTAAAGAGTCCAAATGGTTCGAAGGCTAGTTATTTGGGGGCTTCGTCCCACGTGGTATCACAATGGGCCTAACTTGGCCTAAGTGTGCCTCTTTTGGCAGCCACTTGAACCTAGAACCTAGATAGTAGTTGTTAGTTGTTTACTTTTATACTTAATCCCCTATTTTTCTCCAATTACAGTAGCATTAACCTGAATTTGGGTGTATTGCTGAAGATTGTGAGTACGATAGAAATATTTGTTTGGTTCCTGAAAGTTCCTACCTAGCGATTGGGTCTTCAATTTTTTAATTAATTTTTGGTGGGCCTGACGACCAAGCAGAGCCAATTTTCTCCGAATCTGCTGGACCGATTAAGTTGAAATTTGGTACACTTATGAATTAGGATGATAAATTATTTTAGTTACCGCAAACAAATTTGGATCAGGTTTAAAAAAACATGGTAGATAACAAATTCATTGTACAGAACCCTCTCCTCACACTTTTCCGGAATTGCTTTCGAATTGAGTTTATGGAGATAAAAGAGTGAAGACCTTTAATTTACGAAACTTTTGATCTGGGGTCAACCAAGTCTTTTTAATTGCGTGAGTAACCTCTAATTGTTTAAGCAGTTTAGAATAATACTTTCCGGGCAAACTATAATTTATTTAAAATACATTGCATAAACAATTCATTTTCTTAAAGTAACGCCGCCATTCTTTGCAATCCAGTCCAAGTAAGCAGTAACTCTTGTATAAACTGATGGGAATCCAGTTCCACATCCTTTGGGTCTTCCATAGGAAACGATGCCAACAAGCGTCCTTGTACCATCAGCTTCATCAATTGCAAGTGGACCGCCAGAGTCGCCCTTACAATTCGAAATTCCTTGAGAGCCATCTACGCAAATTTGTGTTTCTTTTGTGAAAAGAGTAAAGAACGATTCACATTTTGAATCAGACAAAATAGATCTTTGGGCAAATTGAAGTTCATCGGGTTGATCGTCATCATTTGCAGTTAATCCCCATCCAGAAATCCATGCCATCCTGTTCACGAATCCTGAGTCCTTCTGACTCAAACGTGGAAGATTCAGTGGCTTGATGTGATCTTAAATGGGAATTTGTTGATAACACCAAATGCATAAAGAATTGATAAATATATGTGATATTTACCGCTAAAGCTAATTTTGTGCGGAAGTTTAATTAATGCAATATCATTTTTCAAAAGATAGAAATCATAATTTTCGTGAATGATGAACGCGCTTCGCTTAACATGAACCATTACTCGGCCGGGCTCCTCATCCTTCATAAAATTGACGGTTCCGAGGTATACATCTGCTGCAACAGCACTAAAAATTTAATTTAATTTAACTTCTTAATATTTAGTTAATTAGTATGCAACTTACTTGCGCAAGCAGTGAGCTGCTGTAACAATTAGCTGATCGGAAACGAGCGAAGCTCCACACCATTCGTCGTATTCTCCGACTCGGGCAGTATATTTAGAAATATCGAGTCCTACTTGATAAGGGATATCTGTGGGCCTAGCAGTCCTTCCTCCAGCAATGCGGGGTTGAAGAGCGGGAACGGCCAGAGTGGTTGTCGCCAACAAAACAACGGCTACTAACGAGTTCATTTCGTCTTTAAGGGTGCACAACAAAATGATAGTCCATCATGCGTTGCCCGAATTTATAGCCTTCAACTGGAGAAATCTGCTGTCGTTTTAAGTACCGCTCTCAACGAAATGACCATGATAACAGATTAATTAATTAATGAAGGACAGGTGTAGAACGCACTTGTATTGGACTTGCTAAATTTGAACAATTGGTGTAATTGTCTTTTGATTGTTTTGTTTGATAGGCCGGTCAATGGTGTTCTTTGATTATTATCTTTTGATAAGAATTCCCCACATACCTAATTTTAAAATTAGAATGATTATTCTAGATGAAACTATATGATGAATCGGAAAATACTTGTAAAAGTAACTGAAGTAGTTTTGTGAAGTTAAGAAAACATTTTTCTTATATTCGTCATTCTTACAAAGAGGACATATGTAACCATTGTTAGAGTTGTATTTATTTTTATTGTCGTTTTTTATTTGACGTTCTATGCGTAAATCGTTTAAGTTTCGCAACCTTGGTTTCGGTTTATTTAATTTTCATGATCTGCTCAACATCTGCGTACAAAGCAAATAATATGCGGTTTTTCGTAAATCAGTTGAGCTATTCGAAGTAGCGGATTTATTTGTTGATGTAGGGTTAGAATTCACAGTAAACCACGAAACTACACTAAATTTTTGGCTAATTCAATTTCAAGTATTATTTTGAAGTTTTTTGCGGAAAAACTAATTTATGTTAAAGTTAATTAAAACAAATTTTTCAGAATTTAAGGAAACTGTATTAAGAAGTGTATTGTCGAAAATTATATCATGGGCTTAGTGTGGTTTTAAAGTAAACTCGCACTTTCCGGAGAAAGAAACCCTTTTTAGGAAATAAAACATTAAATAACTTCGCTTAATTTAAATTTATTTCATTTTTTTTATACAAAGTTTCATGGCAACACAAGTGTACGTGGTCACCATTCATTCAACAACATTTAAGTAGTACAGAACTCGACCTATGTTGGAAAAAATAAATTATAAGGAATAAATAGAAGGAACGAAAGAATACGAATCCTAGAAGAACCTAGTCGACTCTGTGTGTATGGTTAGTGATTCCAACGTGTTTGTGGACTGCTTATAAAAATACATTCGGTTTGCTCTCGGTAAACTATTAAGGCAAATCATCTATTGTTGATGCTACACGGGCATCCCTACCTGTCTCAGCCGGTTTCTTCTTAACATTTTAATTATTTTCGATACGTGATAGTCCTTCGGGAGGGGGAAATATAAAAGCAATCCGTCTGCAAATGCGCGCGATACAAGCGTTCAGAAAATAGGAGTGCATACATGAAAAATGTGATCCCGCTAATTTCTCGTTATAACATTTCTTAGACTAATATTCACTAGATACAGCTCAGTAATAAAGTAGTAAATTTCTATGTTTTTTTTTTTTTTTCTTTTGTAGCACCGTGGTACGTTCCTTTCCGCTGGAAACTGAGAAACTCTAAACGTGCCCCCTTATTCCTTACGTCTCTAGGGTACGTGGCAACGGCGTAACACACTAGACTGATTGTATTGTGAGTATTGTTGGTTTCATAAGATTGCTAAAGTCACAGTTTTAGGGTCTGCTACCGGCGTCCTTAGAGTTCTAGTAGCAGAACCTCTTCATGCTAGAGGGCGTTCAATCCCGATGAATCCATCATCCTGTCGTCGTAAAGGCTGAGAGTTTTTGATGCCCTTACTTTACGCACGGAAGGCGGTACGTCTCCAGGCGTCTTAACTCTTTGACTAGGATCCCTAAGTCTTTCATTGCTTGCTTTAGCGCTGAATACCTCGCGGAAGACCTCTAAGCTGCGTTGTCTGATTATAAGTTTATCTTCGCTAGAGGAGGTGGTCAGATTTTTAACTGCGTTAGCTGAACGCGAGACGACTATTCTAGGCTCATTTAGTTCTGAATTAGGCTTGTTCCCAAAGTTGCCTCTAAATGAACAGCAAAAGTCATCAGATACGTTTCGAACTAAATTTGATTTATTTTCAGCAAAACCGTTAACTCGTACGGTCATTGGTTTCACGTCTAGATTGCTCGGCCTTCGGCTGAATGGTTCTATTTTAGTTTGTGTGATACCGGTCTGGTACTTATTGTTGTTGTCCACTAAATTCACTGTAGTGTCCTTGGTCGGAGACGAATTCTGGATTAAAATGGTCATTTTATTGTCCACCAGGTTTGACTTTTCATCGTAGTTGGTGAATTCGTAAGGGTTTTTTTTAAATAGTTTTTTCTGAATTAACGCTCGAACGCCATGCCATCCACGAAGTTTCTTATCTGTATTATTTTGCTTTGGAAATCCTTCCCCCATCACAGTTTCTTCAATGGCTCGCCTGGAATTGCTTGAGATTAGATCCTCAACGCTGACGTCATCTTCCAGGCAGGATAAACTGTTCTCCTGTCCTCGTTCCAAAAAACTGTGCTTTTTACTTTTTTCAACTAATACTTGATTTTGCCTATTCGTAGGTGCCAGATTGCGCTCCTGGCAAGGATTACGCCCCTGGAAAGGCTGTATTTGCTGCGAGTACATTATATGATTTTTTTCGGTAACTGGAGAGGCTAAAGTGACTAGAGTTGAGTTCTCATTTACACTACTTCTAATTGCTGACGCTGTTTGATTTGGTGGAGTCACCACACCAGTTTCGGTCGAATTGCTTAAATTTGAAGAAATGCTTCTTATTCTGGTCGGTGTTGTCGCTGCGAGATTATTAGCACTTAGCGGCGGACTAGGACCTCGACTTATATGTGACCTTGGTCGGAGGTTGGACAATTCTTGAATACGTTCTTCAGCACAGAGAGCTGTAAGGCGTGCCTCTGCATCATGATCCCAGCAATCTTCACAAGTATCTCGAGCTATTTTACCTGCAGGTCCTCCGCCCCAGCCGGGGGGGAATAATGGTCTTGCTTTATGTCGAGAAACCAGAACTTGCATTTGTTCAAATGTTGGATTTTTTCCTACCTCCGCTTCATAAGGCGCTTTATAGGCTGGAGCCGGTTGACCTGGCGGATATAAATCTTGGCACCTTGTACAAAGTTCCCAAATAACTAAACCAAGTGAATATACATCGATTTGCTTCAAAGCAGTCTCACAATCTCTGAGATTCACAGCACCTTCTAGGATTTCTGGTGCCATATACCTTAATGTTCCTACCTCATTTATACTTTTTGTCTCTGCAACAGCAACTTCTCCTTTATATTCGTATCTAGATCCGAACGCTTTAAGAGCAAAACCAAAGTCAGAAATAGAACATGACAAATCTGAGTTGACTAGAATATTTCTGGTATTTAAATCTCTATGACAAACGCAAGGTTTTAGTTCGTCGCCTTTTGCTATTTCTGTATGCAAATGGGACAAACCTCTAGTAATAGATTTTGCCATTTTGCAGAATACACTATACGGTGAATTGTTCTCCACTAACCAATCCTGAAGGCAGCCTAAAGGTGCTAACGATAAAACTAAAAAATACTCAATATTATCGTAAAACGTTCTCCGCTCATCGCATCCAAAATAGGACAATAGAGATGGGCAATCCATTAAAGGTAACGAGTAAATATTCCTTTCATTTATGAAGTACTGTTTGTGCTGTGCAGGGAAGATCTTCACAGCAACCGCCTGTTCGTTGATCATCCCCTTCCAAACTGTGCCATACTTTCCTTGTCCAATCATCGAGCATAATTTTAAATTATCCACGTTTTGAAGGTTCGAACTGTATCCAGGACCAGATGGAGCAAGCGGTGCCGTTTCTGGTCCGCTTTTTATTGGTCTTCTACAACCCAAGAATAGAATTAGTCCCATTACAATAATGGAAGTTAATGAGAGGCATATAAAAAATATTGGTGACATCCAAAATGTCTGCTTGCTGAGCTCTGGGATTTCATCTGTTGTTGCAATGTCGATTGCATACTCTTGTACCCCCTCAACCTGCAAGATAGAAGTGAGAACAATTAATACGAATTTACGAATTATATAAAAATGACCATTTAATAAAATTAGTTTTCCAAAAAATATACAGACGATGGAGGATTATTTACATGTATCATATTTTGTTTAAATTGTATGCATTAACTTCATTTTTATCGTTTCAAACAAAACGGCAAGAATATGTTTTTTACTTTAAATAATACCGAATTTATGGAATACAGGTATTAGAAATAATGTTGTGTGCGCATTAATGTATAGTATATTAGGTACATATAATATAAAATATATAAAACTCCAACCTGAGAGAATGACGACATGTTCCTATTGCACAAATCTCCTGAGCAGCAGCAGAAATGCATGTTGGATTTGTTTATGCATCGGTCCTTTTCGCAAGATCCATTTTTTTGTGGCAGCTTCCAGCAACCTTGAAATGAAATAAATTATTTTTAAAATATTTTAGTAGCCTGTGATCAAGTTGATAATTATTCTTGACAAAAGCTATGAAGCTATGAAAGTGAAGAATTTGTTTACAATTTCCAGTGTATATAAAATTGTCGTGTAAATTTTCTAGGGTAAAAAAGGTAGGTGTATTTTATTTATAACAATTAATTTTTTTCTGAAATTTGGATATTTATAAATATTTTTTATTAAAACGTTGAACAAATGAATAGCAATGAAAAAAAGTCAAACGCCCGAGCAGGGACTTGAACCCTGGACCGTTGGATTAAAAGTCCAACGCTCTACCGACTGAGCTACCCGGGCTCATATTTTACTCTGTTCGAAGTAATTCCTTCAAGAATTTCTGGCAGTGTTAATATCGATAACGAAACTCTTTTAGGCGCCAATTTGTGCCTTTTCCTTAAAACAAAGTTGTTCGTTTTTTTTAAACACGTTGCTATGAATTAAATCGCTAAACGAATAAGGAAACTTTTAAACGACTTCTAATAATAATTGTTTTGGGATTTCAGTAACCACATAATGCATTATAAGAACTTTCGTGAACTATTAAAAAATTTTTTTTTGGAAATGCTCGAACTGATTGCGAGGAAAACTCCGGGAAATAAATTTTCTGTTTTAAGCTTACGCTTTACGTCCCTATATGTATATCCTTATATATATACATATAAATAAATTCGAAAGTTTGTTTGTTTGTTACTCAATCATGCTTAAACACTTGATGCGATAGTCTTCATGTTTTGATTCAAATTGAACATGCAGGTGAGTATAATTTATAGGATTTCAAATTTACCGAATTTGCGAATGGTTTTTGAAGATATTATAATAACTGTAGATCTGCTGCCTAACTCCAGAAATTAAAGATGACGGAAAGGATTTTTATTGATGATATTTTTCGGGAACTATTCACATATTTAGATACTACTAAAAGTTTTGAAATTCAAAACTGCGGTTAAAATAGCAAATAGCAAAAGCAAAAACAAAAACAAAGTAAATGTCCCTATAATATTTATTTAAGAATGTGCAAAAGTCACTTCAGATGCGGTTCTACATCACATCCACAGACTTAGGTAGTGAAATGTCCAACATGAGAAATCTTCAATTAAATAGTTTTTATAATAACACCGGGTGCCTTTAGATCAAGTAGAAATTATATGAAATGGTACACTTTCTTGTTATTCTATTAATTTTTTCTATACCAAAAATAGATTCCGTACTGGTTTACTTTTGGAGTAATTCCCCCAAAGTTTAATAATTTTTGTTATTGGTTACCAAATTTATACAAACAAAAATTGCACTAGGTAAAAAATTTAATATTTATTTTTCTGCATCTCAAAAAGTAATACCACTTCTAGAATATAAGGAGTTCGTAACGGAGGTTGCTTTTTTGAAAAAAAAAGTAATCTAAAGGTCTTAAAAGAATTCTCATATTTTAGTTTAATTTTGCTCTAATTAAAATTAAATATTCCTAAAAAATTATTTATTTTAATGATTATATTGCATATAATTTTCTAGAGTCGTATTTGATCCAGGAAGTATACTCGTATATGTATGGACGTAACAATGAAGGAAATTTCAAACTCCACAAAAATTAAAAATAAAAAAATTATCAAAAAGAAAAAGAAATCAGTGAAGGGACTGGAGAACTTCGGTATCTATATTAAAAGAGTCTTGCATGAAGGAAATCCTATGAGGCAAATGTCATCCACCACCGTCGAAATAATTAACTCCTTCATCAACAACATGTTCAACTTGATCGTGGGTGCAGCTGTGCGATCGAAAGGAAAAACTTTAACGTATGCAAAAATCGCCAACGCATGCAAGCTTGTTTTGCCCTCGAATATCGCACTTCACGCAAATAACGAGGCTACCAGAGCACTATTGCGTTACTCAAACTCCTTTTCAAATTAGCGTTTATAGTGTTGTAATTAAAATTGTCCTTAGTGAATTGTGAAAGTGATTTGTCGAAATTATTTTATATGTAACTTTAATAAACTCGATTTTCTAAATTATATGAGCAATGTACCTTGCTTGATTACTATTTGTGTTCCATTTCCAATCGTTTTCCACAAAGAAAAGCAATAATCAACTTCTGTTTTGCAAATTTCATATTCATCTCTCTGGAAAATACAAAATAGAAAACAATGCATTTTAAATCGAATCTTTTTCCTTTTACTTAAATTATGAAGTTAAGAAAATATTTTATTCAGTCTTCGTTTTATCATAGAATAGAATTAATAATTGTATGTGTTAGTAAAGGATTTTTGCGTTATCCACAACAACTTTGAAATTGTCTTAAAGTAGAAATAAGTTTCCAAATTTTTAAGTTAAAAAATTAATCTGTAAAACATTCAGTTGGAGTTTTAAAGTTATTATGGATAGTTGGTGAATATGTTAGATATGAACACAAAAATATCTTTATCTTTATTTATAGCCCCTAATGTGATTGTCGATTATTAAAAAAATTTATCGATTATTATTCGTTGATTATGAGTTTGATATTATAAATCTACAGTTTATTACCTTTAAATGAGTCGACTCGATCAATAATAATCAACAATTACAATAGAGTCCTATGTCGTGCTAGTAAATCGAGTTAACAATTTCTAGTTGTAAATGATACTTTACCCAATTTAAGTGCTATGAAAAACGTTTAACTAGTTTTTAAATAAGATAATTTTAAGATAAAATTTTTTCTTTTGATGATAGAAGGATAGTGTTAAACAATGGTTTCCTTACATCATCCGGTACAGCACTGATTGATTCAGTCGGATCCGGCATGTCTTTGAAATCGCTTTGGTAGTCCTGGTAGTCTTGGTCATCGTAGAATTTAGCGCAGATCCTTCTTTTTGGAGCTGCAAAAAAAAAGTAAAGGATTTAAAATCAAAAATTTCAAGAATGCAAGGAAAACCTACCTCCATATCCGCAATGCATGCAAAGGGTCGATATTAGTAAAACATATTTGGACAGTGTAAATTTGTTCATTCTGAAGTATTTTGTACAGATATTGAGGTTTCTTGTAGCTATGTTTCTCTTTTACTCATTCTTGTTGTACTAGTTGGAAAAGATTAGAAAGCTATGCAGCTCTTTCCACTTTACGTTTCAATAGTTCCTGAGTCTCTACCTAACAAAGGCATTGTGATGGAAATATTTGGGGTGTTTCATACTCGTAGATGTTCCTGCAAAATGAAGTCCCAATAAATAAATTGTTTATTCTCGTCGGCTTTATGAGATAAGTAGTAGCATATTCCAGAAATTGGAATTGTATAAGCAAATATAAACAGTGGCATGCCAGAGCCTCTAATTTGTATTCCTCGCAGCTGACCGATATTGCTGCGAATCAATTTATTGCACAGATCACATTCATTCCCAGATGTTATATTAATGAAGTTTTTCAATTTGAAATTCGGTACATTATTTCATACCCTCCCGCAGCAGGGAAATCAATAGACGGCTCAGGACTGAATTATTTTTTCCGGGCGAGGCATTAAAGTTAATTTGTAGGCGATGCGCTTTCAACAATATTTTTCCGCAAAGATGGCAAATTGAATGTTCAATATTTTCTTTTAAATGTATTTTTCGCTAGTGTAAAAAAAGCGTGAATAATTTCGGCTACAAATAAGTTTGTGTACATGAGATTTTCAAGTATGACAGTATAACTTGGTTATATGGTTTGAGGTTTTCTTATACCCGTCAGTGTTACAATCCTAAATCCAATAGGTATGGTCATTCATAACAAACATACTGGAAATTCGCGATCCCGAAAATCTTTTCATATTAATTTTCTAATGGGCACCAAAACATCTCTAGCTTTGTGATATCAATTGGTTACCTTACCTACCTTAGGTAGGGTTATAAAATAAATTATGTTATCGCTCTAACATTTTAGCATACTATTCTATAAATCAAGACTATTGCTCCTTGTGTGTCTTTAATGTATGCACATTCGAAATTTACAAATCAAATTAAGCTACATCAAGTAAGGGTTACTAATTTTCCGAAAGGTATATATACTTTCTATATATCATTACGTTTTAATTTTAATACCTCAAATATTTCCTTAATTGTCCTCGTGAAAACAAATGGAAAAGCTGCTAAGAATGCACGTTATTATTTAAAATGTAATTGAAGGGTGCAACCGCGAACTAAGCCAACAATTGTAATTGAAAAGATCAACGACCGAATCCTTTGTTAACAATTTTTTTTTGTTATTTTCCTATGCGAAACTTTTCCATTCTGTTTGAAGGTGTTTTATCTAAAATTTCTGCAGTTTTTTTTCATGAATATTTGAAACCCTCGTCCCCTTCGGAACAATTAAAAGCCAAGTACCTTTTCTCTGGTCTCGTTTCGTTTTGCCTCCTTTAAATTTTCCTCATATTTTCATGAACAGCAATAATAAAAACGAAACGTGGAGGCAACTATACAAAATCGATGGCAACTGACGACGGTCGTGGAAAAAGTTCACACCCAAAAATTCTATATATAGTTGTTATAAAACTAGTATAAGTTGCAGAAACTTTTCCTTGCTCTGTGCGCTCCCGAAAAAAGGTATAATTTTGCGGAACACGCCATACTCCACCCAACTCAGCTACGAAATTGCAGCGAATACCTGCGGTTGGCTCAACGATGGTTTTATTCAGGCAGCGGTTGAACTTTGTCCTTTTGAAGGATAGACGAAAAGGTTTTCAGGCGATTGATCATTTTTGGGGGGAATTAAATCGATACAATATTTCGCAGTTTATAAACATAACGATAATGAAATGGGTCACGGAGGATTTCTTCAAAAGTTTCCGCTTTCGTAGTTTTGCTCTGATCTGGGCATTTAGTCTGTTGCTGGGCGACATGGATTATGAACTTCCTAAGAAATATCACATAATCCTCATGTTCATGCATTTGCAGCGTTTCTTGCATGCAGATGTAGACTGCGATAGACTCCACAAATGATGGGCCCATTGCTGTGGAAGTGGAGCAAACTATTACCGTCATGAAAGAAAAAAAAAACATATAGAAAAAAAACCTTATGTTGCGTGTCATGCTCACGTCTACACAGCTTGTTACACAGAAAGTAATCTGCAATACGTGCACTGGCGTAAATCGCCTTTTAATAAAACAAAAAAAGACTATAGACTTGACTTAATTGCTTAAAATGCAGCCATTAAATAAATTATTACTATATATGAATTTTAATTCATAATTTTAAACCATCTTTCGTCAAAAGGGTATATCACACTTTTAAAGTACGAACTGTTTCAAACGTAAAAAATTTTTATAATAAGGTTGTCCTAAAATCAAAAACTGTGCGAATAAGCCGACCAATGTACTCATCTCCTAGATATTGTCACTTTTTCTTAATCCAAGAAAAACGTTATCTCAAGGATCAAGGATGGTGACTTTTATAACTTTTAAAATAATATAGTCAGAAGTAAGCGGTAATTAAACAATATAACAACAAAATCCGTCATTGTACCTACAAGTGTTTCATTTTAGCTTTTTTATAATAAATGAGATTTTCAACTTTTTCCATAGACTCCGTAAAACCAATGAATGCTATATATATATATATAATTTTGATTTTTATAAGAATAGGTTAAATTTTGTTTGATCATATCACCAGTCGACAGTGATCTAAAAAATAAGATTCAAATACTTTTAATTGTAACGCCCTTTGTATTTATATGTGAACTTTTTGTTTGAAAATTAGAAAATATCGGTTATTTTGGCCTCTATTCAATATACATAATTACTAATAATTATGGAAAAGCCCTATTATTAGATCTTACCATCCTTTTTCACAAAACTTTTTTAATATACATATATACATAATATCAAATATTTTCTCTTCAGGGGTATTCTAAATATTTTTGTTTTGTTTTGTAATTTTTCGAAATTCACAAATTTATTACGTTCTGAATATAGTTGAGTTTTCAAGGTGCTTAACGTGATATCTCAAGTTATAATCCACCAATTAATTTCAAATTTGATGTGTACCTTTAATATATAAGTCCCTACTATTTCTTCTGGTACTGACCATAATGACATTCTTCCTGATTACAAAAAGCCCTTATATAAGTTCGTGAAAATTTAATAAAGACACTGTAAAAAATGTATAGTCAAAACACTCTCTTACTTTCTTCATATAACTGAGTACATTTTCCTTAAACAACAAAAATACCATAGGTCTCCACCCTCTTAAATCCACATGTACGAGACGTACTCGTATAGGCAAATGTTGATCGGATTCAATTAATATATAAGGAGACTTATTGTTATTGTTATAACGTCTAGTAATTTTCTAAGACGACAAATTGCTGTATTACATTTAAGTATTTATTAAATATAAACCACATCGTAATTTAATGACTCTTTGTTATCGAATCATTTTTTTTTAAATTTATATATTTCAGTAAGTTTCAAGAGTATTTGGAATAAGTTGCATTTTTAATATTTGCCCAGCATTTTTCATTCTTCCCTTTTTATATAAGCGTTTTCAAAATATATGGCCTTATGTGAAAATTCGTGAAATTCATTATTAGCGCCAATGATTATCCGATTTGTGACTTCATATATTTGAAAATGTTTAATGTCAACATAATTTTCGGAATTATTTTAAACTGACGATTTTGAATGTCAATGTAATTGTGCAGATACGCAACCAACAATTTAGGAAAAAGGGTTTAACCAAAATATAAACTAGCTTTTCTGATTCTACAGCTAATTAAATAACAAACTCAGCCAGAAGGACAACTCATTTTGTTATTTACTCAGTCCAGGAGTTGAAAAGTTTGAGGTCAATTCTACAACTTCTAGGAGCTTTGTGGATACTCTTGCAGTTTGCGGTCAGTTAAACGAGGAGGAGAAATTTTACTTGTAAGAATCTTTTTTTTCGTAAAGTGGGCAAGTGGGCCGAGTAGCTGAAGACTTGAGAAATTGGCTCAAGCACCAATATTAGCACAATTTAAATTTTAAGGATATTTCGAAATCAATTGTTCGTAATCGTATCGTCGGGCTATTGGTGGTTCAAGGGACTATTTCGTTACCCTTTGGACCGCCAGCATTTACGTGTTCTTTTAATATTTATGCAATTATCCGACAACAACTGGGTCAACAGGGTTTATTTGAGCGAGGTAATGAGCTGTACGGTACAGAGAGTATCCTCGGATATAAAATTAAAACCACGGAAACAGCCCCAATCGTTCGTCTCGCGGAATCTGTGTCAACACATGAGGGAGTGCTCAGAAGTGGCCTACCTCAATCATAGAAAAAGAATACTCGGCCTACTTCCAGCCGCTCAACGTTTCCTTTCAGCGCATATTTTTCTATTTTTTTATATCACTCCATATCATATGCAGAAGAAGTCCTATAACGACGAGACGGGCCTAAATGGAGCTGTCGAGTGGGATATATAAGGCGAGATTAATTCTAAAGAAAGCACCAACCCTTCCTAGTCATTGTGCTATTGATTCATGCGAAAGTCATTAAAATTATTTCAAGTCATCGCTGCCTTTTCCTCGGGGAACATCTAACGCAGGAGTGCGTGTAAAAGCAACATAAGAAGGGCTGGAAATGCATTTCGAAAACGTCTCACCTCGTCTCTAATGCATTCAGGACAGAAGATCTAAAAGTAGACGAATTTCTACGCAAATATTAGAATTAAGTCTACTGTACACAAAGAAATCAATAATGAAAAAGCAATATATGTCTTATGTATATTGCGCACAATAAGGGGAAGATTGGCTAAAATTAGATATCTTAACGAACTTTTCACATTTTTAAATTTTTTTATTATTAGTTAATATGAAGGAATTGAATTCTGATAAACACCTCTTCTGTTAATGGCATAATTTAAGAGCAAAGATAACTTACCTAAAATTGTCATTAAGGCTAATTTTTATCGTACTTTAAACTCATTTAAAAAGAAAACTATCTGATTGTAGTGGATTTCGTTTAATTATAGCATTCATCACCAATTCTGTATATTTTTGACTTTTTTCAAGGTTTTTATCAAGGATAGGTAAGGTGCGAATCTACATTATATTTTTCATGAGTCCGGAACTTCAATCTTTATTATTAAAAAACAAAATGTTTATTTTTCTTGTTTCTGATTCAATCGTTAATAAATATTAATAATTTTGTTGCGTATTACTAGGAAAAAGTCATTATCACTTTGAAAAATTAGTTGTATCCTATTTGTAGCTTGTTTTTATGTGAATTCCCTAAAAAGGGACTGAATAAAGTAAGAATGAGTTGAAAAATCATTGACCAAGGTGTGTCTCGGTTATAAAATTTTAACAGACTACATCGTCTATTCTTTTGATTGCTTTAGGAAAGTTGCTATAGATTTTAATTAAGTTAGTTATTAGTCCAGTGATGTGTTACCTGGAAGCCTGGGGTTCCGTTGAGGAGTTACAGGATTCTGTGAGAGTAGGGCGTAATACCACAGAAAACAGGCAATCGACGCCGGCGCATTTATCGGTACCGAAAAGTGCACGTACAACCGTCGGACATTAAACTTAATTTTACTGCTATTATAAGTAAATAGGAGTCTTTGTTTTCAAGTCAACAATAAGAGAGTTTTAAAAATGAAATTATTATCATTTAACTTGTTTATTGTCGAGATGGGGCTCCGCCAAAAAAAGGGAGATTATTTAGGGTTCGGAAACAAAAAAAAAAAAAAAATATGGGAACCGCTGCCTTTTTATTCTCACTCTTTATTTTTTTTTTAATATAATAGAAATTTTCAACTTTAACTTTAAAATAAAAATAAATCGCTTTAAACTAAATATTAAATCTTCACTTTAAATTAAGCATGTAAACCTATTAACCTATTAAAACGAAAAGCTGGGTCCAAGATAAATTTAAAAGATATATGTTAATATATTTTCACATCATAATCAAGGATGTGTTTAAGTTTGTTTAAATTTATCAAGTAAATCCAATATTGTTTATTGCCTCTTTTATTGATTTGTGTTTATTTATTTAGCGCTTCCTTGTATGTTATTTCCGTAAATTTGAAATTGTTCATTATGTAATAAACTTCCATTTCGATGGTGTATTCTACAGAAGAGCCTCGTTCATTAGTCTATGTATACGTTCAAGGTTATATTCTGGTGTTTGGGATGAATTATTTATTAAGAATCTAATGGGTGTTAGAATAAGTGAGTATGTTGATTAGGTAGAAGTAGAATGGTATACATATTTTCAAAATACCGATATTGAGGGTGTATCTAATTCTCGAAGCTTTAGGTGCAAAAGTTCGACACCTGGTCACCCTACTTACCCCTGAGCAAATCATACTGGCAATACTACCTGCACAGAGGGTAAGGGTAATCGTAGAGGATTTTTTCTCGCCGAATTTTAACCCTCGGTGTTCGTCGGGTGCCAGTAGACAGTCAAAGTCCTCTTTAGGTCTGTTTCCGCAAGCCTGTCACTGCCACCTGCCTCGGCCCGCATCTCTTTCCCTTGAGAAGGAGCTAAGTGTCCAAGTGGCAGACAACCCTCCACTCCAGCCCTTGCCGGGCATTTCAAGAAGGTCGAGGGTGGGGAGGATCCGTAGGGCTTTGCTTATAATGCAATTGTTCCGTGTGTGTAGCACGCTTCTTGAGCCGGCTAAGGGTGGCGAGAAAGGGCTGAAACTCCGGCCGATGGCGAAGAGACTGGGGCTGGAGGGGTGAATTTAAGCACTGCTTGGTTGTACTTTCAAGGCAAAATCGATTATTCTTACTCGCAGCCCGCTAATGTTAGCCCGATTGCCCTGCTCTGAGTCACCGTCGAACTGAGACAGATACGCCAAATACTGGAGCTTGCTGGGACGCAAACAACACCGTACCATTTCGGGGTAAACATGGTTTTATCAGCGAATACCCAGCCGATAAGGCTGCCCGAGCGGGGGCTCATTCACGAGCCGAATTCTGATAACAAACGCAAATATTTGCCTATAGCTGGTGTAAAGCAAGGTAAAAATACAAACCATCAGAGCGCTTTTTCTGCGACTTTATAATATCTGAAGAAAACTCCGAAGAGGGACAGGCTGCTGCTGCTGCTGCCGTTTCTGTTGGTGGTGCTCCCTTGATTTTTCGCGCAAACGAAAAGGGTTTACCGTGCCCGCGAAGAATAATCAATTCACTGGTCACACACTAGTGGCGTTAATTAATTCGATATAATCGTCGCTCGCACAATTAAAATGCACTTGTACAGAGCCCGGTCACTTTTTCACTTCGTGACTTTTACAGAAAATCGATTTTCTGAAAAAAAAATACTTCCTACAATATTCCAATAGGCTTTTAGACTATCATATATCGCCCGGAAATAATCCAAATGAACACTATCACTTATCACTTGTGGACATTTTATTTTATTTTTTTCTAAACAAAAAAAATTTTTTTGTTTTTTGGTCAAAATAGCAAATTAGCACCAAGGAAAGGAGCGTCTTCAACTTTGGGACAGTATAATTCGACCGGCACCTTAAGCAACACTGGGGAGATTCACGGAGCACTCAATTCTGATTGTTGTTTGCTTTCTTAATCGAGTCGACCGGCTCTCGCGATAGTACTCAATGCTTTGGGGCTCCTCTGGCAGATTCGCTGCTTGTAGCTGTTCTGAGTAGAACACGTATTTTGTGCAATGTTGGGGTACTGTGGGGATACCAAAGAGCCACCAAACCCAGGAGACTCACAAGAACTCACGACTTTTTTAACATCTGCGCAATGATAACCTTTGTAAGGGTTGGAACATAGAACCAAAGCAGTAGAGGTATTCAAACAGTGGCGTCTGTAAACGTTCGAATGGAGTTGGTCAAAACAAAAAAAAAATTTGTTCGTGAGATAAATCTTACTGGAGACAGTTTTCACTTCTGATTTTTTTCCGGATCTTTGAGCTTTAAAGGGGCAAATCTGTCTTATTCACACATTTTTCAAATTCTGAAACAACCCTTTTCAAACATTTGAACGGCGTATTTTTACATAAATATTCATTGTATGAAGAGAATTTCATTCACGCAAATATTTTGGTATAACTATGTTTTTCAAAAACTAGTACCATTAGTTGTCTATTTTCTATCACTTAACGTCTATCTACCCTAATTTGATATTTGCATGAACGACTATCGGCTGTAGATTGTCGTACTATCTTCAATTGACTCTATAGTAAATTGGTTACCATCTATTGTCTATTAGCCCTTGCTTATTTAGGTCTATTTCAAGTGAAGATTTTAGGGAAATTAACCTTTTTATGCAATGACTGAATCAGCAATGAGTATTTTCCATTTGTTTCCGATTAACTTTTAAGCGGTTGGTGATTTCGCTAGAAATGATTTTTTTCCGAATAATCTTAATCTGTTAGAAATACTCGTGCTTTGCATACGTAATCAATCAGACAAGACACATTCATTCGCCATAATTCTACTATGAAAAAGTTCCCCCATCCGCTTTTTAATGAATTCTTGTAAAAAGAAACAATAATATGCTGTCTTTTCTGGACTAATGAAAAATAACTTTTTTTACTCAGTTTTATATTTATTATATGAGCTTTTTAAAGATTACGAAAAAATCAGCAATAATTCATTATTTACAACAAAATTCATTAAAAACGAAAAACACAAATGAAGCAATATATGTATGTAGTTAGCTTACTATAATTATTTTATTAGTAGAACTGTTCTAGTTCTGAAGAAAAAAAATCGGCATCTCATATATCCAAGAGAAATATCATGGATTATGATTCGAGATATAATAAAGAGTATATATGAGTACAATACAAAATGTAAAGCATCAACGTCTATCGACGGCTAAATAATACTGCGACGCATAATTAATCGATTGGTAAGAATTTTCTACTTTATTCTACTTGTAAGTATTAAAAAAAAAAACGTATAGCTTCTAGGAAGTATGATATCGCAGTCGTAAGTAAAAGATAATGTTATGAATAAACTTTTTCAATGAAAGGAAAAGCCTTTCTTAACTGCAAAACAAAAGAAGAAGTGGTTGGATTTCATGTAAAACCACGAAAATTGGACAATAAGGCAATTGTAATCCATAATTTGATCTTTGGCAAAAGGGTTATGGCATAAGCCTTACATTCATATTGCTTGAGCAGAACTTTCAAGTTCTCGGCTGCATTTATGGCTTAGGGTTGTACGTCTCCGCGGATAGATGAATATCTTCACTTTGTTAACGATACTATCAACGCCGCGAAGTATCAAAATATCCTGCAGGACTTTTACCTTCGATTCGTTCGATGCAATACGGCGCATCCTACCAAAACAAGGGCATGGATAACACCAAATCATCTTATGGAATGGCTTTCAGTTAGCCCAGATCTACTAGTCCCTATTGAGTCTTATGGAGCAAAATGAAAAAAAAAGGAATGTGTCAACTATCTATCATGAAGATATCTTCTATCTTCTATTCTATTGTGCTCTAAAACAAAAAATATTTGGGATTTCATCGAGCCAGGTAATTGCCAACAGTTAGTAAGTAATATGCCATGAATTGAAGCGGCAGTACAAAATAAGTGTTACGCTTCGGAGTGATGACAACTCAATTTTTAATATGGGCAAACTTCGTTTGTAGTTTTGGTTTTTTTAACAATTTTGTTGTAAATGATTTTGTTTTGTTTTTTTATTAATCATTAAGAACATATAATAAGCTTAAAACTGATTATAATATGTTATTTTTCATTCATCTAGAAAAGACATTTTATTGTTTTAATTCCCATTAAAAAGCGGATGGGCAAACTACTTTGCATTGGAATATATGTTATTTTACATAAATTAAGCTGCTATTGCATTATGCAACTAAGATTTGTTCCGTTAATTATTAATCTAGAAATAAATTACATCCGCAATAATAACAAGGTTAAGGTCAAGCTGATATATTTTTTTGCTATACTAAACATATGTACGTACATATTTAAGTATTAAGATTAGGATGGTTAATTGTATAAAGTATATAGTATACAAATAAAACATGCATTTAAAAAAAGGAAATTGGTGTTGACAAATTAAATTTTTAAGATAAATGAGTGGTTAATTTACGTTTGTAGATGAATGTATACATTTCTTGAAAATTCGTAGCATACAATCAAATGGAAGAAGTTTTACGAATCAAGTCTAAAGTGCAAATAGATATCAACTCCAGAGATAGTTAAAAAGAGCGGAAGATAAGCTGTGCGCGTGTACAAATTATTTATGTCCGCGAGTAGATAGCAAAAACAAAAATACTACTGAATTCGAAACATCTGTGAGGTGGACTAATCGCTTGTAGAAGGAACTAGGTCAGTAATTTCGTAGCTAATTTGAAATCAATGAATTGAATCTCAGCCAAAGATATAGTAACGGTCATTTTGGAAAGAATCATCCAACTTTGTCTACTCCACTGATCGATGCAGCCCCATACAGGAATAGATGCGATCCGCGAGGCAACAACTGCAGGAACACATATGGTCAGCAACACAAGTAGATCTGCGTAAAAAAAAGGGTATATGATTTTATAGCTACTGCTGTTCATGTGTTCTGTTCAGCGAATAATAAAATTTTGCAGAAACAAAAAGAGGTGCTGACTCGGGGCTCAGTTGCAGGTCGCCTAATCGACGTCTGGGGCTTCTTGGCATTCTTGTCTTTTTTTAGATCCAAGCTGGAGAGACGTTGCGTTCGATCGCAGATAAACCGAAAGCGATAAGAATGGACGCCCCTTGTACTCGGATTGAATTCACCGACGATAGCTCATCCAGTCGAAAGCGACTTTTGTTGAATTCCAATTAAGACTAATGCTTGCCACAGATAAGCGTGTGCCGACATGACATTCTCTTTAACAACATCTGACGATGATTTTAAAGTGCAACGTGCAAAAATCTCTCTGCGGCCTAACAAGATCAATTGAAGATCACAGGCACACGCGGGCTCGTGTGGGAGGGCTGCAACGAATTGCGATCGGTCGAGTTAATTAATGTGCGTTAATTGCACATTTTCTAGGTGCATGGGCGCTTTTTCATTGGGAACATTTCAATTTACGGCTTGTTGAATTATGGCGGTAGAAGGTTAATTGTATAAACTGATGAAACTAGTTTAGCCCCATACAATTTGTTAATTCTGCCCAGTTATGATTATCATTTACTACCTGCGTGGGTGTCTGGAAAAAGCGTTTCTTACTTACATAGATTGTATATTTTGAAATAGTTTTACTACATTTTATGACATGAGTTAAAGTATAAATATTAATACCATTCCGAGCTAAAAATGTTTCAATAATAAAATTTGCGTAATTTATTTTAAAACTTAATTTCTGGATTATTTTATATTTTATAAGGCAAAACAGCATAGTGTAAATGAAACTTCTTGCTTCACCAGGGCAACGCACTTTTTCGCACGTCCCACATTGTCACGCGGTGAACCATAATTCCAAAAATTGATGTGAATATTATTGCGCTCAAATATCATTTAATATTTCATATGTATAAGTGCAAAAATAAATTCTGATTAATAAGTAAATAGCCTCTACTGCTACATTTAAAATTGTCAATGTGGCAATTTATTTTTTTATATTTTATTACTGTTTAATCAGTAAATACATCATCAGAAGTTCTTTGTAGCTTTAATTCAAAATTTTAATTTACTCATATTTTGCTTTGGTTGCTATTAATTTTTTGCTATAGAATTTCAAGAAGTGGAAGTACATAATACCTTTTCTCTATTGCAACATAATTTTCTAAAGATATGTATTAAAAATATGTTAGCTATATTGCCTCTTTGTTGTTTATATAGCTTTTATGTTGCACAGTACACAACGGTTTGAAATCCCTAAAAGCTGATGAAAATATGTTTATTGTTCAATTTGCATTTGTATATGGGGATTTTTGAGGCCGCTGATAATGATTTTGAAATCAAAATGCAATAATATTGTAATTCATATTAAAACATGTAATACAATTAATAAACATTCCTTTGTATTTGTTCAGTAAACATTTATACATTTTGACTTCGAAATCGTAATTAGTGCCCTTGGATATATTTTCATATTTATCGTTCTTTTGGGATTTAAGACGACTCATATTTAAGGATTAATGGTATAAAAATATCTTTTAATTAAAACTAACACCATGGCTGTTAACATTTTTACGTATTTTATTTCATTTTAAATTTGTATACCTAAAACAAACACCCATCACAAAAATTACCGCCAAATGACATGAATAGCTCATATTTTTATCAGATAAAAGAAATGTATGAAGCTAGACGGTGACCTGATCCCCATAACTACTAAAATGCCAAATATTTTGAGATATTGGTTGTAAAGTGGATATCAGTCCAAGTTTTAACGTAGAAACAGTCGGCGAGTTAATTTTTCAAGCACGTATAACTTTATCAAAATTCAGCTTTCTGTCTTACATAGCCTCTGTAAAAATACGATAAGAGAAACAGATATGATGGTAGTTTTATAAGTATTGTGATATTGATCACTAAAGAGATCCATTTAATGATATACAAATTGGAGTTGATTACAAAAAAGTTCATTGAAAAGTTGACGTGGCAGCAGAAGCTAGAATTCCTTAGATTTCAGCTTTAAATACGTATGCCATCATTTATGAAGAATTATTAATATAAACCGTCTTTGGAGTTGGAAATGATTGCCATGCCTCTTGAAATTTGAAAGGAATTGAAACTTTTTAAAATATTCTGTGAAATTCCCTTTTTTTTTTACATGGAGTAGATACATAGTGTATAGGATTTGTACATATTTGTAAATATAAGAAAAATAATCAGAAGATATAGAAAATATTGGCATTTATGTTGAAAATTTATTTGACCCATTTTCATAGTTTTATCCTTGAGTAACTAAAGCGTACCTATTCTAATTTCACAAATAAAATCTCGAAGAAATCTTAAAAATTTAAGGTCACTCAATTGTTATCAGCTTTGAAATTAGATAATCAACTAAATGTATAAATTAAGGCACTAATTTAACATTTCTGCGATCTCAGGAAGAAGTCCGTGAACCATTACTAAAGACTCATTTTCAAAGTAATTTATTTTGATTGTTCTGGCCGAAATAAATCTGAGTTTTGCAAAGAATATTGTACTTCTATTGTTAAGAGTAACTAGTAATAATCAACTCCTTGAACACAAGTGTTGAAAGGTCCAGTATCCGTTTATTTATATTTACTTATTTTCTCTCTTATTTAGCACAAGCCTGGTATTCAGTATATTAAAAAAACAGAAGGTCTACAAATAACCTTTGAAACTAGGACAAGATTCATTAAAACTTACTTGCCCTTTAGCTTTGCACAATTCTCCGGTAACTCGATTAAAAATACAATTTAATTAAAAAGAACAATGAAAACAGAGTTTATTGTGTGAAATCGAGTACAACAAGATCTAAGATTGAGGTATCAGGGAAATAAATTTAAGGGAAAGGAATGGGTGGCAGCACCTTGCCACCGCACACCCCAAATCCAATGCGGAGCCCGTTCTTCTCGCAGTATCCCCGAATGATGACCTCATCGTTGTCCTGCAGGAACTTTCTGGTCTCCCCGCCCTTCAATTCGACGGTTTTGGTTCCCTTCCAGCTCAACTCGAGCATCGACCCGAAGGATCCCTCGGTGTCCCCGCTGATGGTGCCCGATGCCATCAAGTCCCCAGGGCGAATGTTGCATCCGGTGACTGAGTGATGGGCAACCTGTTGCAGCGGCGTCCAGTACAAGTCCTTGAAATTCGACCGGCAGATTGTGGTCTCCTCCTTGCCTTCAGCTGTTCGGGAGAGTCATCTTAAAATTTATATATTGTTTTTTTTAGAAATAAAATCCTCTTACGCTTGAGCGCTACTTCGAGCTTGATGTCAAAGTTAAATGGGTTATTGTGCTTCAAGTAAGGGAACACGGCTGGGTCCTGTGGGAAGTTGGGAACCAGGAAGGGTTCTAAAGCAGCCACCGGCACAATCCACGGTGAGATGGTGGTGCCCAAATTCTTAGATGTGAATGGTCCCAAGGGAATGTACTCCCACTTCTGGATGTCCCTGGCGCTCCAGTCGTTCATCAGGGTGAACCCGAAAATGCGTTTGGCAGCGTTTTCTACGGTCACGCGCTCGCCCAACTTGTTTTCAGGGCCCCCGAGAAAGAAGCCCATCTCGAGTTCAAAGTCCAAGAGCTTGCACGGCCCGAATACGGGAGGGGCCCCCTCGGTGGGGAGCGTTTGTCCGTAGGGCCGTCGAATGGGAGTTCCGGAAACCACGACAGAACTGGCGCGGCCATGGTATCCAACTGGTAGGTGCTTCCAGTTCGGCATGAGGGCATTGTCCTTCCCGCGGAACATGACCCCAACGTTTGTCGCATGGTGGATCGACGAGTAGAAGTCGGTATAATCGCCAATGTCGACGGGGAGGTGCATTTTGCACTCGGACTGCGACACAAATGCCCTAAAAATAAAAGTTAATAATCAACAAAATTGAGTGTATGGTTGATTGATTCCGCTCAAGTTACAACGCATACCTACTACTTATGCTTTATCTATTTTGTTATAATATACTTAAAAAATATTGTGTTAATATTTGGTAAAGAAATTCTTAGTTATTTAAATTTTACAAGCTATTTAAGGGCCGGGAGCATGTCTTATTATTTCGATTTTGAAAATTCTTTCGCGACTTTGTTCTAGAATAAATTATCGAATATTTAGCATTAAGGAAAAGGCTTGAAATAGTCGAACCTTTATTTCCATATGCACTTTTATCGATTTTACACATGCATACTTTATTAAATATAAAATTTTGTTCTAATTGAAAAAACTATCCAAAAAGTTCAGTTAAAACTTAAATCTATTTGAATTACGAAATACGATGAAAACGTTGAGCCGTTCATTCAGCTATTAGAGCAAATGATAAAGCAAAATATTGAGCCAACTAACAAAAAATCTTAGCTTATCGTTACCCGTCCTTTGAAAATTATTTCTAAAAAATCAAAAATAGTTTTTACTCTCCACATCAGCATTTTTATGTTTACATGTTGTTTTAAATAGTAAATTTTAATCTTTTTTGCTAGAAGGCTTTACGTTTTACTATTAAAATTAATTGATATTATAGATTTGGTCGTATTGTTCAGATATAGTAAAAACAAATGAAATTTATTAGTTAAAGCTTTTGCTTCACTCCTTAAGCTTAATGTTATTTCGATCCCTTTATTCGTGCCAAACTCCAAATCGACCGGGTTTTAATTAAAAAGCGAAAGAATGTTTTCTTTTGGCTTTTTACGAAATGAAAAAGAACTCTTCTATTCGCGATAAAACTTAAAATTGTGAATGGAAATTGAAAAGAAGTATTTTTTTTGTATTTCAAGGAGATAACATATGTATAATGCCCGTAAAATTGTTTAATTGAGGTTCTTTAAGTTTGGTCAAATACTGCTCGACTCTACAAATCCCGAAAACCAAAAGTCACTCTATCAAATGATCATTTTCTAATTTTTAAGAGCCCACAATTTTAATAAACGTATTTCGATATGTAAGATCAAATTTTGTGTCCTTGTGTTGTTTGCATTTTGGAAAATTTCTATAATAATGTGCCGTAAGCGCCACCATTTATTCCTATTTAATTTTACTAGAAGATTCTCATTCAATTGCGTAGTAGCCTTAGTCAAAAAAATTCCTCAAAATATTTGGACAGAAGTTAAAAATAGTGTTTTTTTTTTTTTTTGTGTCCGGGATGTTTCGAACCACCAAATACGGGATTGGGAAAAAATTGGGAAAATCCAAGGAAGTTTTTGCTTTTACCGCTTACCGTAAACTTTCTTTCCAACCTTTTCCGTGATAAATTTTCCTTATTCTAAATATGTTCCTTAAACTCAAACCTTATATAGTCGCAATTAGCTTTTTGTTGCACTGAATTTAATTAATTTTTTAGGTTCTCTGACTCAAAAAGTAAAATTGGTCGTTTTTATGGGACTAAATATTAAAAATATCGTTTAAAAAATGCCAAAGTACCTATTTTCCAACTGTGAGCCTGGACTTAAAATCTTGATGGTTTGTTTCCTCACTACGTTCCACGCCTCATAGCCCAAACTCATCAATAAGTTCAAAGTTTCCGAACGCAAAGATTCCTGTGTCCGAAATTATTATTTTCTAGTTATCAAGGCGAATACCAAAAAAAAAAAAGGTGACTTACACGAACAGCTTCTGGGTAAAGATCTGCAACGGACGATAAATCAAGCACCTGGTCGCCAATCGCTACGCAAATGCGTTTTCGTGGCTAGAAAAAAATTAACAATTTATTTTTAAATGTTTTATATAGCTTTATTAACTTTATTAGGAAGACTCTCATCAAGTGTCAGGATGGCCGAGCGGTCTAAGGCGCCAGACTCAAGAGAAATCTTGCCCCGAACCGGGGTTCTGCTGAGCGTTCTGGTCCTCTCTGAGGGCGTGGGTTCGAATCCCACTTCTGACAGTGCTTTTTTTTAAAAATCATTTTAAACTTAAATCATACCAATTATATACGTGGTGTAAGGGAATGTTTAACACGTTCCCACCGGCGGCTTTATTTGTAGTTTGCGGAATCTGATAGTTCTCTAATTCATATTTTTTTCTATCTGCCGGCGTTGTTGTGAATTTAGTCGCATAATCGTTCATTCACTTGAACTGGCGCTCTTTCCTTTGAATTTACAGAAACAAATAGTTCTCACTGATAAACTTACTGCGATCAACTTGAAAGTAAGAGCGCTAATATTTGAGAAAAAATCGTAGTACAAGCCGCCCGATGGCACAGACCTCTATAGTATTACATGTCGGCGGGAACGTGTTAATCATATAAAATATAAATAATTCTAAACGTATAATCAGTACATAGATACCAGAATTACAAGTAATGAGAACAACGTAATTGGTAATTGAAATTGTAATGGTAATGCAAAGCCAACTACTTTGTTATTCAGGTTCCTTTAAAATATTGTAATTAAATTTGTTGAACACGATTCAATTCTTTTAGTTTAGAAGATGATGAAAAATTTATATTAATTTTTGATATATGGAAGATCTAATTTGAAAAAGAAGTTTAGTAAGTGCCCTCATGAAAAACTATCTTAAAAATTATTCTAAAGCGTTTATATCAGTTATATATAATTTACTAGATTTTGCGAAAATATAAGATGGTAATTGTAATTAGAAAAGGATACCCACCCTTCTCATGACTTCAAAATCATAATAAATATTTATGGTATGTTGTAGATTATTTCAATAAATTTTCAAAATAACTCATTTGAAAAAAACACCAGCTACAGAAACTAGCTGCTAGTTAATATAAAACTGCATTAATTTTTCAAATTAAATGAAGAAAGATATTGGACAAATGACAATAACTCCCCATTTCCTTTACAAAATGCAAGTCACGACAATCCATGATCCAGCTAACGAACAGCCCATATATTTTATTGTAATAATATGCAAAACATTTGAATATTAACTTTTCGCAAAGCTAATCGAAGATCTAGAAAATGTATCTTCAACTGGAGGAATGTGAAGTATGTAAGATGTGTAGTATAATTTTGTTCACTTACATCTTTTGCTGTTGAGAAAACTCCATAGGGTAGATTTTCTATAGGGAAGTCGCTGCCCTCTGGTACTTTAACAAACGTATTCATTTTTGGAAGAATGCCGCCGTTCTTATCAAAATCGGACCGCCCGGCTGGTTGGATGACAAAAATTACAAAAATAACCACTAAGACCGCCGAAAGTGTCGACAGTTTAAGAGATACTAACCGTAACACAGAGCTCCATTTGAGCTAAGTCTTCCGATCCTCCCTTGAAGTAGCAGTTGCTTCGTTTGAAAACTTGTTTGGGGCTCATTTCCATCTCACCTGCGGGCGCGACTGGTTTCCTCGATGTGCATATTAAACGACGGCAACTTGTTTTATTTATTTATACATCTAATACACGCGTATCTTGTTTACAGCCGAGAAGCGAGATAAGAATTTCTAGTCACTAAGTCCGATGAAGTTTAAGCTGCTGCTGGAATTAAGAGAAATGTATTATTATCGAAGAGATTTTAGAAACCTTGACGCAACATATGGGGGCATTTATAAAGGTATTAGTCTTTGATTTTAAATTTAAATTTCCTAATTGTTATATTTGTGAAATTAGTCTTCATAAAATAAAACTGAAATTAATAAAGTTAACATTGTAGGTATTCCAATTGAATATATTATTTGTTAATTGCTTAACATGAATTTTTGAATTATCTTTTATATTATTTCTACTGTCAACATACCTTTTCCTCCACTAATACTTTACCAAACACTAAATGATGCATTTTCGTTTCCGTTTCTGACATCGCATACTCACTTAGCATTAAATTGCGCTATTTGGTTAAAATTTGCGTTTAAATAAAAAAAAAAAATAACACCAGTGGATACGAAGAAAAGTATGTGTTTTAGTTTTCCTTTTGCACTATACCACATTCCTTTCTCTTCTTCTGCCGGTAGGTTCAATAATAATTCGATAATAGACATGTACTATGGACACTCTAGGATGCTAGAGTGTGTACCCCTAAGTTGGATTACATTACCCCTAAGCTTTTCTTGATAACAAATTCAGACCCCACATCCCGTCCAAGCGGGACTGGGAGGAGGGCATTCCTCAAACACTCTGTAAAACTATAAAATAGGTTACTATATGTATTAACAAACCATAAATATATATAAAATTACACCATTGAAAAATCGACAACTAGCTCTAGTTTCATTATTTGAAAAAACTAAAAAATCTATTTTCATAAAGTTACAAAACTAATGGAAAGAAAATGAGCTTGTTACTTTGGTATGTTATAGACGAAACAAAGTTGAGCTAAAATGTTTAAAAAATATTGAAAAATGTAATTTCGTTTTCGTAAATTTTTTTGTTTAGCTTATTGTTATAACAAAAGTGCATAGTGTAGGTATAACGAAAAACTCCTTACCTCTAAAAGATTCCGAGATATATATTTACATATTGTTGGTTTAAAAAAGAACAAAATAACACTTATTTATGTGTTGCTCATCTGTAACTACTTCTCTTAATTATGCTTTGATAAAGGACAGGATTAATTCACTCAAGTAAAAACTCCATGAACTTACAACATTAACACATTTATTATAGTTCTGCTCTTACTCCTAAATATGATTATATTTATTCCATTTATTTGAACGTGAAAAACACAAGAAGTGCATCTGTTGCAGGCAGACGACTTGCGAAATTTCAATTCTCATTATTGACTTTCAGTTGGTCTCTTGACAAAGTAATACTAAAGATGAAATATACAAAACAGAAACGAGCTTTAGTAGGATTATAAATATTATCAGCTTTATTAGTTTTATTTCTGCATTTGCTAATTTGTTGGTATTTTGAACAAGACTTAATTAAATCCAGAAAGATATGCGTTCAAAGAGTGGTGTTTTACAAAATCCTGAAAAAGAAAATTGTCTCTTTCGCATTTCTGCTGTACATACATTTGTATGTGCTATTATTGTCAGTCACAGCAAATAGTTTGTTTCATTCATTACAAGTACAATTACATGATGACTAATGTAAATTAATTGATATATTTAAAAAGGGATGCGAATGCAAGTCCTTTTTTATTATCTCATTTTTTAAATTGTGGGTCAACAATTTTTAGCGCTCTTATTAGTAATTATTAGTGGTTAGGTTAGCTAGGGTGGTTAATACAATTTATGTATATGATTACAATAGCAATATTGAAGCATATTACCGATACATCGTTTCAAAGATTCGTATTGTTCGCAAATTGATATGCTGATTCTATCAATTACTAACAATAACTTTCCCACTGAACATTTCTTCCTTAACAAGTTTCCTGGTTGAATACGAATAAGTACGCTATTTACACAGATAACACACATCAAGTTTCACTTATAGTTACGAATAAATTTCTTTTTTTGTATTTATTTTGTATTTGTTTTTTGTTTTTTTTTTGTTTTTTTTTGCATTAACATTTCGCCAATGAATTGAATGCTTGGAAGCCCTTATGTGTTTTGTCAATTTGTTTGTCAAAAACTTTCAGAATGAAAATATGTAAAACATAAAACATCTTTTCTATGTACATTTGTTAAATCATGAATATTCCAAAGACATAGCGGAAATAATTCAAAATAAATAAAATGTATGCCTAATCAAAATATATAGGTATACGACAACTTTATAATGTTTTAAATGTTTCAGAACAACACCTACAGGAAAGGTGGTAAATCGCAATTGCACAACGCCCCGCCATCGCCAGTCTTGCACAATGCCACACAGACCTGATCCCAGTTTGGAGTAGTCGAAGTCGTCTTCACGGTGGTAGGTGGAGGAATTGGTGTGTTCGTGGTGTAGTCTACGTGCTGGCAAATGCTACACCCTGTAAGTGTTAGATCATTGTTTTCGCAGAATGTTGAGCACACCATGTTTGGACTACTTTTGGTATCGACGGTCCTCTGCTGGCATTTGCAAACTGAATCACCTGAAAAAAAAAGTTAGACTATTAAACTTTAATTTTTGCATGATAGATATTTTAGGCACTTGGTGTACTTACCAAGGTTGAATGCGCAAAGATCATGGCAAATTAATTCATCTTTTCCTCGCAAAAGAAACTTTGCCCGCTCGGTTTGATTATTTTTATGGGACTGCTGTATTTCGTTGCATTGGGGGCCACATATTGGACCCCCAAGGCCAGCTCTAAAAAAAATATAAATTAATTAAATATAATTTTTTTTCTGAAAGTTGTTCATTTTCTTAGAAGAGAAAAATTATTGTACTTTTTCATGGCATGTCTTCATCATGAATGATTCTCTAGCAAATAGACTTAGTAATTCATAGAATCAGCATATCAATTTGCGAACAATACGAGTATTTGAAACGATATATCGATAGTATGCTCCAATATTGCTATTTTAATCATATACATAAATTGTATTAATGTCGATAGGGTTTTCAATTATCTGATCATTTAACAAATAAATAAACTCACTTTCTGTCGAATTGTAAGTGTTATATTAATAAAATGACAAAATATTACTATCGCTTAGCTTTTATATTTCTTTAATTACACAAAATTTAAAAAAATTGCGAATTAAGACAAGTATTAATGATATACATACATTTTGTAACTTATGAAGAAAGCAAATTTATTTTATTGTTTTGTAAATAACCGTGTTTCCATTGATTACGTTGAGGAACAAATAAGAATTGACGCTATTCCGATTCTACATACATTAAACCCCATTTTAATCCCCAAGATGGTTGCTACGTCCGCTTTGGAAGGATTCGGGAGCTAATCCATTTTTATAAACCCTATTTATGGTCCTGGTCCTCTATGTCCTTACTACAGAATACAATTTACTTCAAATTTAGTCCGGAGATTCTTATTTAGAAAACTCCATATAAAACTGAAGATCCTCCAATTTTTGAGAATAATTACAATCACAATTTTATATATAATTTGCATAAACCATCCGCATAATAATAAAAAAAAATGATAAAAATGTTCAAATGCGAAGTCATCATTAAGAAACTTTGTTTTGATTTCTTTACAACAATTTCGAGTATTCAAAAGTCTAAATAATAATAGAGGAATAAAGCTTCAAAAGAGATATTTAACTTCAACAAATAACAAACAATTTTGAGATCTATGTGTTTTGAATAAAACTTAAATGTACCCGGATTTTAACCGACACTAGTCTGTAACCCCGAAAACTGCCAATTTCAAATAAGTCGGAAACAAGTCGGTGTTTGCCATTTTGGAGCAGCTATCTTGAAATATTGTTATGAAAAGTGTTAAAATGCATTAGCATAGAAGCTATTTGCGCATGGCAAGTTTCAGCATGATCAGATATGAGAAAGAAGATGAACATTTACAATATTTTGAAATATACAGTCAAAGTCGTGGCAAAAATACTTCAAAAAATATTTAATCGTTGATAGAGTTAATATATTACATATTAAAATAATTGATACAACAAAATGTTTGGAATTTTGCTTATAATAAAATCAAAAAGATTTTCTTTTGAAATGAAAGCCACAAAGGTTATGGTTGCATTTTTACCAGTGTTTCTAATAACAAAATCTTATAAGTTGTAGTTTTTATAAGCAGCACTTTCATAAAATGTATACTAAATTTGTCTTTTAATATCAAATGTACCCTAAACTGTGCATTTAAAAACATTTACAATGCACGGGGCTTTCTTAAAAGGTTGCTATAATTTTTGGAATTATGAGAAAACTGGAATATTTATTTATGTGCATATAATGCACAATATATATACCATATATATATACAAAAGTTCTATCGTGACCGTATACCCGATTTTAGGACTTGTATAGTAAGTTAAGTTACTGAAATTGGGCTCTCTATACAATATGAATGAAAATTCGACAGACAACAAATATTTTCTCACTTTAACACAAACCCAAGTTCGGATATCCAAGTAGATAAGATCCATTCTAGTTTAATGGTCTCAATCCCTGAACTATCATGAAATGGGTTTTTGGGTCAGAGCAGTAACTAGGACAAATGTCGGTTTCTATGTAACAAGTGGATAGTGTGGGATCAATGCTGTATGGGTTGGACAATTAAAACTTTGACCCGAAAACACTTCTCGGCGACAATCAGAAAAATCTAAAACATTTTCGGATCTGAGGCAGACAGGTCTAGACATAATTGCTTTTCACTTTTAACCGAACTTTGGACGAACTTTTATCACCCAACACTTTGATCCTTTAAGCAGGAATCGAAGAATCTTTACTCACCCACAGAGCTGCTTACACACCGCGTTCCAATCCTGCACTACGCTTCGGGCCGACTTCGAGTGGTCCGGATGGAAGCTGCCAGAATCCGGATTTGAGGTGGTGAGAGCTTTCAAGACGGGCGTCGGCGTCATCTCGTCCTTGGAAGGTGGCTGGGTCCTGGCATGCGCCTCGAGTCCGCAAAAGCCGACCAATAGGAGCGTGAAGGCGAAGTGGCACTGGATCCAGCCCGGTGGGTGGAGCACATGCAAAAGAGGGGAGGTGTAAAATTATTTAAACGAATTAATGTGTGGGCGGATTGCTTGCTAGTCCTTCGTCCCCGGACTGGCATAAAATGGAACCTTCTTCGTTTTTTCTCGATCGTAGTGACCAACTTTGGTACGACGGAAACGGATATACGAGGGGGAAAAAGGAATGTTTACACAGCCCTCGCTTTCTCGTCCCAAGGAATTAAATGGAAAGAAATTTGTACTAAGTTATGCAATTAGTGGATAGGGAAGGGTGTTGCAGGTTAGCTCGAAACTTTCGGCGGCCAAGAGTTTTGCGGGGGCTTCATGTCGGTAGGAGATTAACTTTTATTAGGATATATGTTGACTACCCAGCCGCTGAGTCGTTCAATCCGCTGGAGGGGCAGGGGGAGCCTCTAGGCAATTTTGTCGGTGTTATCAAAGCATACAAAAATCCATTCTCTTTTCGGTTTTATTAACAGACATTTAAAATGTTCACTTTAGTAAAATTTCGCGGTAATATTGTCTGTGGGAGATGTTGGCTTTGTACTTTGTAAATGTGGTGGCCACCTGCAGATGATGAACATGATATTTTTGTTATCAGGATTTGTGTTTAAAAAAAAAAGATGGTATTTAAAAACAGTTTTGCCAAATACTTTCCGTAGGTAATGCTTGTTCACATTTGTGATTTTAAATTTTACTAGACAGGCTGATTCAGAAAGTCGTGTTCCAATCGCGATACTGCGAAATATATTCTAATCAACAATTGTTGAAGTTTTGTTGAAGAACACACACTTAAACTGCGAATTGTTTTGATATTTGTTGGAATGCGCCTTTCTGAACCACCCTATATATACACTGGTTAGGTATACCCAAATATTTTCGATTATAGGTTAAGTATAGTGAAACAAATCAATAATTATCTTATTACTTATGGAAATACCAATTATAAAATGCAGTTTCTAAAATAATCACATATAGGAGAGCTTACCTAAATGTATTTTTTTTTTAAATTGTGCATATAAAAGCGGGACAACTGATTTGGTACGTTATTCTATTTTAGACTGTCAACATTATTTTTTGCAAAAATTTGTTTTTACTATCTTAACACATTGCGGAAGGATGACGAGATATCTCGTTTTTCATATTGCGTTGTTAGGGACCGTTGAAGAGATATCTCGTCTTTAATTTTGCGTTGTTAGATGCCTCTGACGAGATATCGCAGTTGTTACAAATTTTCAATTATTGAAAAATATTGAAAAATAATTTTTAAAGTTTTTGTTGAAAATAAATATTTTGCGTAGCAATAATTTTTAGCTACTACCTAACAAATCATAACTAATTTAAAAATATTTTACGCAAAGAAAAACTCGGCCACTGTGGTGAGGGTTGGCAATAAAATATCTGATCTGCAATATGTTAAGGCGTTATACGCATTTTCAAAAAATCAATTTTTTTATTTCATTTTTGTAATGTACGTATATTTAAATATATACCCAGAATATTTCGTGTCAATCCGACAAATATTCTCGAAGTTACAAGTGATTTTGTAACGACACCTGTTTACTACATATGTGTAAGATGGTGCTTTTGAAATTTTGACTTGTTTTTCTCAAAACAGTGTTTTTAATATCGTGAGCCAGATTTCTCGGAAACGGCTGAACCGATTAACAATTTATATTAACAAAATGCTTTTCGTTTTTTCATTTGAGATGATGCAGTCTAAAGATATTGTGCTTACCGCAAAACATCTTCTTTTAAAGGAGCTCCTGGAGATTGGCTATAACAGCTTTAAAAACAATTATTTTTACAAATAAAAAATATTAAAATAAAGTTAAGAGTTACCACAATATGTATATGAATTTTTACATTAATAAATTGAAATGTTAATCCAGGAAATATTCTTAAAAAGTCACTTTTTTTCTGCCTCTTATTTAATAATGGGAAAAGAAATCATTTATTAAAGGAAGAAATTGAAAAAATAATAGCCCTAAAGAAGGAAGGATATTTCGGAAGCTAAATAGCAGAAAAAATCGGTCGTAGCGCTAACGCAGTGTGTCGTTTTCTCCAGGATTCGGAAAACTACGGGAAAAATGACTAAGGAGGGATCAAAACTGCGACCACTGAGAGAGTATCGCGCCAAATTTTCAAGTTAGTGTCAAAAATGTACGCTAAGTGCAAGGAAAATTGGCGGCCAAGCAGGAACTTTGGCAAGTGTTTAGACAGTGCGAAGGTAATATTTATAAAAAAAGCCCAATAATAAAGCCACTACGTTTACAAAAATAAACAAAAACACAGCGTTAACGCAAGCACGGTTGGAGTTTACTCGAAACCACATCAGCTGGGATCAAGAGTGGAAGAAAGTAGTCTTCTCCGATGAAAGAAGATTCTGTTTGGATGGTCCTAATGGCTTCTCATATTATTTCCATGATATCAACATCACTGAAAATCTTTAGGGATAGTTATCCAGGACAAGAAGAAGCTTGGGTAAATATTCCTCCACGCATTTATAAAAATTTATATGAAGAAATAAAAAATATATTATTTGAAGTTGTTAGGAGTAATGGTAAAGCAATATTAATTAATAAAATTGTCGCAATACAATTTGTTTAATTTGCTTAATTTACTCCACGAAAGTTTTTCTGCAATGTACTTAAACCGTTGCGTCACTTTTATATGCACATTAATTATTCTAGAAACTGCATTTCATGATTTGAATTTCCACAAGTAATAAAACTATTATCGATCTGTTTCGCCATACCTCCTCTGCTTTTAGGAAACTGAATATATTGGGGTGTACCTAACCAGTTGGTATTTAATTCTAATATATTAGAATTTGTGAAATTTCTAGGTTTTAATCCTCAATTCGCGTGATATCACAATGGGCCGCATCTGGCCTAAGTGTGCCTTTCGGGCAGCCACTGAAACCGAATCTTACCTAATCCTCAAGGGAAGCACAGCACAGCACAGATCTTGCAACAAATGATTTTTTCTAGAAATTTTCATTTTTCTCAAGTTCATTTGTGTGAAAGTAGTAGAAATAATTTCTTTAAATTTTTACATTAGCAGATTCTTTTTCTAGATTAAACAACTCATCGATTGCAAAAATAAATTTAAAATTTCATTAATTAGATACCGAGGTATGCGCTATAAAAATTACAGGGTATCCCAGGCTCATGTTTTTTTGTTTTACGATTTTCTGAAGTGCTTTTCTTGAGGATTAAATTTATGTTATTTTTTTAATGCCTCCACCGATGGTGAAAAATTGCATTATAAAATTTAATTCATTCAGCATGTTCAATGGAAATTGATTTTACTATTAAAAAGTTGTTTTATTTGAACTTGACAAATATTCAATTTAAAGATAAAATTGTTTGAGTGCAATGGATAAAAGCTGGTTTTATGTGAAGTAAAAAGCTGGTTTCATGTTGATTTTCAGTAATACGTAAATCTTCAATTGCAAACTAACTTACATTGAAATGAAGGTACTTTTACCTTTTTTTATTTTATTATTATCGCCTTTAAATTAAAGTTAAAACATCACTAATCCGAGTAGATTTCACTTTAGATGCTTTATTTATTTAGATTTTTTATTTATTGCATTTTCACTCAAAGCCATTTATAAGAAATTTGTTTAAAATAAAAATATTGAACTATAGTCCGCTTAAACATGAAAAATGTTTTAGAAAAAGTATTTAAATTAACCGATTTTGATGGAATAAAAATAAAATTACGTTTTTTATTAAACTCTTTAAATTATCATAATTTATTGAGTAAAAATGTTTACTTATGTTTAATAATTTATTCGAAATTAAAATTGAATAATGATTTATTCAAAATTGAAACATTTGACTTTTGAACTCAAGTAAGACATTTTTGTCGATGCAACGTTATAACAATAAACATTCTAAATTCGAAGTCTATATTTTTTAATTCAGAAAGCTTTCTAAATGAATTATGTTTAAATTGAACTACTGCACATCGATTTTATTTTTGAATCGAAGCGTCTTCAATTTTAAAAAATTTATTATTAATGCCAAATGGTGAATATTGGTTTCGCTTATTTGTAAGACGGTATGCATATTTGGAAATCATTCTATGCTTTCTAAAATCACAATTAAGTATTAAAAGTATTGCAATTCTTTCATTTAGAAAGTTCAAGTTTGCTATTGAACATATTTCAGTTTATTTAAGAGTAATAAAGGTGCTTGCTTAGTTAAGTCATGATATCCTCTAAGTACGGAAACTGTTTTTTAGTTCTTTATTTAATTTATGGTTTTCAATACAAAAATAAAAAATATTTTATAAACTTTCAAAATTTCTTATTGTTTCTTAACCATAATAATGCTCCTACCAATAGAATGCCCAAAAATTTTATTGAATTCAAAAAATTTAACTTAATCAAATAGCAAATAAAATTATTGTTCTAATGTTGATGTTCCTTTATAGACCATGTCCTCTAACAATAATCAAAGTTTTTAGCCCAAGCGAAGCAACTTAGAGGCCAATTTTCCAACAATAATGAAGTGAAGCACTAAAATTTTTTTAATTTTTGCAACAGCTTAACTAAACTTAATTTGTGGTGAGGGACATTATTATTGATTTTAAGAAAGTATCCCAGTAGACTTTGACAGTCTATTTTGGTTTTTGCAGAATTAACGAAAGGAATTCTAACAATAGCAAGCAAGCAAGTTTTCAGCCAAAAATTATAATTGTAAAAAAATTCCATATTATGTGTGATATTATTCGTATTTATTTTATAGCAGTTTTTATAATATTTAGGTATGAACTTCCCTAAATGAAACTAAGACGGTCGTTTTGACGTTAATCTAAAGTAGCATTGAATTAAAATTAAATTTAAAAAATTTACCTAATATAAAATTCCTATACGATTAGAAAGATCCATTTTCACAAAAACTAAGTTGATATTTTACAGAAAAATATTTTACAATAGCATTAAAAATTTATCTTTTTTATAAAATATCTATCACAGTACCTTTTCCATTATTATTGAAGTCACAAGAGCTATCCAAAGGACAGTTTCAGGCAACACAGCAGATTGCGGTCAAACTTAGAACTCTCCTGATTCGATCGTACAGAAAACTAAACTTTTCCTCACCAGGACATTTGGTTTTGTATATTTTGATAAAATATAAATTGGCCCTGATAAAGTTAATGGATGCGCTGTGCTAGGGCCGTATAAAAAGTATCTAATTAGAGGTCAGATAAAAAACTGATAATATTCATAAACCGCGATAACTTTCATGGATGCATTTAAGTTTGTTTGCGCCTATCCACGAGTATGCAAAATAAGCACTTGTATTCAATTACTGGAAGAGGCTCGTTTTATGGAAAGTAAATATCGCGTTGGTAGTAGATTTACCGCGAAAATTCCTATAGACTGTGACACTTAGTATTAAGATAGTATTAAGTGGTGCTTGTTGAACCTACTTTAAAGAGTATCGGTATGTCTAATTTACACATAGTTTTTTACCTTTTATACGTGCAAACAGGGATTCTTAGAAATTGTTAAGCTTTATGACGACAAAGGCTAGGGGAATTCACCAGGATCCTAAAGTACCATAACATAACAGAAGAGAGTATTGCGAAAGGATCAAGTGAGTATAATCGTTAAGATTTGAGACATGGAGTTTTTTCTATCTTATATTGAAACTTTAAAACTAACTTATAAGGGTTAATGATTTTTGCACCAGTAAAAAAATATGGAAATTGATTCATAAAAGAATATTTTGGAATTATTTTGACTGTACAATTCAAAAAACAAAAAAAAAATTTTAATAAGTTTTAGGCCAACTAATTGATTTAAAGTTTTATCTCTTAGACTACTTATAAATTTTAACGACTGATCTCTTGGTAAGAGCATGCAAAAGTTCACGGAATTTGTGTGTTTTAAGTTCACTAAGATTTTCTTAACTTTAGATGATTCTATCGAAAATGTTGAAATTTGAAATATCACACTTGGATTTTAAAAAAGAACTATAATCTAATAGAAGTTGAAAGTATAATAATTTGAGAAAATATTATTAAAAAATTGAAGATGTATGTAGATGCATGATATGTTTTTATAGCCTATACAAAATAATGTAATCTATTAAAATATTTAATTTATATGTAACTCTGTAATGATATCGGGTTTATTTTTAGACAAAGCGAATAGTAAAAAATTGCAAAATTTTAGGAAATATAACAAAATCCAAACGATAAAGAATTATTGATAAAGTTTAAAGCAATATGCAACAGACTTTGAAGTAGCATGTAATAAGCTTAAAATAGCCAAATTTTTATTACTTAACTGACTTGCAGTAAAAGCAAGTTTTCATTTTGGCGTAAATGTATGTAAACGCATATTAAACTTCCACGCCAGAGAACCTTATAAAATGTGGTAAATATCAATTTAAAGTAACATTGATAAGGTTTTCGAATTATTTTAGGTATGCTGTCTTTTTGTACAATTCAGAATTAATTCTCATAATGCTTTTTTCTTTTCGTGCACTCAGAAAATAAGCACTTTCTGTGCTTTCTGTTACCATTTTATTAGTCTTTGGTTTGCTTTTTATTTTATTTTATTTTATTTTATTTTATATTATTTTTCTTTTAGTTTTTATTATTTTTACTTCTTAACAGACTTTTCATATGGGAATCTAAGGGACTATTCGACTAGTATTATCAAGATTTTGTTGAAACGTAGAATAATTAAGATAAGTTATTTATATGATAGTATAGTTCGTATTCTTCTGCAAGAAAATTAATATTAATACACTAGTAAAACTTCAGCGATTGCCATCTAAATATCATAGTGTATATTTTGTAAGCATATACAAGTAAATATGCAAACAAAATCCGATATAATTTATACTCATTTAAGCTGATAGTTATTTACTTACTGTTATTTATAGTTTTTCTTGGTTTTTAATAAAATTAATTTTGTTAGTTAATATTTTAGTATTTTATATAGAAAAAATTTTTTTAGTGTTAGTTTATTAGTATTGTGAAAGAATGTTGAAATATATTGAAAAATAAATTTTTATCAAGAAGTTTTATTTTAGCGTACCTTGTGTATCAGGGTTTATTTAATAAAAGATATAAAAAGATATTTTTCTCGATTTCATAAGAGCTAATTATTTAATATAGTTAATGTTGAATAATTATTATAAATATTTAGTTAGAAATTAAAAGTTAATCGTTTTTGAATGCTTTTTTCTTTTCGTGCACTCAGAAAATAAGCACTTTCTGTGCTTTCTGTTACCATTTTATTAGTCTTTGGTTTGCTTTTTATTTTATTTTATTTTATTTTATTTTATATTATTTTTCTTTTGGTTTTTATTATTTTTACTTCTTAACAGACTTTTCATATGGGAATCTAAGGGACTATTCGACTAGTATTATCAAGATTTTGTTGAAACGTAGAATAATTAAGATAAGTTATTTATATGATAGTATAGTTCGTATTCTTCTGCAAGAAAATTAATATTAATACACTAGTAAAACTTCAGCGATTGCCATCTAAATATCATAGTGTATATTTTGTAAGCATATACAAGTAAATATGCAAACAAAATCCGATATAATTTATACTCATTTAAATAGCTTTTACTGGTATCGGTGTCTTTGTTTTATTAATCGAATTTATTTAATCGAAAAGTTTCATGTTATTATAATAAAGAAATAAATTCTATTAAATTAATTCCTCCCGGAAAGTCTTAATGGAGGTTGTAAATCTTCTGTTTTTGAGGTACTTACAAATAATCTCAACTTTATGATTTAATTATCGTCATTAACAACCGATCCTACGTCGAGAATGGAAAGCAACTTGGAAAATTATTTATTCTAAAAATTAAGTGCTCTCCTATAGCTTAGCCGTGCCATTTTCCAACCCTACTTAAAATTCAATCCCATTTTCAACAGTATTTTGTTTCCGACACTTTGAGAATATTTTTGACAGACCATAGGCCTTTTATTTTACCCTCGGAAAGAGCATAAAAAAATTGAAAGCGCAACAGCAAAGCTTAAGGAAAAATCGATTTTTCCATTCTCCTCGCCAAGGACTAAGGTAAAATCTGGTGGCGATGTAGCGGAAATTGAACAACAAAAGGCGGAGTTAACCTAAATTTCGCCCCATACTAACACAGAATTTACACTCAAGTCTGTTTTGTATACAGGGCACAGGACGCGTTTGGTACCACCTTTTACGAAGTCCTGACGCAAAAGGATTCTTTAATGACCGCAATTTTTTGCGCTTTGGATGCTTGCCAACGGAGGCATGTCGGTGCTTCTTATCCTGTAGAAAACTCTAGAGGTACCAAGAAATAGATCTATAAATAGAGAGGATTCATATTTAATTCGCTTGAAGATGTTATTTACACGAATAACCCTTGGTGACACTTGGTCAAAACGAGAAATATCGATCATGTAGGCAGATGATAAAAGTACAGCCCATTTATAGTGCAAACATTCCTAAAGATGCTGAAACTGTCAGCATGAATTGGGGATGTCGTTCACATTATCTTAGTTTCCAGCAATATTTTATTAATGTTATTCAACTAATGTTATTGTCAAGGTGTAGGTGCCGAACAAGGTATGTTTTCTAATTTTCACTTCATATATGGGTTTCCCACCCCAAACTAACAATAAGTTACAATCCTCACAGTTTACTTTAGATCTTGTTGTAAATTTAACATTTAATACGAATTCGAAAACGGAAAATTTGCATCAAGTAAAGTGAGCTTGGAAGTATTTAAAAAAAAACTAAAAGTATGTTGTTATTGCTTATGATTAATTGGCTTAAGGGAAGTTTACTATCAAACCACCGTAAAACGGGCTTACTTGATTTAATTTTTTGTTGGTAACTTTTTTTAACGTCCAAAATGTATTTTGTTTTTGTTTCAATAGAACAATGTGCCCTCGGCCGACAAATGTGTAACAAAATCACAACTCACCTCACCCCCACAATGATATATTTAAAAAAAAAAATGACAAAGTAAATAACCTCTTCGACAAGGCATTAAAATTTAGCTTTTGATAAAGATCCTAAGCGTTGAGGTTATTTTGACATCATTTTGATAAAAAAAATAGTGTTTTATGCATTACACATAGATTTAATGACTGACTGGGTGATGAGTCAAGTGATCGTAAAGCTACCTCTCCCCGCACTATATGCAATACAATTAGAAACAGGTTCATGACAACCATAATTAGTCCTATGTGGCGACACGTACAGTAAAACGAATTGGTCTTTCAGGTGCATATAAATTGATTAGGGACAATAGTTCAGGAAATTTAATTCTAAAAGACAGAATATCCTTCACAAGCACAGTACTAGTTACTTCGCGTCTGAATTTTAAACATGACATACCTAAAAGTATTCTTTTTATATATGTTTGATAGTAAGGGCACCATATTACAGATATTCGGTACGGTACGGTAACCAATGTAAAATAAATGGGCATAAGTTATTGTGGAGATTTAAAATTATTAATGTTGCGTTTTAAAAATCCTAAAGCCTGAAATGCTTTTGTGACGGAAAAATCTATATATAATCAGACAAAATTGTTTTGAAAATAACCCAGTCATCTACAGACCTAATTTTATAGAATAATTTTAGGTCGTCAGCAAATAATAAGCATTTAACGGAATAGAAGTAATCGAGAACATTATTAAAAGCAACAAAGATAACAACGGTCCCAGGTGACCTTTGGGAATGCCGGAGTTTACATAATTGCTGTATAAAATCCAAGGTTACTTAATTTATGTATTAAACATAATATATTAACTCTATCAAAGGCTTTAATAAAGTCGGCATAAATAACATCTACTTGGCAACCATCCTCCATTGTGCTAATTACATAGGTTGAGAAAGCGCTAGATTGGTTCGTCCAGATATGAAGTTGTGTTGTTGATGACAAATAATTTCCTTAACCATGAAAGTGAGCTTAGGGATATTTTTCATTATAGATACACAAATGTTATTAGTAACTTGAGATTTAGAGTTAGATTTAAAAATTGCAACAATATATGATATTTTCTACGTATCCAAAAAGCCAATCCGAAAATCCATTTGAAGAGATCATAAGATCATAAGATTTATTATCATTATATTCAAGTACTTTATTTTTAAGGTAAAACCAGAAAACTGTACTATTAGATGTTATATTCGATTCAATTAAAAACATATCTATATTGTTTGCATAAAAACCTGTGCATTGAAATTCCTCTTAGCACCCTGAATAATAATGAAAGCAGTTAAAACTATAACACCAACAAAATTTGGTAGACTTATGTATAGTATAAACATTATTAAAGTTTTATATAAAAACATATAAACATAAAGATTCAAAGCTAATGAAAAACCAATGTAACATTGACGAAATCAACGAATAAATCAGAGTTTCTTGAGTTAAATTTATCGTCAATGTTGATGAAAATGAATAGTTTTTTATTGTTTTTAAATTCTTCTACTTTTTTGGACAAAAGTTTAATATTATTTTTCAATTTTAAAAACAAAAGATAAAATTATCGTTACAGTATTACTCATGGATGAACGTGCTACTTAATAGAGATTTTAAGAAGTTGTTAGAGATGAATAGAAAGAATGCTTTCTATCGAATCTGAGTTCTAGTTCTTAATCAGCAATTTAATTCTGATCGAGTTACAAATCAATTCAAGTCTTGTCGAGTTATAAATCTACCTACATTTTTTTATTATAAATAATACATTATATAAACAGTATACTCCAATCTTTTATCGTTTTATCGTTTTTTCATGTTGCTATTTATTGAAAAATATTTTCTAATAGCTATTACATCATTTAACATGAAAACCATTGATTTTTTTAAATTCATAGATAAACTGAAGTGACGCAAATATTTTTCTACGATCATGCGCATATTGTAGGAGAGTACATAGCTTTACTACATTTTATATTTTCTACATAATTAAAATCTTTAATGTGTAGGTACGTTAAAATCAAAATTTTTTTAATTTTTATAAGTTTCTACATATTCAGGCTTACAAGAGAAAAACAATTGTATTTTAAGAAATTATTGAGTTTTTCAAAACTGAGCCTTTATTGGTTTAACGTTTTGATCCACCGAAATAAGAAAAACAAAATAGGATATCCCATAAACCTTTTAATGGAGTTTCGAATCAGATCAGTCTCTAAAGCCGCAGTTTAAACTTATTCGAATTAGTTTCACTTTTTGCCTCTGACCAAATCTCATCGTTGTAGGATGGGGACTGATATAAAACTATTGTATTATAAGGACAAAACTTCCTGACATTAATTAGGAATCAGAAGGATGTAGGATGAAATAATTTTCCAGCTGTACGGCTAGGTTTATTTGACTGGCGGTGGTGTGGATCGATAAGGAATTCATCTCATTGTCACGGCGATGCTGGCCGGCAGTCCCTGAACCTTCCACCTCAATAATTTGCCTGAACGTAAATTAAAACTCGATTAAATGGCGTCGGTGGGAGTTGAGCCTTTTTTTTTCTTTTTTTTTTTGTAATCCTCGGAAAATTTACTTAAGCGAGCTTTAAGCTCCGCCTCAAAAATGGCTTCCCTTATGACGTCATAGATCTCGTCTACATCCCCAAAAAACGTACCTACATTGGTGGAGACTCCCCCTGGAAGCGCCCCTCATGAAACCCGCATAGAGACCTGGTGAGTGCTCGTGGGGACAAATTTTCATAGCTCTGGAGAACGTCAGACAGTTTAGCTGGTTGTCCTGTCCGTCCTGGTCGAGCCCTGGAGTAGAAAGGATAATTCAAGCAGAGTCCAAGTTGCTTAGTTTGTTCAGTGCTATTGTTCGCTTAAATGAAAATCGGGCAGCGGTCTATTTCTATTGAGCTTATTTAGTTGGAACAAAAGTGAGGAAGCCCCGCACCTGGATTTAATGATCCAGTCGCTGTAGATTTTAGTTCCTAGTTCCGTAGATTAACCCTGGCTGTTCGCCGCTTCACTGGTTGGAGCTCAGCCGTAGTGACCTCGTAGTTTAGTGCTATCGTGTGAATTCATCCCCCATCGATCATTAAAAACCGCCAAAGTGATTCTCATAAAGCAGTACATCGAAGATCTCCGAAAGCTAATTGGTAAGAGCCCTTACGTAATATCCGCGGCCCTCTATCTAGACCGAGCACTCCAACAACGGCGGGGTAACGCGGAGGCAGGTGGGTGGGATCGTGGGCGTTTGCAACACCTCTTGGTGGCCACCATCTTTGAAAGCGTTGCATAACCAACCGGAACACCTTTCAGTTCCAATAAATCGGACTCGTTCTGCAATGAACACTGGGGCTCAAATCCCTCTAATAAAACCGATATGCTGAAAGATTTATCGTTTTTCTGAAAAATGGAAATTTAGCTCGCAATTCTAAAACGAAATCGATTATTTCAGCTTTTCATGAAGCATACTCTTTTTTCTTTTATATTCTGAGCCCTATTGTTTAAAATATTTCTGAATATCCATTTGAAATGCTTTGCTCTAGAGAATTAAATCGGAACTATTTTAATGCTTTTTAAACTCTTTTGAATTGTTTTGTATTGTTCATTATGTTTAAAGCACTTTACATAGTTGTTACGTAATAAATTAAACTAACCTTTTGCTTGAAAATTAATATTACATTATAATAAAAACATTGTTCTTTATGACTTAAATTTTTTATGGAAACCTATTATATAAAGTTAACTAACAAAATTGTGATATTTTTGGATGTTTTCAATTGTTCATTGTTGCGTGATACTGATGTCAAAATAGGAGTGTGATATTAATTTCTAAAAAATTGCTGTTTTCATCACTTTGGTAAAAATACACAATTTTAGAAATACTGAAGGTTTTTTACCTATTCTAGACACACCCATGCATACTTATGCAGTCATCTTTCCGGATTAAAGAAAATGTGCATTAATTAAGCAGTAGTCTTTCCGGATCAAAGAAAATATACATTAATTTTAAGGAAATAGCAAATGATATTAAACGACTTTCAAGGCCTTTTTCCTACAAAATTTTGAAATATCCTACTATCATCGACTTCTAATATTTTTAGTATTATTTTCAAAAAGTTTTTATACCATATACAAAGTATATATGTATGTAGCTTTTGAAGGAGATTTTGAAAAGAGATTCAATTTAAATAGTAAAATTTTAATCAGTTTTCACTTGTTTTATAAATACAATGCTCATTTCCAAATGATCCTACTCAAAAAATATCATAAAAATCAAAATTTGGAAGTTGATAAATTAAATTACGCCACAACTTCATATATACAACCCATAACTATGTTGCATATGAACGTATATACTTTTAAATTTTACAACAGCCTTTTATACTATTGATACTATTGATAATTGAAAAATTAAATCCTGCCATCGACTTTATCATCATTTATTCTTTAATATAAATAATTTAATAATTTAATTTTTTATTTCAGAGGAGAAAATGTCGCTCAATCCTCACAGCTACAAACTGTCGGACAGGACTGGACGGCTGACCGCCCAAGGTGAGTGGCTTTAAATAGTTATGTACATATATACTTCATAAAGCTAATATAAAAAATTAAGCAGAAAAAACCAAATATGCTACCTTGCATGATGTCTACTTTATCCAATATTGTTCAGTAATATTGTCTTAAAAATCTTCTTTTGAGTCAGAAAACAGGTGATATTGAATTATTTAAAAGAAGCTTTAGCGTCAACGTAATTTAATCTAACTTATATTAAGGAATTAAATTAAATTGAATAAAACTATTTTGTATTTCTTGGACGAAATACGATATATAATTTATCTAAAACTATTCTGTTCTAATTTGTCCCAAATAATTACGTAAATATTTAATTACAATTCAATATGTTTGTGCAATATTTTAAAATACAATAATAAGGGTTAAACATTTTTCAAGAATCGCAATATTTGGTAAATATGCAGAAGAAATTATTCCCTGCAGTATAATTAAAAAGCTTAATTTATTACGCTGGTGCACAAAATTCTTGCATAATTGTTAATTGAGGATTTAAATTCTACGCATAGAAGGATTAGGGTATTTCTTTTAATGGAAACTAAATCTCTTGCAATTAGGGGAATTACCACAGAGGGTCCATAATAACTTTTAGCTCCCTGATTAATTAAAATAAAGATGCTGCTCCCCTCAAACACTTTTTAAATAACTTTTTGTTCTTGAGTAAAATAAACCAAACTTTGAGAAAGGCATTTTCCAAAAAGGTAATCTGTATCAAATAAATTTTCTTTAACATTTCTAAGCAGGAGGTCTAATTTCATGTAATAAAGAAAATTGCTTGTGCTTATCGCAGCTAAAGAATGTGAAGCCAATGGCTCTCCCCTTATCTAAGGTCTGTGGCCTACTTTGTGTGAGAGTAATTTGCGATAGAATAGCTTTTCTTAAGCACCGCATCTTAGGTGGCGTCTTTTACCAATAGAAAGAAAATATGTAGTCGCTTTTCGAAGAATTGTATATCTTCTTTCCTTGCCCTAAGAACTACAAAATCTTTTTAACAACACGATTTAGCTCAAGGAGCTTCTTAGGTGGAACTACATAGAAAGAAAAGGCTTTTACCAATGTTAGACAATATTTTTCCAGAAAATTGGCTTCTTTTCAACTCATCGAATTTAAGAAGTTTTGGGAATGTCTGATTTTAATTAAATTCTTGGGATTAGATGGTCGAGTATACGAAATCAACTTTTTAGAATCTAGAGGCTTTAAAACCCAAAGCTACCTTTTCAATCTCAAAGCATTTCTTGATAGAGCTCATAGAATCTGATATTTTAAAACGAATTAAATTAGATTTTGTATGGGTTTTGTATGAGTAGATTACGTAATCTTCAAATGATAATACACGAATTAGTCCGTGCTTTTAGGAACTATTGGATTGAAAGGCATATGCATAGACCATTATTTAAAATTGAGATGAAAAAATAAATAATAGCAAAACATTATAAAAAGAGTCAAAGGCAGATGAAACATAACGTTCAGGTATAAAGAATACCATAAATCTACACCATCATATAAAGCATTTAGGGCACAAGCTTTTCATAAGCATGACCCAAGAGTTTATTAGTTTCGTAACAAAACGTAGGTTATTTTATTTATAGAATAAAATATTAATTTAATTTCTGATATGATAATAAATAAATTGTTATGGGCCACATCTAGGAATTATCGATTTTAATGAAAATCGTTATGGTATACACTTTTGAATTTCTAAAAATTTCCTAGCTGAAACTTTTTTTTATTTTTAATTAAAAATTAAAAATGTTATAAGGTTACAGAAATTGTTTGTCGCAAGCACGAATTTCTTCTTATTGAGAAGTATAATTCCAAAAAATCATTATTATTACCATATCTTAAAAGAATTTCCGAACGCGACAGGATTTTTAATATTGTTCAAATGAATGCCTTAATCCTAATCCCGAAATAAAATGTGTATTTACTATTGAACTATGAACTAAATTATAGGTCTCTTTAAGTTTTTCCAAAGGACAAGAATTTTTTAAAATAATACTTAACAATAAAAATGCATAGACCGTGGTAACGAATTGAATTTTGGACTATGGTTTTATATCACATCCTTCGCAGATTTTATTAACGATCCTAAATTGGGTGAAATCTCAAAATTGAGTATATGAATATACTGTAACATTACATAAAATATTGTTAAGCAGTGTTATTTACAGAGCCGGCGTTAGGCTAGGGTGCGATTAGGCGAACGTTCAGGCTGTTACCTTAAAAAAAATATTTGTATCACTTCAATTTAAATAGTACAAGAACCAAATTTATAAAGTGTTCATTCTCTCCTCAGTTAATTTGGGAACTTTTCTGCATACTCTTAAAATTAAAAAAAAGTAATAAAGTATGGCTTTCGTTCTCCTAATTTGCTGACATATTTTTAGTCTTTTAAACAAGCTATAAGAATTATTTGGTAATAATTAGTACTTTATAGCGAGGTTAGATGTACGTAGTCAGATTTTTATAAGCAGTTAAATTGAAATAATTCCTTCTGTTATTGTATCCATAATATTTCAGTTTATCTTTCCAAGTTCTTAATTCACACTTCTTAATTATATCTGAAGTTTAAGACGTATAATAATAAAAATATGAATCTGTCTACCCTATTGTTTTTTTCATCAAACGTGTTTTAATTCCTTTCTTATTAATATAGGTCCCTACGCAGGGGGATTCTCCTACCCGTAACAAAATTTGAGAGTCATGACATTCCGTGAGTTTGCTTGGTTGGGTCAAACTTTTGATCATATTAAGAGGGGGAACTATGTAGTCCTCGTTCGTACAAAAAAACAACAACAAAAAAAAAAGCATTAGTTGTAAGCTTAAAGTTATACAGTGAGCATTCTCCCTGAGTCTGAGGTTAGTGTAACGCTTACAACAAATTTTATACATATTGTTTTTGAAATGCTAAAATTATATTTCTTACTTTGTTTAATCGCATACGTTGAAAAATAAATTTTAAGTACTTTTCACATGTCTTTACCCATTTTTCAAAATATCGTTCTCCAATACAAACAATGAGTTAACAGCATTAATTTAAATTTCTGGGTGCCTGTAACTCATGTCTTTTTAGTTTTTTTTAGATATATAATTAAATATAAAGGGTGGTAAAAATAAAGCAGGCGGAGGAAAAGCAAAGCTAAGATCAGGCCGCGTTATAGGTACATGTTCTTAAAAAAATTATATGCAGCTGCATCACAAGCTGGGGTTAAGTGCCTTCCCCTAACATTCCTTTCTAAAGGAGCAGTGTATATCGAAGGATTTTCGATATTTTATTTAAAATAACTGAAATTCCAGGCATACCCCAAGTGCATTCGAATTCGCCGATTAGGGAGAAATCTATTCTATATCAGCGCAATGCCACCCCATCGTTCCTCGAGGGCCCTCCTACAGAGAAGATTCCTCTGACGTGTAAGTGAATGTAATATCCTGTGACTAAACGGTTTATACCTTCCTCCGTACGGATGCGTGCGCGTCGAGCACATTCCCGATGGCTTTTTCCTTGGTTTGGCGGAAGCGGAGGAGGGGGCGGATTGCCTTTTTATATAACACGGTTGACTTACGTCAATTTATCACGGCCGCTATTGCTGGCGAGGACACTTGCGTCCCTACCAGCGCTCGACGAAGTTTGTGGGTGACATGTTTGCCCATTTGTCACAAATTTGGCTTGAGTGGCTTGCCGTGGACTTTGTTTGCCCAGCATCACTTGGCACGGTGTTTTGCTATTGTAAAACTATCTTCTGGTGTGCGCATCTCCCACTTCTGAGGATGAAGGTGACCCATTCGTCCTTAGGGGAGAAGTCTTTGGATCCCATATGCTTTTCACTCGAACTACAACATATTTCTACTTAGACTTAGATTTTGTCATTCGTTGTACCTTTATTGTCTTTATTCATACGAAGGGTGGATTATACGTATTTAGGTTACATAAATTTTAATAAAAGCCACAATCTTTAGTTGTAGGTATCTGTGACCATTTTATAACGTGTAATATTTCCAAAAGGATACAAACCTCTACTTGAAATTTATGAATTTGATTTATATCGTAAGGATAAATGTTGTGGACTTCAGTAATGATCTATTATTTTATTCGTGAAATCTAACAGACTATGAACTATGTTTTCCTCTATGGAAAAAATTCTTTTGACGCTTTTTCTTTCGAAAATGTTTATTCTATTCAAGATTTATCTTCTATTTATTGTGTATTAATTACATAGTATTTAAATACTTTGGTATTACCTTTGACAAAACGCTCACCATTAGCACAAATATAACCTCCGTAATACATAAAACAAACGAATTAATAAAAACAATGTATCCATTTAGAAACAGAAGATAGTTCAACGTAAGAGTATAACCCTGGAAAACAAACTCGTGATCTATAAAGTAAATTTTCAAGCTATTATGCTCTATGCTGCTCCAATCTGGTCTCAATGCGCAAAGACTCATTTAAACAAATTACAAGTTTTACAATACAAAATTCTTAAAATTCTCAACCTCTGAACTATACGTGCTAAAGTCGAATCAAAAACAGATAAATTAAAACGCATTGTTGACAAATTCTTAAAAAAATGTTCATGATCTGAAAATCCCCCAATTAGAGAACTAAGAAGATAATAGGATAGTTAGGTTTTAATTAGTATGTAAGAATAGTTCTTTATTTCTAATTTACTCTCTTAGTTTCTTCTAATTAGTTTTCTCCCAATATTAAATAAGTGTCATTAACTTAAGCTTTACTCTTCTGGTCAGGCTATTCGAAATTATTAAAGATGAGAAGAGATGAGAAGAATTTTAGTTATCTTTGATTTCAAGAAAACGAAAAACCAACCGTTCGGCATTTAACACTAGATTTTCGGAACCCGCCAAATTTATTCAGGTTACATATTTCGTGTTAAAATTTACAGCAGTAGTAAATATTAATTTTGGATGAAGAATGTTATTTTTAATTGAATTGATAATACAGAGGTATGCCTTTTGTGTATTTTCTTCGAGCCTCCCATTTCAACTAGAAACTTACGTTTGAAAATCTCTATCAATCGTACGATAAATGTCCGTAAATCTAGTGTTAATTTGCCATTTGCCACAAGGAGTAGCGTGTGGTAAATTAGTACTTTCTCCATATGCGTAATATAAAAAATCTTTAGATGTCGAGGATTTTAAATCTTTTTTCTGTTCCGAAGAACCCAGACAGAACCCGGAATAAAAGTTCAAGCAAGAAAAAATGAAAACGTGCCAAAATAACATTCATTTTTTAAAAATATTTTTATGTTTATGGATTTTTAGTCAATACAAATAAAATGAAATTTAATTGATGTTAAGAAGCCTATTAGTTTTGCTTTTATTTTAAGCATGTGATCTAAAAAATGATAAAAGTGCTTATGCTTGAAATCGCTTGAAATTGAATAAAATTAAAAAATTGTCGACTTAAAATAAGAAATATTACCATGGTTTCATAATCCTCTTCCGAATCAGCGCTTTGGTAGTTACATTTGATTACTTTTGACTACACCTTTGTCTTGAAAATATGTTAGAAAAATTGAATTTGCAAACAAGGTTTTCTCCCCTTCGCAGTAAAATATTCGATTCATCACACACTTTCTTCCTGGGGTACTTTTCCACGACAGTGCCCGAGATAAGCTTCCACCGGTCATAAAAACCTGATAAAAAACATAAATTCTCCTCCCTAAAATTCGTTCCCAATGGGGCTGGAGATACTTTCCTTAATCCCACAATAGATGAGAAATTGATTTTCTTACTCTACATTCCTGGTCCCTTTACTACATTGCATCATTATTCGACCATCTCGAGCGGTAGAGAAAGTTCCTTATCGCAAATTTTTGTCTTTTTCTTTCAGAAATATTGCCGCACGTTGTGACAGCCATCCCAGAGACACGAGAGTTCCTACTGAAGATCATTGATGTTCTCCTAGACTTTGTAAAATCTACAAACGATAGAAATGAGAAAGTTTTGGACTTTCACCATCCGGAGGACATGAAAAGACTTCTTGACTTGGATCTTCCAGACCGTGCTCTAAATCTCCAGCAGCTAGTCGAGGACTGCGCCACCACACTTAAGTACCAAGTGAAGACTGGTAAGTAAACTAATTAAAGGCAATCCTCTGCAAATGAGCTAGCAAATTAAATTATGCACCCGCACAAATTATGCAAGCCTGGCAGGAGTGGTACCAACGTCACCGCCAGGGGTTTTTGGACCCCCAGCTTCCGAGTAGGTTGCTTTCAGACTGTGGTGGCATTAGCCGACAAAATCCAAACAAAATGTGCATCCGAGGAGATAACGAGGCCTCAAAGACCATTTTATGGGCCATTGAATATTGAACAGTGGCACCACCTCACCTTTCAACCGCAGGCGACATCTGCCCTGCACTCCCGACCACTATTGAGCTCTCAGACTCAAGAGCAGCGATTTATTTTTGGTGAAAGGGTTCGTCTCAAGATAATTCAATTCTCCCGATCTGATACGCGACTTTTCCCTTAAAAAACCAAGGACAGGAGTCGCTGAAGATGATCAATCAAGCCGAGCATTGTGTTGAGGTAGACAGCTCTCCTGCCGCCTAATAATCGCCTATTCAAGGATATCGAAGTGGGGCGTCGAGCATATTCACAGCATAAGGAAGGACTATTTATGTTTGTGTATCTAAGTGGGAACGTAATCCTAATCTAATCTCGGACACGTGACCGCAAAAGGCATACAACACCGGCGGCGGTTTGGAACACAGCGGAAATTCCGGTCGGTTCGGGGAAGTGTTTGGCTTCGAATAGCCCACCGGGTAGATTGAATCAAACATAGTTGTGGCAACAATTTCGAGAGGATGAACCGCCCTTTGCCATAATTAAATAAAATTTAACCTGAATAAGGGGCGGTGGGATTTGATTGTGTTAATACCAGCCAATAGCGAGCGATTCAGCTTTTATTAAAGATTAAAGCTATATTGTTCTGGCCACAACGTGACTTGTACCATATAAGGGCTTGTAAGGTTAATTCAAATCAATATAGTAAAGTTTGGATCAGAAATTTTGAATACAAATTCAAACTTTTTTGTGTAACCCTTTGACCATTACACGCCGCAAAAGGATAAAATCTCAAATGTTTTTAAAAGGTCAATGCAATTTCTTTCTCTTATTTATTTAACTTAATATATATTATTAAGGGTATACGTTTACAAAATCGAAAGATTCATTATTATACGTGTTTTTCGAATAGTTTATAAAACATTATTTTAAAACTTCGTTTGACAAATAGTGAGTTCGAGTAAAATACTTTCACTATTTCGGTGTCCTCATATACATTACCTACCACTTTTCAAGGTTTTGATAAAGAGTATGCATTATGAGATTTTTAACAGTACCTCACATTCAATATCACTAAAAGTTCATCCAAAACAAACACAGCTGCTGATCTTGTTTAGAATAGACCTCTTAGAAATATTGAATATTAAACTAGGCCTTTTAGCTTTCCTAGGACCGGTTTAAAGGTCGACAGATAACGCAGAGAAAACTGTAGGTTACAGGAATTATGCTTCTTTCTTAAAAATCCAAGTATACTGGCTGCTCTTCTGTGAAAGTGAAACTTTGCCCTTAAACTGCTTTGTACGAACCCATTATGCTTCAAAGGCTTTTAATTTTCCCTAAAGAGTGGCATCTCAAGTGCATTGCGTGGGATGCGTCCTCGTTAAAGGTAAAAACAACTCGACTCCAGTGTACTATTAAGTGGGGATGGGTTCGGGATTAAAATCATCTCGGAATGATGGGGCTTTAATCAAAATCCGTTGTTATTTTCTGACTCGCTGCACTGATCCCCTACAGTGCCAAGAGGGCTCTTTCGCCCGCTTCTGAATCTAGTGGCAAGGGCGAACACATTCTTCCCGTCCAGCGAGCAGAAAAAGAATCCTTTTATCCGAAAAATAGACAGATATCCGGTGAATGGGGCGGCAGACTCCCTGACTTGGGCCTTTGTACAGATGTTTTCCCGTTGGCTATACGCCCGCTGTTTTGTACGTCTTAATGCCACGACTTATGGCACCAAAGATGTGAACGGAAGCTGACATCTCGAAATAGGGGGTTCTCCGTCGGCGTACCAAGTACCAAATTGCAATTCTATAGGGGCGATCTCGGCTATTAGCTGTTAAATGAGCATTTGATTACATACTCAGGTCGAGTTAATTGATTCTTGTATCGGAAGTGGGTTTGCAAATTATAGAAACCTATTTACATATAGTGGCATTTCTTTCTTCCTCATACGAATGCATATTGAATTTAAATAAAGAGTAATACACACTCCGATTAACTTAATGTGCCTAAAATATCCACAATCTGAATGTGTACTACTTTTCGGCTTTCTAGTGCCGTACAAAAATCGTACAAAGTGTCCTCTTTACGTTTTGCTCTTCTTTTCATATCTGATATTAAATATGTAAGTATATTAATATAAAGCAACAGTATAATCTAGGAGACAATGTTTTTTTTAGTGAATAATAACTATATGGTGAAATTACCCGCCAAAGTACATATTAAAAAAGTCGGTTGTGTATATTTGCAAAATCTTCGTGCTGACTAATAAAAAATGCATTTATTTTTATATTTAATTGCTTGACTGAAGATTAAATTCTGTAGCTGTCGTTCTTTTAATCCGTTTAATAAAGGAGTCCAATGCAATTCTTTAAAATTTTATAAACTTTTATTATAAAGAGCATATAGCAAAAAAATACTTCCTTTAAAAAATTAAATTATTTTTAAGATACTCCTTGCATGTAAAACTAGGATTATTCTTATTATATAGATCTTATTGATTTATCTAGAAAATATAAGAAGAAGGTGATGTTTCTTTTATAGCTAAAGTATCTTATAATACTTATTTTTTTATTAGAATTTCCTACATAAATAATTCAAAAAGTCTTTCGGAAACAGCACCAAGATCAAACTTACTCGAATTAAGATAACTGAAAAGCTTGTTATTATGCGAATCAAAGAGCATGAAAGTTTTCTCATTGAATAAATCGGGATTATAACAGACCTTTATACGGGTCACTGCCTCTTGCAATCCCACTCCACTTAAAACCTATGGCCAATCATAAGAGGAGAAACGTGACTGAATAAATTTTGATTTCATTTAACCTTAAGTTGTCAAGGACTGTAATAAGGATCTAAATTTATTCTTGAGTAAATAAACCGTAAGTCAAAGACAAATAAAAAAAGGACTCTTGTCTCTTTTTATCACTGTGCTGATTCCCTTTTATTTGCATATGTCCTAGATTTGTATACTGAAGGTAGATGTTATTTTTCCATTCGGATCACTTTGGTTATTATTATTATTATTATTATTATTTTTAATGCGCATTGCTTTAACTTTTTACAAACCAACATTTTGCGTTTCTTCTCAAACGGAAATAAAATTGCGAATTTTCAAACGTATCGTTGAAATTGACTACCTTTAACTCAATTAAATCGGTTAATCTTATAACATAACTAAACCATTACAACATATAAACTTTGTTTCAGGCTTTTAACAATTACTTCACCGCTTTAATTTGTTGTAGAGTTAAGTCTGAGTCTGTGCCCATGTTAGAATTGTTTATTACTAAAGGGCAGGCTTATAGAATCTAAAATTCTTGTAAATTTATAGGAATTTTGTTTCCCGTAGAATTGATAACACAATTTAGTTAAAAATTTGTATATGGTTTCATTCATTCCTTTAATTCTAGAAAAATATATTTTTGATTTAAAAATGGCATTGCAATGGCACGAGGCCTAAAATGCTGCAGAGTCTAGCGTTTGTTGTACTGATGTGAAAAAAATTTTTCATATTCCAAAAAATCACAATTCATGCATGAATCATAAAAAACTGAAAAAACAAAGAAATTGAGCAAATGGCAGTCTTTAAAAAACACAGTTCGAGTTTTAGAACAACCTTTTGACTTTTGATCGAAAGAAAAAATATTTTTTCCGAAATATTTTTAAATTTTCATGGTTCGCGTAATATGTGTTCAAAATTTCAGTGGAATCGATCAATAATTTTTTCAGTTATCCCATACGCCAACTTTGAAAAAGTAGTTGCGAGAAAAATGAGTTTAAAGTTTTGAAATATTAAATGTCTCTGATTTTAATGATTTACTTAGATATCAAACTAGGGACCATGCAGTAACCTTTCGGTTCTTTTGTAACAGTCGTTTCTTCTGTAAGTTGCCTCCGTTACGTTTTGCGCGTTGAATAGTGAACCTGGTGTGCAGTGAATGACCTCACATTCAGTTGATTAATTGCTCACAACTTTTAAAAGGCGATGCTAACGATTTATGAAAACAAAAATTAGAAAATTCTATATGTATAAGGGAATATATGTAAGTATGAAAAGATTTATACTCAGAAAAAGGGACTTCAAACTGAATAAATGAAATATTTTAATTTGTACTTCAGCATCAGATTTCGCGAGTTTCTTTGTCAATTAAAGTTTGTTCAAAGATATAAATCCTGTATAATAATCATACATAAATCCCGTATACTACCATTCATAAATTACTAATTAATAAGTACCAATTATTTGAAGCAAATTAGTCGCCAGGGATTTAGTTCTTAGGCGAAGTAAAAGTCCACGTCCACTATCTTCCGAAGTTTAGGTCACTCTATAAAAGAGGAATATTTTGTGTCGAAATAAAAATTTCAAATGTAGTTAAGTGAAGGGAGTACCTCAGTTAAATCTAAGTTCCACTTAATTTCGGTCTCACAGCGAGCTCTTTAAATCGAGGCTTACAGACGACGGTTCCATTAAAAGCAATTTGTCACAGGACTCAAAATGTGCCCATCGGCTTATGTTGCACTCCCCGAAAAGCGTCGTTATTTCTCACAATCCAATATGATGTAGACGTCAAACACTGACAAGAGATTAATTCCCCTTGGAGTTTTCGTCCGGCACCCTTGGGGGAGCACATTTCTATTAGGAAATCCTGAGGATTATTCCGATACATTTGCCGCGAATTAAATTGCGCTAGTACCGCACTAAGTCTGTTTGCATCCTCTGTCTACGTCGCTCACATCTGGACTGATTCAATGACAATCGATTTTGCATCTTTTATGTAGGTCATCCCCATTTCTTCAACCAACTCTCGTGTGGCTTGGACTTGATCTCAATGGCTGGAGAATGGTTGACTGCAACTGCCAACACGAACATGTTCACCTACGAAATAGCCCCCGTTTTCATTCTTATGGAGAACGTGGTGCTAACAAAAATGCGCGAGATCATCGGATGGAATTGCGGCGATTCGATCCTCGCTCCAGGGGGCTCCATCTCCAACCTCTATGCCTTCCTGGCGGCTAGGCACAAGATGTTCCCAGGCTACAAAGAGCATGGATCAAAGGCTCTGCCCGGCGAGCTGGTGATGTTCACCTCTGACCAATGCCACTACTCAATAAAATCCTGCGCTGCTGTTTGCGGACTTGGCACCGATAACTGCATCATGGTACCTTCGGATGAAGTCGGCAGGCTAATCCCACAGGAACTTGAAAGGCTAATCCTAGAGCGGAAGCAACGGGGCTACGTCCCATTCTTCGTGAATGCAACCGCTGGAACGACTGTCTTGGGAGCTTTTGACCCACTAAATGCTGTTGCCGATATTTGCCAAAAGTATGGACTGTGGATGCACGTTGATGTAAGCCTAGTTATTAAGAATTTGCGAAATAATCATTCTTTTTTAAATTAACTCTTAATTAGACAACAATTATCAATGAAACACATTCAATTTTATTGAAAACACATTAAATTTATAAACATAGGTGAAGTTGAGCCACTATGATCAGAACAAATTTGAATCAAAACTAAATATTTATGAAAATAGCATTGTGAAAATTAAATCAATGCTTATATAGCGAAAAACCTAAAAATTCTGAAACGTAAAAACATATTTCGTGATTTTAAATTACTTTGAAAAGTGAAAACAATAATATCATCTGTATAGTTTGTTTATTTTTAACCAAATTTAAATTGGGTTATTAGTAACCTGACTTAAAAATTTAATTCATTAATGTTTCTATTTAAATTTTTAAGGCGAAACACTTTTTCTCCATTTCTCCCTATTAACTCGTCAGGGTGAATTTTTAGTGAGGAATCATAAATATTGGTTTAAATTTTTATTTAATTAAACATCATTTATTTTATATCGAAACCAAGAATAGATTGAAAAAGCAATTATTATATAAACAAATCAATATTTAGTTTACTTATTTTAGCTTTTAGCATTGTTACTAAATAAGTAAAAAAGTAATTTTATAAATTCAAAACAATAAATTTCCAATAAGGTAAAATAATCGTTCTTCCATTCTACAAATTTTTTGATTTTATTGCTAAAAGATTTAAATATAGTTACAGTGAATAGTTAAAACATTATAATTTATTTTCATTTTCAAACTATTCTTAAAATAACTTAACCAAAGTATGTATATATGACAACATATCTGAAGAGGTTAAAATAAAAGAAATTTTATATACCCCTTTATATACGGAATTATAGTTCCACATTTGATTATTTGGAATAACAAATCATAAATTTTCACTATACCTTAAAGACATGCACTAAAATATATAATACATATATACATAGAAGAGTAGGACTTATTTATTCCTTTAAAAACGACATATTGAATTTAAATCCTCTTCTTTCAGGCTGCTTGGGGCGGTGGACTGTTGCTATCACGAAAATACCGACACCCCAGATTGACTGGAATTGAAAGGTGAGTGATTGATCATTTAGCTTTTTGGGCCGCTCGTGCCCGTCATAAAGAAAAATGAAAACATCTGCAGCTCTTGAGCTTTTGTCCCTTCCTCCGAAGGTCCTGCAGACGCGGGAGTTACAATAAAAGGACCCCGCATCACAGATGCTACCATCCGTGCCAGGGGATGACTTCCGAATTGTTTGCTTTCCCCTTTTTGGGCAGAAGTGCCTGAAATAATCAGAGCTCTCGTAAATCAAGGAATGGTGCACTTAATCGCCTTTTAATTGGCCTGCCTGTTGTAAAACCTGTGTAGCAGACATTAAATGCAGAAATTCTCTGTTATTGCGCAGACATAATCAGGTGCAGTCTTGTAGAATTATTTATGTCTTAGGATTCTATCGATCCAGACGCATTTGCAGCATGTCTTTATACTTTAAAGGATTACAAGCAGTTTTGTAATTGCAATAAATTTGCTTTCGTAAAACATTTTCAATATACTTTACGTCATGTTTTATACTTAAATCAAATATGGTAAATAATACTGAACTATTGAAAATCACTATCGGAAACTCATAAAACAAATATGATAAAAAAAATATGTAATTAAGATCATATATATTTTACCTTCTTTTATTTTACCTCAGGTTGTTATTTTAGCAGAATTAATCTAAAACGCAGTATTTTTAGTTTTTCTCTCCGTATTCATTTGTACCATTCTTGTAATTTAGGTAAAGGTTTACAATTGCAATTGTAAAGAAAGTTCTTTTGAATTAGAAGTAGAGGCTTAACATAAAACTTTTAGACAAGGGTAATGTTTTGTTTTAAGTTTGACCGAAAAGGCTTTTAGCAATTTCACACAACAAAAAGGTTTAAAACGGAGAAAAATAAACATTCGCATAGCTCTTCATAATTAATCTTCTTCAACTCCAAATAAACTTTTCATGAGCCTGAGTATTTTTTCTACTTTAATTTATTTCTGACTCTGCCAGAAATTAATGAGCTTCTCTAGTAAAATTTTTCTGAAGGCCCATAAGCACGTGGCCGGATTGTGCTCTACGAGTCGGCTTTTCAAATTAGTAGAATTAATTAATCTCACTCAGCATATTATGGAAATGACTCCACACAAATTATCTTCGTATACTCTACCATAAAACAGGCGAGTACTCTAGAGATTTGCGTAGTTTTGATGCATTACTTATGTACTTCGTTTCAGTTTCAGCTTCCACAAATGGAGGAGACCAGGGCAATCAATTTCTTTAGTTCCTTACATTAAATCCTAGGGTTTAAGGCACATCAATAAATCTTGCTTTGAGTAGGATCAGTTGGCATCAACCGAATGAGGTCTGATGGAGAGTGCGGTCACAAAAATGAAAACTTCCTGTATAGAACTTCACCCCTCCTCGAAACACATTTTGTGGGTGACAATTTTAAAAAATTAAATTCTATCGAACGATCCTTGGTATGCAAAGAGGCTGCCTGCTTAAACATAGATAGGGGATGTGTTTGATGTGCTCCCTGATAAATTCACAAATGAGGGTAGAGGGTGATGCAGCAAGCACTGACTGATGCCCCTATTGACCCTTTTGTTTGTTGTTTACCTTCTGGATTACGAATTTGTAATTGGATTTGGATTAGCATTGCGTGAGACTGCCAAAAGTGTTAAGGATTGACTCCGTAATAGGAAAATTTATTTTCAGAATTCAAAATTCAAGGCTATATATATAGGGGACCCCAATATGTCTCGTTTCTCTATTTTTTTACTTGCATATTAAACGTATGAATTGTATTTAAACGCAAAAAAAGTACGTGTGAATTTTTTAAAACTAAATATTTTCTTACGAAATATTGTTAAGAAAAATCCCTGTTTAACCAAAAAGAATTGTCAGTACAATCTACACCATTTGCGTTAGATTAGATTTTTTGGATATTTTATTTCCAATCTGAAATTTACCAAAATGGGACTTTCTTGCAAAAAATAAGGCAACCGTGTCTTCTGTTTCTAAAGTTCATGCCTTCAAATTTGGCAAAACAATTTCAAATCCTGTCAAAGCATATGCTTCGTCCTCCGAGATAATAAAAAATCCAATAAGCTCGTGTTATCAACCCTTCGGCGAATGTCACCGAGAGTCTCAGCAACCCCAAACCTAGGGGTAATAAAACAGATTTAAATCACTCAAAATGATGATGGTGCTCGGCGCATTCATTTCGAGAAGCCACAATCCAATTGGCAAACTGAGGGGGAAGCGCTCCTTGTCTCTGACCAAATTTTCCCAGGATTCACCTTCAAATCCTGGAAGTGGCACTCACTGAATCAACACGATAACGCCACCTCTGTCCCCAGGGGTTCAGGGGAGTTGGCTCATCCCTCGGCAAACAACCACCAGACCCAAATAACTCCCAGAGGAGTGTTTACTCCCGCGCCGGAGCAATGGGAAATTAATTGAAATTAGCGGCAGTATGAACTCTTTTAGCTCTCTGTAATTATTTTTAATCATTTTTCGCTTTACATACATCGCTTTAATTTGAATTTTCGAGTTTGTACTTTTTCTTTGACTAAGTTTAATTATTTTTTCAGAGCCGATTCGGTCACTTGGAATCCGCACAAGCTCATGGGCGCTCTGCTGCAGTGTTCAACAATCCATTTTAAGGAAGATGTAAGTATCTAAAGTCGTTGGAAGCGGAGGGGGTTTGAAAGCAGACTTCGATCGATTTCCACCCTCAAGGGCCTCCCCTCGGCTATTCCTGTTTTTTTTTTTATTGCAGCCAGCTGTACAGCCGTGTACATAGCATCAGCCTCCAAATAATTTGGCCCCTTCGGTTCGGCCCTGACAGCCCTATTCATTCGCAATATGTTGCCATTGGCCACAGTTGTGCATAGTTCAAGGAATTTTAATTAAAATTCTGTGACTTATAGGCATCTGATCCGTCGCAAAGAGGCGAACGTCCTCCTTCTAGTCGCTTTTGAATAATAAAAACTGTTGAAATTGCTACGTTATACCTACTTTTCGTGTTGACTAGATTTTGAAACGAATAGAGCGTGGGTGAAATTATTATTAACTTTTTAATTTTACTAGCAAAATGAGAGTGGTACCTCTTTTCTGACAGGCACGAAATAATTTAAGGAAGGCATCTGTTAAAATTGCTACTTTATAAACAAGAAATCTAAATAACTTTTGATGATGGGAAGGAATGTTATAATTTTGGCATCCTGCATTTTAGAGTATAAGTAGAATGGAGTATTAGAGTAGAATTTTTAGATGGGAAAATTTACTCTATTATAATAGCGCCTTTAAAACTTTCAATATTATTAGTCCCACTTCGAGGTCTTTCGTTTGTAATGCATGTAATGCATTTATGCGCATCGATTAGTTCTTCGTAACTTCGTATTAAGTAACTTAATACTATAGAATAGAAAATTTAAATGGAAGAGCCCTATATGTTTCGTAAACATATGAGGAAAAATCATTTTAATTTTCCAACCGAAGGTTAAGATATAGTCACTGTAATTATCCCCTTCAAAAAGGTGACTAATCTTGCATATACCTTATGAAAGCAAAGTACCGGGAATATTCCATTTAAATCTCCAGTGGTTAGTACTCATTAAAAAATTTTTAAGTAATATCTGTGTGTTTCCGTGACTTAAATTGCTGTTCAGAGGAAAACTTTTTCAGTCCTTATGTAGAGTCTATGCAAAACTTGATTAAGGCGTTCAAAACTATACTTTCAAACGAATACGAAAGGGGTATATGGAAATTAACAAAAGCATTAGCACACATTTATTGTCTGCAATGGACATTATTTTGAAGGCTATAAGTAAATTTGTGTTCTATGAATTAATTCCCAGCTTCTTATGATTCTTTAAAATTGAATCGAATTTCTCTTTTAAATTTTTCAACTTCGATAACAAATTTGAAATGAAAATTCTCGAAAACTAATAAGCAGTACTAATTATTTAAAGAACATAAGTATTGAGTTTTTAATGCGTCATATGAAATTTTTAAACTATAATAGGATATTGAGATAATAAATAATATTTGTATAATGTATTTTCTATTCCACAAAATTAGTGATAAATGCTCGGTGTAAGTTTTATGCTATATTAGAAAATATTCCAAAATTGAAGATTAAAATAATTAACAATACAAATATACTTTTTTAACGGAAATTATGTAGTACTATCATTGGGAGCCCCAAGTGCTGTTCACCCTTAAACACCACTAATCTCCGATGCAGCTTTTATCCCTAAAGTGGAGAATCATGTCCTGTTTCTGTGCAACCGTGGGAAATTTCACAAACTGTTGGAAGAAAATTGCTTTAAATTTTTCCAAACTATTTAACTTTTTAAGCTATATCGTCTTTAATCGTTGGAATTTTTGATACAATAGTACAATTGTTATCTGCACTTTTAGGGCCTTCTTATTAGCTGTAACCAAATGTCTGCGGAGTATCTTTTCATGACGGACAAACAGTATGACATCAATTTCGACACCGGTGACAAAGTGATCCAGTGCGGCCGACACAACGACATTTTCAAATTGTGGCTGCAGTGGCGCTCAAAGGGCACTGAAGGTTTTGAAAAAATGCAGGACAAGTTGATGGACTTGACTCTGTATCAAGTTCGCAAAATTAAGGAACAACCTGACAAATTCTATCTTATCATGGAACCAGAGTGCGTGAATGTGTCCTTCTGGTATATCCCAAAGAGGTTGAGAGGTGTTCCTCATGACAAAAATAAGGAAAAGGAATTGGGAAAGGTGACAATAATTCAGTTATTCCAGCGATTTTAATAATTACCTGTTTTTATTTAAACAGATTTGCCCCATCATTAAGGGACGAATGATGCAGAAGGGCAGCTTGATGGTTGGTTACCAGCCGGACGACCGTCGTCCAAATTTCTTCAGGTCAATTATTTCCTCACAGGCTGTAACCGAAAAGGATGTGGACTTCATGTTGGACGAGATCCACCGTCTGGGTGACGACTTGTAAATTTGCAATATGTTTTTGTAAATTAAGAGCTAGTATAGTTTTGAGACAGATGGTAAGGGGAAAAATGTGTAGCGTAGCAGATATATTAGAAAATTCCACCAACCAAGGATTATCGCTTAGATAAGCATATCACAATCGATATTTTATTTTACGTTTAAAAAATACTCTTGTTTGTTGTACTGTTGTGTGTCACTGGGTGACGATCGGTGTTTGAAAAGTTCATCCGCATATATTCAGCATATCGACTAATTAAATTTTTGATGAGAACCTGATTTTATTTTTGGAAGAGGAGAAATATCTATTTACTGTTTCCAAGCTATTTAATCTATTCAATGTTACTTCAGAGTTTATCGGAACCAGTTGTCACGTATTTTGAGTACTAAGAATGTTATTGTAACGCTTGATAGGAAAAATAAGAGATAACTATATTTGTGGTGATTTTAGTAGTAATGAAAAGTTTTATTGAGTTTATTGCCATTAGATATTTAATGTTATGTAGCTAAAGACTTAGCGATACTTGTCGATTAAAATTGTTAAAGCCTTAAAATTATTTTTATATTGGAAACACTTTTTATTTGCGAAATTAATTTGTTAAATTAATTTAACTTATAATATGTTCTATTTATTTACATACATAAGTGTATATTTGAGTGGACTATGTACTTACCAGTTGGAAAAGTTGTTGTAAAATATTGAAAAAGATGTAAAAGGTTATCAAAATATCAAAGCGTTTGAATTTTATTTTAATTTCATTTATAAATTTTTATCTATATAGTAATTAATTTTACTGTGAGTAATAAAATAATTTTAACCGATAAAACACTTTGGTCCATTATATATGATGAAGACGTTTCATATCGTTCATCATTAAAATGTAACAGCGCATTTGCTTCCAAGTGCACGCATAGTGAATGTAAAATTCAAGCTGTTTAACAATGGCTCGCCAACGACCTGCAATAATTTGTGCGAGTAATAAGTAAAAATGTTTTCTCTGCCTTTATAAGAAGAATGAGGATGTATTTAAAATTGAATAAACTTTCTTATATGCGTTACAATCTAGTGAAAGTAAGAAAATGCAAAAAAAAAAATCAACTTTTAAAAGGAGTTTAGGGTGCCAATCTGCGCGATAGAAATATTTGATTATCCTCATATGTTTGTATGACAAAACAAATCACTAAATACGTTTACTTTTAATAATGGACATGAAATTTTATTCGAGCGCTAATTTCTTTCTCTCTATACATCTAAGAATACTCCCTAATAAACCTTTTTAAAATTTCGATCCGTTTTCAATATTTGTTTCTTATATTTTCATATAAAACTGCATTTTTCAACAACTTCCAACAATTATAAGGAACATAGTTAACTGACAAAAAAAATAATAAGAAGCTCTTTTAAACGACAATTTACAGCTTATACTATACAAAATCCCATCGAAATCATTAAATTTGAAAATACAAAGAAAGAAGGGAGATTCATAAATTTCATTAGAGAAGCCAAAGATAAGAAAACTTGAAATTAAGACAAATTATATTCATATACAATTAAAAAAAAGCACTATTTTTAATTAATGTACGATAGACAGACAAAATTATTTCATGAATTGTACATACACATATGCATATATTTAGCCCTCTGCACAACTGAAGTAAAAGTGAACGCTTAACTACCACAAAATCGAAAAAGGCATACTTTATTACTTTATTTATAAAAATCGCCATAATCGCACTAAAGGTGAAGTGAGTCAAATGCAAAGAAGAAAAGCAATGGAACAAACAAACAATATATACCCACAAGACTTATCTGTAAGAATGATATTATACAAGGACAACAATGAGAAAATTAATTTAATTAGCCACGTAAGTAGCACTTATAAAACATATAGCTGTATGGTAACTGAGTTGTACTATTAAAAGTGTTACTTAAATCATATATTACCAGAAGAGGTAGGGGGAGGAGAAAAAATATATAACAATTGAATGTATATTGTAAAAAGTAAAATTGTAATTTAACAAATTTTCATTTTCATTTTCAAGTGTAGATGGTATTTTGTTTATTCGCGCAATGTTCAGTGCAACATTTCGTCTATGTGTAGCTTGCAATAACGTTTTAGTCAAATATTCGCATTCTAAGGTTAAAAAAAAAAGGAATATAACATACAGTTTAAATTGTTTCATTCTTTCAAGAAAATACATACTCTAGATGGAACTTTAATAAATTAAAAGAAAATTTAGATTAATAGTAAGGCTGCCTATTTTTACGAATATGGTTTCATTTTTTAGTTCTTACATTGAATCTTATTTTTCAAAAAATTATTTATTTTAAGAGTAAATTAAAATAATTTTTAAATGCCTAAAACATTGAAAATGCTAGATTTAATATGATTCAATCCCAATTTATTAACAGTAGGGGTTTCTCTGTTATTTTTTTTTTTATAACCGTGACCTTATTAACAAAATCTGACTGACGATTTTTACGACTACATTTTTACAAAATTTTTATATTCTAAATATTTTTTTGTAGATTAGACCTTATCAGTTAACTGAAGATTCCATATTCTTCCAAAGACGAGGATATTTAAAAAAAAAATGTTTCAAGCTGCCTTATATTATTATGGTGTTGGTACTTATTTTTCCAAATCAATTCCCTCAATAAATAAGAATTTGCTTACTTAACTTGAAAACTCAAAAATCTATCAAAATAAATAGAGGTTATTCCATTCTTACGATATTATATTATTTTAACATGGTTTATCATTCCATTACATGTACCACTCAATGATTTTCACATAATAGCTCCGGATTTGGGACATGTTTGCATGGATGTAGAATCATCAGTAGTTCTAGCCGCTAGGCAATTCCTTCTTTTGATTGACCGATTTTAATATAATTATGGTCATAACTTCAAAAAGTAGGTCTATTTTAGTGAAATCATTATCGGCTGAGGATAAACCTAGTTAGACCAAATGATTCCGCAATAATCTGAGACTATGTTTTTTAAATTTAATTTTAATAAGATTATGGGGTTGCTATGAAAACGAAATAAATTTTTAATTAATTATTTCTACATATACGAAAGATGGGTCAAAATATTATTTACCTTTAGCACCAATTTTCTTTTTCTCATATTGGATTTGGATCTGTCGTTTTAAATTCAAGAGTAACAATCTAAAAATACTAATTCGCATTTATGCTCGTATAGAATCTTTAAATTATTTAGTCTAATATCTTTTTGCTTTGCTGTTAAATATCTATCCCTGTACCATCAAATTGAAACAAATTGACAACACTCTTAACGGAATATAAAATTTGAAGACCGAGTTTAGAATTGATAAATAATTCTATTATATTAATAATAAATTACTTAAGACTTCATGAAAGGGTAATTATAAATTCGGTATTTTTACACATTCTTTCTAATTATTTGAAATTTGTTTTAAGTTACTTTTTCAATGGCTGAAAAAAATAATAACAACCTTCATCGTTTAAATCCTTAAAACCTAATTTTAACGATTTCATTAAAGTAAAACATTTATGACGAAAAATAATAACTAAAAATGGTCCAAATTCAGTATATAATATAAAAAAAAAAAAGATTGTGAATGTACAATTGATTTAAAAGCATTTGCTTCTTTGTAGTGACTAAAAGTGTAACAATTATAGTTATGGAGTAATATCACAGTAATATTAATTTTACTTTAAACTTATTTTAAAAAGGTTTGTCTATATACCATAATTTATTTATTTCTTGGTTTTAAATAAAAGTAATATTTGTGCGTATAGGTTGTATGTACGAAAAGATCTACAATGTTTAAAAGGTAATTTTACTTATGAACAAAATAATAAAGTCACAAAGTCTTCCTTAATACAGATGTTAATTATGTAAATAATTCTACCGCATTGAGAATTGAATATGTTTAGAGGGAGGCTCTCTGTTGTGCGGCTGTTCTTCAAAATGTTGAATGAAAAAATCGTGACGGTAGGGAATTTTAGCAGCGCAACAAATAGTTTTCAGGTAGGCTTTTGGGCAAAAAGGGGCTTCTGATTAGTCAATTAATATTGAATAGTGAGGCATTTAATGATGAATAAAAAATTTGTATTATTGGCTTATTTTTGTGTAGAAGCAAATTATGGCTATGTTTTCGTTTAAGCAGTAGAAACGTTTTTAAGGAATGCTGCCCTTTGAGTCGCTACTGATGTACTCCCTCGAACACATACTGTAAATTAAATATTCTCATATACGGCTTAGAATTAAAAACTTAGAAATTATTATTGTAAAATAGATGAGCACATACATATATAATTAGTTTTTAATTTAAGCTAGAACGAAGCTAGGATGTAAGATACTGTAGACAAATGAACGCAGCGAACATGTACCAGTTCAAAGCGCTAGGTTCGTTTTCAGATTTATTTCAGAAGGCTTACTTGTGTCGATATAAGCGAATACGAATCATTACATTATGCAATTGTAAGAATGGGCATTGCACATAAAAAAATTAAACAAAGCTCATGTGACTGTTCTGTGTTGTTATTGATATTGAAATAAAATACATCACAAAAGGTATTTCAAAATGGTTTTAATTGATCCTAACTTAAACTCAGCACTCAGTCATATGGTACATTTATTGAATATAAAATAATTTTGAATACAGTCCTGGACACTAATGCATGCTTGATTAATTAATAATAAAATAAACATATAATAAATTAATTAATAAAAAAATAAACATATAATAGGATTAACTCATAGCTATGTAATATAAAATCCACAAATGTTACATATCGAATGAAAATAATCACTCCTCACTTCATCTACCAAATTTTATATAATTTAAATTTAAATTTCAGAGTAATTATACCTGGAAATGAAAATATATAATTAACAAGAAAAAATTATTGATTGTCTAAAGCAAAGTATCACAAACATACATATGTCTGTAATTATCCACTATATTTTTTGAGTTCCAACGATTTTATCACATAAGGTCATCTTCTAAATTACATCAAAGGCTCCTGTTAGTTTTAACATTACAACTGAAAAAAATATTCCAGTAGCGGTTAAAAGCAGAGCATAATTCTTAAATTTCAGATGAGGAAAGACCAATTCATTTCGGATTACAGGAAGGTATTCTTACAATGCAAACTCCGGTAGATTGTTAGAAAATAGGTTTATTTTGCATTTATTTTTTCCATAGGATTGATAGTTTTTCTAAAAATTCACATAATAATTTCTGTTTGAACATGTAAATAAATATTTTTGAATTAACAACAAGCTTACAGCAACAAATGTATTTTCTTTCAAGCTTTATACGCCTTAAAATAATAAATATAATACAATAAAAATGGACGAAACTTGCGACTGTGTAAAAAAAATCTGATGAAATGTAAATGTTCTCACCATAAAGAAGACGAAGAATACATCCGTGCTATTCAAATATCTTTTGTTCTTTTGCATCTTTTTAATAAAGGTTACTAGACACTTAAGTATTATTAAAAATTAATTGTTTTATTAATATACTCTGCCGAACAGACTTGTGCGCGCTACTTTAAAAGCAACTAATTCGATTCGTTTGCTCCTTTGTTTCATTTTTATAATAAAATCTATTTAAATGAGATTATAAATGAAATGGAGTAGATGAATATAACTTCGCGAATAGTGATGTAAAGTTTACAATTTATTTTCTCTTGGTTTTATTGGACACAATTGCTGAATCAGTCAGTACAGATCTATCCAGTTTAAACCTTCGGATCCCCGATTTTAGGGACTAATAGTAATGATGTTATAAAGGGTTAAAGTATACCTCTCAAAAAGAAGGTAGAAGATCACAATCAAGATTTATAATTTATATTTGCATAATCTATAATCGCAGGTCCCATACCCGCTACATATATATTTTCTAATAACAGTTTTTTATTTATTATTTATCGAATCAATTTCAATTCCACATTCGAATTACATTGTTTTCATCTTTTTAAATTTTAAAATAATTTGAATTTTGCTGAGTGTATTCTCTTCACTCGGCAAATTCCAATAATTTTTTTATTTTGTTATTTTGTCATCGAAAATATTTGTTCCATCTACTCCATTTCCTAAAGGGTTACTTCGAGAATGGTTCCATTTTATTTAGTATTTGGTATCACAATTAATTTATTTCAGAATTAACGCATAACAGGAAATTATTTACTGTATTTTTCGCGGTTCTCCGAAAAATAAACCTAATATGTTCGAATAGTTTATTACAATTTAGAGCCATTAAATACAACAGTTCCCTAATAGTCCCTAAAATTCACCGACAAATTGTATGCTAAAAGAATTTAAATAGAAATTTAAATAGAATTTTGCGCACAGGGAATAAAATGAAAATAAAACGGCAAAAGCAATCTTACCGATATTAAAATTAATTCAACAACGCTATTGCACTACGTTTACTCAGTTTTACATCCTTAATGATATTAGTGTTCTTGAAAATTGCGTTAGTTCACTTAAATTACGTTTAATTACAAAATACAAAAATTATTCACCATAAAAATTGGCAAGTCGACTATCGATACAGTTTGTTTACATTAAGGTTTTAGTTTAATTCCTGAATTCTCGCATACGCCTGCTTAACCTTATTGTTATTTGTTACAAAGGCAAATCAATTCTTCTAACAATAAATTATAATCCTCCAGTTAGTTCTGCAGCGCACTTAGAGCAATTTTATGCTATATGCTTTGTTTATTGGCAGAAATCTTTTCAAATCTTACAGCCGTTTTCAAAAACCTGTTTTTAATATTAAATTTTCCAAAGAGCACCTTCTGTGTGATTTAATTTGATCGAATAAATAAAAAAACATTTAAAGAAGGAGCATTTTCCTATTGAGTGATTTTAACGGAGACTTAATAATAATCCCTAAGTGATTTTGAGTTGCTTTTATATTTTTTGACTCGTGCTACTAGCTATTAATAAGTTAATTATGTCTCCAATTAATTTTTCCGAGTTAATTTTACTTTATAGGAATGTATGGTACATTTAGTTTTAGTGCTTCTCAGCTGCAGTGACCTAACAATTAGGCCCTATAAGAAATTCAATAATAATAAAATATTTACACAAGGAAGAGTTAAACAAGTATTATAGACAGGACACAACAAAAGGTTTCTCCTGAATAACAAACAGATAGGTAAAAATTAAATTAACACGAAAATATAATTTAGTTAAAATGGACATATTAAACTAATGATAAAAATAAAGTCGTTGAAGTCACTGTCTTTAAAAAGACAAGGGACGGCTTCATCAGTCGGCCGAAAGTTCATCAATTCTGCATCGAACGGCGTGTTCTACTACTTCGAGACTTGGATAATCCAACTCCTTGACTAGGCAAAGAGTTGCCGACAACAAATTTGAACTCTGAAATAAAAATAAAATTTCGTAAATACTAAAAATTCCAGTTAGTCTATTTAATGGGCCTGCAAATCTAAATTTCATTGAACTCTAATTACGACTGAAAAATAACTCGTTTTAGCAAATACTAATCGAAAGTGTCACACTACAAAGTTGTTTACTTGACCATTTTAAATTGGATCAATTTAACATTTCGTGAATGTTTGTGCTATTAAATAAAATTCCACCAAAGGATTTTGAAACAAAGTAACAGGATTAAAAATTTATTAAAACATGAATATTTGCCGATTATGTTTGAAATGCTATGCTCTAAAACATAATTACACCAAACCAATGAATAGGAAAATAATTTGAAAAAATTTTAATTTTATCATTCTCACTTCACTCATAGCGGCACTTTGGATATATACTTTGATAAAGTTATCTTGCACGTCTCAACTACTTTTATTTCTATTCAAACATTTTGGTTTTCTGTTTCTGGTGCTGGTGGTGTAAGTTTATTGTGGTAATATTTTGTAATTAGTTTGATTAAATTTATATTATTTGCTCAATAAATAAAGTGCAAAATAACTAAGGACCGTATTAATAGTCGTTTCTCAGCTGATACTTCCCACTCGATATGTTTTTTTAAGACGCGTCCTCCTCTAGATTGTTAGCTGAAAAAAATGTGTATATAACTTGAACTTACCCTATTAACTGGCCGTCTATGGTAACCGGCATAGTGGTTAAGTACAGCGTTCGAAACTACACTGGCAGCATCGTTAAACCTTCCGTCTGCCCTCCTGTTAGAAACAAGGCTTTATTTAAATAAATGCTAGAAGTATTCAATCAGGAGAAAACTTCAACCCGTACCTATCTCTCCTGGGCCGATCGCCATCCTCCCAATCGTCCTTGTCCCGTCCACTTCCATTTCTATAGGCATAACGATCTACCATTTCCCTCTCGGTGCCGGCGCTCCTCCTCTGCGGGTGGTGGCCTCCGTTATATTGGCTGTGATGTTCGTCCCACTCCGTAAGATCAGTCTGACTATGGCGATAGTGCGAAGGATGTGCAGATTTCTGATAATCAGATTGATAGTATTCCTGCAAGAAAATTTCCTATTTTAGCAATTCACATCCGGTTTTGGGGGACTTGGAGCGCAATTTAACGAAAGTGAGAAACACAAAACATGTGAAAAAACTGATAAAAGCATAAAACCATCAAAAAGTACCTTCATTGAATGTGATGAAATGCTCGGTGGTATCGGACCTCGCTCTCTGCAGCCCCCACCGATTGGACTTTCGTGATCTGATCCGGGTGATCTCTGTTTGTTGGTTAATGATTGTAAGTTGTTTTATTGCAATGAATTTATTTTACAAAAATAAAAGAGTGAAAATTGCGATATATGATTAAATTAGGAGAAATCGATGAAAGTCACTTCGACATTTCGGTGAATGATTAGTTATTTTGAGTCAACTGTTACTCTGTTAGAATCTTTTTTAGAATTTCCTGTTGCAAATTGTTATACAACACTTGCAATTTTACAGATGAAAACAGAATGATACAAATGGTGCAAGAGCAAATACAATACATATTTTGAGAATTTTATTTACATTCCTTTGCAATAATCATTACCCACCTCTAAAACTATTACCGCTCTATATAGGCATATTTATTATTACCCAGCATCTAACAACATGTGGATCATCTTCCTCATCTCAATTTTAAAGAATAACACCGCCTTGGCACTGACATCTATTCTAATTTTATGAATATTCTGAACAAATTACAGTTTATTCTCACGTATGTACTTTGTTTTGTAGTTAATATGACCTAATTTTCGGAACTACTGTATATTGATCTTATGAACCATTTAAGGTAAAAGATTGAACCAACAGAGCCTAAACATTATCTAGAAAACAAGTTCTAAAATTCACTATTATTTTCTGACCGTCGAAGATAATAACATTTTGCCTCCCAAATTCGAAAACTAATTTAATCACAAGGTCACAGGCTCTTGTTTCTAGCAAGTTAGCTAAGAGGTATGAAAAAATAGGGCAGTAATGCTAAATTGCTAGTAAATGAATTTTTGAATTAACTCAAATTTTACACTGATTTTTTCATAGAACTAAGCATTTATAATAGACAACTTTATTAAACACTGTGTTTATTTCAGTATTAGTCCTATTGGAAAATCAATTAGATCCAAATGTTATACGATAAATCTACAACGGTCAATAGAGAGGTTTTATCATACGACATCTAATTATAAAATGGAGTGACGCTTAGACTTGGAGCTTAAAATGCAATCAAACATTTTGATTCTTAAATCCGCATTTGCATTCCCGCCGACGGATTCCACAATAAGCCCCAATAAATTGGTATCTAATTAACTGATTTATTTAGGTATGTTCTCTATTTATAATAATTTAGATATAGTTTAATGTTTATATTCGAAGGTACGTAAACATAATCCTAGATTATGAATTCGGACATAAAATTTTAAAGCAAAGTGTAGATATACTATGGAAAGTACTAGAATGAGTTTTTTGAGTTAGTGCCTCTATATAACTTAAAAGACGAAATATTTCAAAATTTTCTAACTTGAATCGCTTGAATACATTTTAAAAAGTATAAAAGTAATGTGTAAAGCTGCGTTAAGCTATTTGATGATGGTATTAATATTTCAGGAAACATAAACTTCTCATGCGTGGCTAATTTTTCAATTCGTGGAATAACGACTTTAATACAACAGCTTGTTATTGTTTTAAACTGCTTCCGTAACCGCGATACTAACCGGCGCACCCGTTAAAATGTCGAACAAAATTTCAAAAACATGTTCCGACAAAAAGCCCGAGTAGGGAGGAATAAATCACCACCTTACTTCCTAGCCTGGAAACAGTAATTGTTATTTTAATATTTAAAGCATCCCGAAAAAAGTTCACATGCGACACCGCCCACATCTTCTGTTTGGAGAAAGAGTCATTTAAGAGCAGACCGTTGTCTGAGGAAATGTTGCTGAAGGCTTAAATTACAAAAGATTCGCACGTATAAGACCTTCAACTTCATTAATGTTTATAAATCAGTCGACACGGGTGAAACGTGCCTTATATGAAGATGGTTTCCTTAACGAGGACAGGGTGTCAGCAAAACTCCTTTTCATGATTACTTTCAATAAACCAACGGAAGAAAAGTGAATTTAATCTAGAATTATGTGGTCTTCATTCTTTTTCTAATTTTGTGAATTTTCTCATGCATTTTGAAATCGTATATTGAATGAGATAAATTTAAAGCGCCGGTAAAGCATCCGCGCATTTCTGTTTCGCTGTCGAGCGTCACGTTTGAGCGCATTTGTAAAAAATTTCTTGAAATGCTTCAGACTTTACGCACGTTAATTATTTCTTCATTCAAAGAAAGTGTAGTAGAAGAAACAAAATATCTATGGGCAATTTCACATTTTCGTAGCGCAGTAAGATCAGGATTGAAAATGCTACCGTTTCGCAAAAGGCTTATTCAATTGTCCAATGAGGAAAAAATAAAACAAATCCGTCATCAATTATTTGAACAAAACATGCGTCGGCCAGTTGAAACAAAACCAAAAATCTCCCACATTCGGATTACATCATAAGTTGTTCGCGTACGTTCTTTGACGAGGTTAGTTTTTCCGCCTCTGCACGACTATTTCCATAGATTTCACAGCTTACATAATACCCAGCGGTGAGTTGCCTGGACTAGTTTATTTATTGAAATTAAAAAGCGTGAAAAAGATAAAATATAAGTAAGTAAAACTTCAAACTGCATTCGAATGTGTTACACTACTTAATCAATTGGTGTGCGCACGCCTTTTGCTGATTTTTCTTTCGTGCGGAACTGACCTTTGCAATAAAGACCAGAGTATTGTCTACCTCTACCAATTATTACAAATCGAAAAATCCAACTAATGGCACAACGGAAAACAAGAAAACCAAAATCTGAACAAAAAGCGTCCTTACATCGTACTGGTGGTAAGACATCCGATGATCCCGCGAGTACTTCGGCGAGGGTGGATGTATCTGTTCCGGCGGGGAGAAATCCTGATTGGGAGGAGTTCGCTGAAAAGTTATTCGGTTAGTCTTACACTTACGCGCTGTATATTAATGTTATTATCAATATTTAACGAAAATAGTAACTTAATCTAGGTAGGAACACGCAAGTACCTGAAGTGGCGATGACGGAATCGATGTCTGATTTATGGGATCGCTTATACTTTCCTCTGTATTTTCGGAGCTAGGATGCTGTAGGTTCTGTTAGTCGTTAATGAAAAAATTTAGACAAATTGTTAGAACTGGGATTTTTGTGGTAGTGGGTAATCTCACTGACGCACACATGTGACGATAAGCGCAAATAATGCATGGATTTAGTTAAATTTTCTCAGCAAAACTAATGTTTATGTAGTTCTATTCTCGTAATATGAAAATATATTCATGTGGACTGTTCTAGTTTTTCCGCTACTATTTCCGAGAGGTTCTTCTGATTTTTTAAAAATATAATTTCCAAATGTTAATAATAAAAAATTTATATCGTTATACTGCAACTCAGTTTGAAAATTTGGAAAAATTAAAAAAAGGACGAAGCCCACCATTTTCCGATTAGTCGCATATTTGTACTTCATTACAGAATTTCTGAATTCGTTTATTAATTTATTTCAGTTATTTCATTTAAAACTTTAAAAAAAATATTTGAAAAACTTATTTGATTGAAATCACAATACTCTTCAAGTAGTAAATAAAATAGTGAGATAGTGAGCACTTTTGCACTTGTCAATTTAACGTATTTGGTTCAAGTCCTTTACGAGCTAGTTATGATTCAGGTACAAATTTAATGAAATGAAAAAGTGAAGAGAGTTGTGAATACTTATTCCTTTTTTTCCACATTAACATTAGGAAAACAATACATTTAAGAACGAACTTTCTACAAAGAAGTTAGTAATTTATTTTTATCCAGACCAGTTTTGCTCCTTTATTATTTATGTCTATGGCTGATAAATCTCATGATTCTGGAATTCGTTTATTATAGTACACCCCGATCATAAAACTATTTTCCCTATTATAAATGGAAAGTAATTTTCTGGTTGAAATAACTTTTTTCTATTTCTTTTTTATACAAATTTAATTCCATATCGAAAGCCTGTTTAAAGAATATAAGAAAAACTAACTATACAAAAAATTATCTTTAGTAGCAACACTTTATCTGTCGAATTTAAAAAAAAAAAATTGTTGCAATGAATAAAGCACGAAGAATATCTTTTGACGTGAAGCTTATTTCACAATATGAAAAAAATTTAAAACTACAAAAATAGCGAAGGTAACTTTACAAAGCAAATTGGTGATGGTCTTGATCTCTTTAAATTTCCTAATCCGATATGATGAATTGGAGTCACTGAACTTGAGGAAACCCACAATGCACTTTCTTTCGAAACGAGCTGTTAATTGACCCATAAGGCATAATAAATTATACATATGTTTCCAGACATGAGATATCGAAAGGAATTGCTAAGGTTGTAAATGCAACGCTTCATCCGTTTGCGTTCAATCAACTCAAGCTAAGATACATTTCAGGAGTGAAATTTTAGTCGATTGCAAATTATTTTATTATAATTACAAAATATTTCTATTCACATCGAATGTGCTTATTTTTTAATGGCAACCACAATTTAATCTATTTGCAATCTAAAATAAATTATAGTAAAAACACGAAACTCGTTAATACTTTTTATAGCGCCATACTTCTAATTATCGTATATTAATTAAATTTAATTACCATTAACGTCCAGAGTCATATTTAAAATAATAAAATATGAAGTACAGCTTTACTACAAGGACTTTATAAAGGCAACGTAGATATTTTAATATCTACCAAAACATTAAGAACTACTGTCGAATTGTTCATAATTATCAATTTTATTTTCTTCTAGTCATTGTTGAAATATAAAAAAAATTTTGTTTCCTATTTTAAAATCTCTCTGAAGTCATCTATGACTAAAGTTTTATGTTATTCGAATGTCGCTGAAATCGTAAATTAAATCATTCTAAAATGGAGTTGCTATAAAATTAAAACGTAGGAGAGAAGTCACTGAATCCTAAGTCACCACGAAATGATGTGAAAGGAAACAACCAATTGCACACACCCACCTCAACAAGTGTTGCTGATTTAATTGCGCATCAATCGAGCGCGAAATGACTGCCCGGTTTGCATTCCTCTAATTTCATCTTATCGTCACATTAGTGCGTCTTCAAGTAGCCAGATCTCGGCCAATCCCGAGAAAAGCGACTGTGGGTTAATATCAAACAAATTAAAGCCAATCGAGCAATTCTGGTTGCTCCGTGCAATCAAGTCGAGAACACTTTTGCCAAAATGATTGAATGGGTTACTTACCTCCCTCACAGGACTTTGACTCTTCCGTTGTTGGTATTGTGGCTGTTGTTGTGGCTGCTGTTGGTACTGTAGCTGCTGTTGATACTGCTGCTGTTGTTGATATTGTTGCTGTTGCGAGGATTGCGTTGACTGTTGCTCCCTGGCATCTTCATAGACTTCCGGATCTTCACGTTGAACTGTTCCGCTCATGGCCTCTTGAACTTCTTCAGGAGTGACATCGATATTGTCTAGCTTCTTCAAGTTTGGCAGAGCTCGTAGCACTATTGATCTATAGCTGCAACATATGGATCATATAGATAAAACTCTACAAAATAGGCACTGTGATTGCACTCACTTTGGACCTGCCTTATCGCAACAGGGGTTTTCTTCTAGCCAGAGGTATTTAAGATTTGAGAGCGATTGCAAGTAGGCTATTTCATTAATATCCTGAATATTGTTTTTTCGCAAATAAAGTTCCTGGAGGTATCGGCAGTCTTCAAAGTCTTGTAAGCTTGAAATCTTGTTCACACTGGAAGAGAGTTAAGATAATTTTGTTGTATTTGAAAGAATTTATGCATTATTTGCTATGAATTAATATATTTTCATATATTCATTCTTGAAAATATTTCCTCCGTAATAAATCGGTTAGGAAAAATTTAGCATATGGAATTTGTTTATAAATACTTCTATGTGATTTTGAACGTATAAATTTCCTAAAACTCGTTATCTACTTTTAAAAATGTCTCAGCTTTTATTTCTACCAAAGGAACTCAATCCCCCATCTCCAGAATTTCTTTCCTTTGTCTTGTCTCATCAAGAATTTATTTTTGTACCGCTGTACATGACTGATTTGTTGAAACAATAAATTCCCTTGGAATGGTATTTTGTGATACTTTGTCAAGGGCGAACTTCATGTTAATCTATCACGCTCACATATTTAATTGTGGTTTTCTATTAAAACATGAAGAGCTAGAATTTCGTAGTAAATCAATAAAGCGTAAATGTTTGAAACAACTTTCTACAAAAGCAGTATCTAAGCTCATACAAAATCGAATATGTAATAATGTTTGTTGAACCAAAATAATATTTTAAGATATGAGCAGATAAATGATTAACTGATTGTTTGTGCAGAAGAAAAATGCACAAATTATTCGTGCGCGCTTGCACGAAAACAGCTCTGTAAAAAATTCTAAGAAAAATCCACAGTAAAAGGGAAGTTTATGCCAAGTTAAATTATCTGATCTATCATAAATAAAGTATTTTCTAAAGACATTTGTTAAACATGTATAATAAATATCTGTTGCATGAATTCGTAAAAGCTTTATTTCCAGAGTCATCATCAATTCAGCTTTATTTTATAAAACAGTGATGAAGTGAAAGATATTTATGTACACGAACATATGGTTTTTATATATATCAAATAGGTAAAATAAATATACATAATGAATATGAAATGGTACTTTACATGAAACGTTTGTAAAAAATAGTAAATTGCTTTTAAAACATTTTCTTATTTACTATTCATTTAGTAGGAAGAAAAAATGTGCATAATTTTAGTTATTTTTAGGATACCTACAAAGATGAAAATCAACAATTAGCAATAATTTGGAAAAAAACTGCAGTTTTGCAATTAAAACATTTTATAACCCCACCGAATGGAATATTGACTCCGTTCGGATTGAATAGAAAAGTGCTTACAAAAGCCTTTTGAGTTGATATTTCATAATTCGATGGAAAAATACAATAGTTTTTTGCGGAACAATTAATTAAAATCAAAAGTAAATGAAATGATTCATAGACACTTTGAAGAACTTTATTAAGGATTTTTTATCCAAAAAGGATTCGATTCGGTTCGAATGGATTCAAGGATACCACCCCTCAACGAAAGCATATGACGCGTAGAATTAAAATTTCAAAGAGAATGTGATATAAAAGCAAAATTGTGAGTCAATATGACGCACATTACTATTTACAATAGACGAATTGAAATAACGCAGACATTCTTCAATAATAAATATATAATAATCGCTGGCCATTTTTTTGGCAAAAATAACTACTTCGCTGTTTTTGTTGATACCATAGACACAATTTTGTCGGTGATTATGGAAACATTTTACAAACAACAATAAAATACCCCAACTTTTGTGGGAGCAAAACGTATAGAACTATTTTATTTCTAACTCAAATGAATATCTCAATAATTGCTTATGTCTCTAGGAGTACCTTGAAATAATTAACTTTTTATAGTACAGATGCACGACATATATATGTATGTACTCCATAATCTGCAATTATTGTCAGGGACAAATGCTGAAACAGGAAAATGTAATTAAGAAACACAAAAGAGTTCATCTAAAGCAAGTGTATTTAAAAATAGGGGATCAGTTTATCATGCTGTCGACAAAAAATATAGGTCATAACACATATAACAAATTTCGCGAACCCAGATGGAAAATGAAAAAATGTAAATGTTTGACCAGAACTGGGTGAATGAAACTAATAAAGTCCGTGTAGTAGGTGAGGCGAGACAGAAATTCGATAACAGTGAAAAAATTCATTTCGATTTTTCATTTAGAGGACTTCTGCTGTGCGGCGGTGCGGTGTCCACAAACAAGCCTTCTCCCTCAGGGGCTCGTCGATGGCTGAATTATTTTAATTAATCCCCTTAGCGATGACAATATCTACAATGGGCTGCTAATTTCTTTCGTCTGGGCTTCTTGTTCAAACACCGGCCGCACAGGTGTAAGAGAACGTCTGTCTCAATTGTTCGCTATAAACGAAGGCATTCTGATTGCATTAACTGATTTCACTTCGCTCTAGAAAAGAACTCCGCTCTAATGAATGGCCAGTCAATGACACAGGTGAATGTGCCTTTTCACAAATGAGGAAAAGATTTTTTTTTATGCTGTAAAGGTACGCAAGCGGCAGGTAATTAGCGGCTCAAACATTAGCAGCACACAATTATGAAATAATAAATGTGTTTGTTGTTTTGACCCAAATGCGTACTTTGAAATGAAAAATGGGGAATCCTCAAAATCGAATTTTTGAAACCGATTTCAATATTCAGAGCTTAGGTATATTATTATTACTATTACTGAAAATACAGTTTGAAAAAAAATATTTCTAAAAGAAGTGATACGTGTACTTTACAGAGAAAACATAATAATTAAAAAATTAGTCCTGACGAAACTATTCCAAGTATAGTATAAAAGGTGTTTTGTTTTATTAACGAAAATGAGTGGGATGAAAGATCAACCCTAGACCATTTCGGAGTTACAGGGTGGTTCGTACATTCCAATTTTATATGATATGTATATCAATATATAATTTTTTATCTTTTGATCTACTTAACGCAGCTGCACTAAAAGATCTACTATCCTTATGTCCTTTCCAAAGATGTCAATAATGTTGATCTACCACCACTCACTGCAGGAACACTCATTTCCGAAAGTGGAGAAATGTTTTTCATTTTTGTAAAATTTACGTTTTCATTGAATTTTCTTCGAAATTGACGTCATTATTGCACTTATTTATTATTTTTATCAAATTGTTCATCTTATCACTTTTTCAAAAAGGTACATGTTCAGGTTAAATAGGGGTAGAAAAATCTGATCCTTATAAAACCTTGCTGGAATGTTATTGTTTAATTTCCCTGTAATTTCAAAAACCGTAAAACGAACGAAATGTCTTCAAAAATTATGGGAAATGTTTGTTTAATATACACAGATAATTAGTTTTAATTATTGCTGCAGAAAAGTCATAGTAGATTTTTGGCGTGATTTGGATTTCGTTGAACAGAACAAAAAAATAAAATAATGAGGCGCATACCATGAAAAATTGGAATTTACGAATCATCCTTCCAAGCGGTTGAGATGCACACCTTCTCCCTTGAACTCGTGTCATTCAATTATTTGTTTAGCTAGCTCAGATCTTTTATGCCACTCATTTTGGCATACCCGCTAAAAAATTATTTATATTAATTCTGAATTGCTGATTTCGCAATTTGTTTTCTACAAAATACTACTGTGGACAAGATTTTTCATGATCTATATAAATTTTCCGCTAATTTTTCATATATATATATATATTTTATATTGATGCAGATTGCTTATATTTTACAGAACTCAATTCGGAGCAACAAAAATTGTAACATGAGTATTATAAAAAAGTTGAACATTAATCAAAATAGCCTTTTTGGGAAAAGTAAATAGATATAACTTAGATTAGTACAATTGAAAGAAACTGAACTATTGAACTATTTTCCAGTGCAAGGGACGACAAAATATTAGGTACTGTTCCTATAAAATAGGTACGAATGGTCACTCTCCATAAAAGTAACATTAAAGCATTCTTTCTGTAAATTACCGCATTTTCCTGCCTCGGACAGTGGCTTAAGCAGCCTACATTAAAAAGTAGCACAGAGCTGCTATCAGCGTCGTCTGGAACAGCGGAACTAAGCGTAGCCCCAAAAGGCCTTTCAGTTTCTTGAAAGTAAAATGAACTTACGTTTTCAGTTAAGAAATGTTGCTTTGAATGCAACGACCGCTTTGTACGTGGCTGGCGACAGCGTTATCGCTGGAACATGCCGGCTAACTAAGGCCAGGCAAGGTCACTCACTGAAATATTGATCCGCACAGCCAATTTTATTTATGGCTTTTGTTCGCCGGCTAGTTGGTCGCAGCATTTTTCGATTTCGCGCTTTTATTAATCTGAATCTGCGCCTTTTAGGGATATGTTTCTGAGACAAATTCAATTAGATGCTGCGACCAGATCGCGCGATCGTTTCAAATTACTAAAACTTGCGATGAATGACGAATGTTTTTTTGGAAACATGCTGGTCGTTAAACGTTTAATAGATTTAATTGTCTCAAATGAGAGTGAGATCGCCTTTTTCCACAGAGTTAAGAAAAACAACAAATAGTCACGTCGAAACAGGAATTGTAATAAGTGTTTACTCATTTGGTATTGCGCAAACATTTTAACTGAGATATTTACTTTCGCTGAATTAAAATGAAGATATTATTAACTATTTGCTTTCAAACCTATCCATTTTTATATACTGGATTATAGCATTTATTGAATAAATACACACATTAAGATATATATCTTTCTCCTCATTGAATGCATGTGTTTGTAGTACAAATTTATCCAACAAACCATAACATCTTGAAACAAGGGGATATTAAAAGTGCACTGAATCTTCACGGTAAAGTGAGTGCCCTTTAATTCCCTTATATTTTTTCCCAACAGTTGGGTTACATAATCAGTTTGTTTTCTTTCCTGCGGTTTTCGCCTCCATTTCTTTTCACTTCTATCAGTCTGAGCAAGTCATTCCACTTTTGAATTTTTATTAAAAATTCTAGTGTGCATCCAGATCGACAAGTAGCATCAGCAGTTAAAATAGCCACTCAATGAGAATCAGGAGACAACCTCAGTGGGAATAACAACGTGCATTCCCACAAAGTATCGCATGTAATTCGAATTAAATTGTGCTTCACGTTACCTGAATGCTACATCAACCGAACACCGCACTCACATTCATTAACCTTAAGGGTTTAGTGTGGATTCGAATAATTGCTTAACATAATTCTTCTAGATCCGCATTACTCCTACAATTCTCAAGTAGAACGCAACAAGAATATGTTACGATCACCAAAAGATAGCATGGATTCCTACTTATACTCGCTGTCAGTCGTAGAAATCTTTTATGCTTTAGTGTTTTCTTAAGTTTAGACTTAATGGTATATATAATGTCGATCTATAAAATACGGTAGATTTCGGTTTGATTTGTTTACGGAACACAATTGTAACCCACTTGAGCGTGATATTTTGGAAGTAGTAAAATCAATTAAACGCCTACGTGTTATGCTTAGTAGCATGCTATTCATACTTTAAATGATTTTTTGTCACATTGAATTCTTCTCAATATAGGAAAACCAGATTATCTACAACTACAATAGGCAAATCACTATTTTGCATAAGTCTTACGTAATGCCATTAATCCATATGAAAGAATTGAGCATTATGTTCGAAAAAATTGCTCATATGTGACTTCTTAATGGCTTTTTTGTTTTTGATAGTGGTGTCATCATTACTAATTTAGAAGTATCAAATATAAGTTAAACTACACGTGCCCAGAGAAATTTAAATTTACTTACACTTACTTTTTTTGCTTGATTACTTTCTTAAGATAAAAAGTTGAATTAAGTAATTGTATTCGTAACGCTACTCTTTCTATTATTACTCTATTATAGCGACTGCTCTAATTATACATAGCATATTTTAATTTTTATGCTTGAATGCGTCCTTCTTAATTCCTATATTTAATCTCAGGATGAGATGCAAAAGGGGATATTAAAAACCTCTCCACAATTCCTGTAAAATAAAGCCTTTTATGAAGACCCATTTAGAAGAGTGCTTCCAGCGATAAGGACAGTACTTAGACGCGATAAAAAAATCAGAAACAACCTGCGCCTCGATACCATTCATTGTGATAACAACTTCGAGGCTATCTCGCAAAGTTATAAAAGGATAGTGCAAAGTGCATCATTGCACGTGCATCCGGTCGGGTAAAATTTCCGATATTAAAAGTGTTTGGCTAGGACCATAAAATTGATTTTGCGGTTCAGGTACTTGGATCACGATACGAAATAAAATAAGAAAAAGCATTCTCACCTGCTTCTTAAGTTTCAAGAGCAGCAAGGTGTCTACACGGACCTCAAAATGATTAGTTTGCAGGTTACAGCCAATGAATAATAAAGATGAAAATCTGAAGGAAACTAATTAGCGCTCAGTGAGTGCAAACCACAATTAGCCACGATTGCCCCGAACTAGATCGCTCAGACAATTTTCATTTTTCATTTTGCATTATTTACCTGAGAAAAAAAGATATTTACATCAATTGAGTAATAAAAACGAACTAATCCGGCACTATGCAGCATAAATTAAGTTTGGTTGTAATTTAATCTGCAGCGATTTGTAGCGCATTGAGTTGCTCAGCCGAAAAAAATATCATATTGCTCCGGGAAGTGAGGGGCCACTTCGATGGGAAATTCACTGATCATTGAAAATATACGCGCCCGACAAAGCCATTCAAGAAAATCTGTCTCAGTCAATTGCTCGGATTTGTCGGTTGACCTTTACTTGTGAATTTGCTTTTTTATTTGGAAACGATGATGATTAATTGTCTAATTGATTAAGAGGCTTTTGATTAAACATTTCTTGGGAGGGGCTATTATATTGTCATTGCTTCGCTCGTTGCATTTTTATATTTAGTTGGATGTTTACTTAGAATTTATTTACTGTTAAATAATTGTATTTGTTGTAATCATCAGATTGATTAATCATGGCATATTCATACAAATGAGTACTTATGAGTATATTACTTATGCTGTCTCATCTTACGCTGTTAAACTGTTAAAATTTGGGTATTCGATGACTGCTGTGGAAGCGATATAGAATTTTTCAGCAAATAAGTTACTTTAACTTAATCATATCATTTTAGGTTTAATTAATACTTTATCGAAGTTCAATTTATAATTATTTTTATTAATCTGAAAAACAATATATTCTGTTTTAAATTAATTATAATTTTTTAATCTTTAACCTTTAACTAGTTACATGAAACTCAACGAATGGCAAAATTGACCTCGGAAGAAAGCTATAGCTTAATTCCTCAATTGCATCATAACATTTTACAAGGCATATTATAATTAATATAGATCGTAGCTACCATATATCTCAACACATTCTATATACATTTGGATTATAAGATATGATAAGTTCGTTTCTTCTTCTCTTTTAGAAGATTCGCCTTTATCCAATTATACCTCTAATAAATTTCTGCAATAACTCAATTACCTTAAGAATATATAGTAAAAGGTGACCTAAGATCTGAAAACAAACCGTGGTTGGAATTCAGTTTTTGGCAATGAATTTCAATCATTTCTAAATGGCTAAAATAAAAATTGTCGTAAAAACAATTATTTTTGAAATTGTCCACCTACACACCATTTCGCTGCACATTGGCGAAAATAAAGTTTTCTTTGTGAAAAACATAAATAAAATGAGGGCACGAACTGCATCTTGGCTGTTGACCTTGGAGTCCCACATATTCATTAAATGCCTAGCTTGTTTTGAAAAGATAATGATAGCAGAAATCCAGACGAAAATTGATTAGAATATTTGGCGCCAGTAAATGGAAGAAATATGGAAAGGGTAGTCGATATTAAAAGATCAGCATTTACTTAATTTAAGATCAGGAAACCGATAATCAAAAAACATTTAATTTTAATAAAGAAATATTAGTCATTAAACTAACGTCACAAACCAGTTCACCTTCAGTAACAATGTGGTAATTTCTGCATCGTAAAATTTATTCTTCGTTTTAAAATTCACACGTAATTTACCTTTATTTTAGTGAAAGACATTCTAAAGCTAAAGACAGAATTTCATATTTGGATGAATCGTTCTAATAAGTGAGTCACTTCGGTTGACTGACTCACGACACAAATAAATTGGAATGTGGAAGTCTTTTCTCTTATGATTCCTCTTTAAATTGAAACTTATTCAGAACTTTGTTAGGAGTCTAAAACGTGTAAGAATTCCTTATTAATGTCATCTTACGCAGGGACTCCAATTCATGCATTTGCCAAAAGTGTTCACTCTGCCTAGCATATATGTATGCACATATGTAGTACAAGAACCAGTCGATAACAATTCCCAGCTCCTAAATAGACTGAGTTTAAAATAGACAAATAGTTCACTCTGAAAATAATTTTTTCGAGATAAAATTGCAGAAATCTACATCAAGAATTTGCGGAATTCCTGTCGCCCCTCTGTCATCTAGGGCATGGTGAACTCCACAAGAACCAGAAATAAAAGAGCAGAAATTGGCAGGCGCTCGAATCGATTCCAAACTGATATGACACTATTCGGTCTTCGCTTAAATCCCAACAAAATCTCAAAAGATTTAATGCGATTTTTTTCGTTCGGACATCAATTGATGCACCAAAAATGGGCATTCAATGAGTCAGTCCAGTCATTCGAACAAGGTTGACTATCGAGGAGGTGTTGATTGCAGCCATGCTCCATCGTTCGTAGGCTGGTCAAGAGTAAACAACAGAATCACTTGCCGCCTCAAGTTACATTCAGCACCTTATTAACAGCCGCCGCCCAATGATGTCAGTCTTATGAAACTTAAAATTCAAGTCAAGTGCTGCACTTGAACCTGTTGTGCGCGAGTACACCAACATAAAATATGCTCCAGCGTTCTGTATTGTGCTCAGTTGGTGAAGATTGTTGACATTGTAAAATATCTTAAAAAAGCAATTACTTACCTCAGAGCCAACACCTCCACGGCCCGCATTCGCTTCACAATGGACACATCGCTAAGATCGCTTCCCCTGGAAAAGAAATTGTTTCATAAATATTTAATGTTTACGTGAACAGACGCTAGTTAGGCGAAATGTTTTATTTGCTAGCGTTAATTAAGATCGGTGGAAAAGAGGTAGCACCCCCTGAAATTGTGATTGTTGGACAGGTAAACGACAGGAGAAAGCAAACATTGAATATTTTGGAGGAAAAAATTGTGATTTTGGATCTGAAAATACATTTATTTATTACTGATCAAGTAAAATAATGTGAATAGAAAATATACTTTAAATAACAAGATTTTCTAAATAGGTAAATATGTGGATTAAAAATATATGAAAGTCGATAGTACATGTTAATAATATTTAATTCATACAAAAGTTTCATTTTCTTAGAACTAAACAAACTTTTCTTTTTGAAACAATCTTCGTCGTCCTTTCAAAATAATCTAACCAATTCAATGAATTTGATGACAACTAATCGCATTATTTTATTTATTCGTATTTTATGTTTGATTTTATAAAACAATTGTAAATATTTCGCTCAGAAAAATGTAGATACAAATAATTTAGAAAATGTCTGTGAATGTGTTAAATTATGTACGGAAAAATACGATTTTTGTAAGTAAATTATTATCAATTGTCGCATTTTGTAATTCATTTCAAATCAAACCAAGATATATCTAGATTATTTCGAGTTATTATTTTCTTATCAGATTGTTTTATTTGATATAGCTTTGCCCTTACAATATATTAAGGCATAGTTTTATATAAATCATTATTTCTTACGTCTCATTGCACATTAATCGTAACATGTTAATTAGCGGGTTGAAGAAGTCTACCGCAAAGCGTTAATATCTCCTCCAGAAATGTTTTCTTAAATAAAAAGGTGTGTGTTCGGTGAAGCACTGAAGTGAGCCTGCAAATGCAAATAATTTGTGTGTGTCTCCGAAATTGCTTCATTCATATTCGAAAAAAAAACCCACAATTAATCATCTCTTAATACTAGTAACATACTTTCGGTCCAAAATACATTTCGTATTCTTTTCAGAAGGCCAAAGTAACAAATCGATATTTGCTACGAGTATTGATTAATAGATCCGACGCAGTCCGGTAGTAAAATGGTACAACATGACGCGCTTACTGCTTGTGGATTTTGCTTAAAGATATTTCAGGAGACAGCTTCAAGTTGGGTATTGCTTTCATGCGTGAAATTTAAAACCATTTCAAGTTAAATGCCGACAATATTAAATTTTAGGTCGAAATTGGAACTTGACGACGTATTGGAACCTCTGAAAAAATCCATAGAGCGGGAACCAAAAATTAACATATTTAGAAAAAAAAGTAATATAATTGGAAAAAATTCATATTTGCATTTATAGATTGATAGAAGTACAATACATAGAAATTGCTTTTAACTTTTATTCGGTGCTTAAGAAAACTTTTTTTTTTTAAATTTTCATAACTCGTGATAGAAATGGGATTGAAAAGTGAATAAGAAATTTTTAGAATGTTTAACGTTATTCATTTTTCATCTTAAACGATTTTCACGTTTTTTGCCGACATTAAAAATAGGAGGTTCTATGATTCCCCTTATGTGACTTTGTTCGCGATTTTCTCAAAAACAACTACCTCGATTTCCATGATTCTTTTACTAATGTATTCTATATACTTCTGAGAAGGGTTTACATGAAATAATATTTATATACAAAGTTAATATGTTATTTCTACCATTTCTGAATCGATTTTAATTTTGTTTATTTAAAATGACACCTCCAGTTAAGATATAATTTAAAATTGCGAATCTAAAATGATGTCTCTGAATTTATTGAAATCTCGTAATACTGAAGCTTTTAAGCTCGCTAATCTTGGGAAGGCTGAAATTCATTTTGGCGCCCTATTTCGACAATGCAAAATGTCAGAGCTAAAATGGCGGCATAAAATATACTTAAAATAATATTCAAATCTATTAAACCTGCATATGTGAGTATTTTTGACGTCTCTCATTACAAATTAAGTGAAAATTGAAATTTTGAAAACAACGTGGGAAATTTAAAATAATGATATATGCTAAATTTTATTAAAATATCATGGAAATTAGAAAAAACATAACACAAAACACATAACATAAAAATTTCAGAATTACATAATTTTAGTTAAAAATCATCTGGCACCACTTTGAACTTTTAATCTTAAGATTTTACAAGAAGTTTAATGTTGTGTGAAAGCCAACTAAATAATCAAGATAAGCTGAATGTCTTCATTACTGATAATTAAAATAAATTTAGTTAGCTATTCACGCTGATTTCAAATATCTAATAAAATTTTAAGATTCAAGGTTGAAAGTAGTACCACAGGATTTTTTACTGAAATTAATTAATACCATTTGGTGTTTGAGAAGGCACTTGTTTATATTTAAAATTTTGTTAATACAAGTTAAAACAATTATTTTTTTATATATGGAAGAAGTTACTGCTTTTTATGTCTTAAAATATATTTTAAAAACGGGTAAATTCATCAATAGCCTGCTTCTTCTCAGACAACGGCCGTTCTTGTGCTAAGTTTTACATTGACCGATCATAATTAGATTTAAATGGAATATGATCTTCTTCTGGTATCTACCAACTACATATATATTAGAAAATAATACCTTTCCCTCTATCATACTTGAATGAATCTAGATGACGCAATATAATGTGGCTAGTAAGATAAGTACACCAAAATATACCCAAGGTTCATATGTTCCCAATTTAATTTGTTTAAATAACAGAAGTCGCGCAATTAATAGAATCAACTAGTCGTTGCCTGAATACCCATTGGTTACCATATGAGTTAAGAAATATCCAAAAATGTATATTCGTATCTTACTGCTGCTTATCTTCTTATCTTATTTGACCTTTTTAGCTAATCACCTCCGAGATTCTTAGAGATTATACCACAAGCAAGGTTTTTGGGCTCCACGTCGAGAGCACCATTCACGCTTTGAAGTTGCAAAACTCGTACAGGCAGCTGTTAGCAGACAATTTTGTTTTGCCTCTTCAGACTTTCGCAATAGACGGCATTTGGGGCCCTGTCCGAGGAAAACTTTTCAAATTTAAACATGGGAAAAAAGTGGGACCAAATTTTGTTTTGTTGTTTTAAACATGAAATGCTGACTCTGAGTCTGAGACGTTTACGAAAAACGTGGTTTGTCCAGCGTCGGGTCGACCACCAGCTCGTACGTTCCAAAAAGAACTGAAAAAGCCATGAATTGCGCAGAGCACGCGATATAAACAGAAGGTGAGGTTGAAGAGGCACACCTTGCGCTTTTAGTACTGTTTAGAGGAATGTTGCCATTCGGCTTTGTTAATTATTCACGTAATGATAACAAGTTGGGATAGGTTCGCGGATTGAATTTTAATAGTACCCACCGCCGGGGAGACATCCGAGAAGTCGGCCTATTTGTATTGATTGGTCACCGGACTGTCTGGTCTTCTAGTCTAGCACACTGTGTTTCGAAGCGGCGGCACACTCGATGCATCTCAGCAGCAGTGGTTTCAAGGCCGCAAAAAGAAGCATATCATTTCCAATATTGCACAAAACTTACCAGCAATTCAATTTTTTGATCGACCCAAGGTCCGACTGCCTCGATCTGGCTATGACCATTTCTTCTGTGAGTTTCGTCATTTTCACAATTAACCACCAAAAACTGGGGATAATAAAATAATCGTAAAGCACAGGCACTAACCGAACGAGATCTGCACTCAGTGAACAGGCGAAAACAATCGACAAACACAAAAAATTCCAATGACTGTCCTTTCTGACGGACAAAAATTCCGACAGAAGTACTTTTTAATAAAATCCCTCACTGCTGGTAGACATAGCAGGCGCCGCACCTAATTGCACCGCAAATATCGCACTGTGCTACTATTATGCAATTTGATTTGCACCCAAATGAAATTATTCTATAGAACCGCTTAAAATCGCCACATTCCCACTCTGCGAAAACTATTTACGTCCGCCATAACCAAACTGCTTAGTTCAAGTGACAGCTATGTTCAATTCGCTTTCTACAAAAACGACGATTTGTATGCGGCGAATTTTGCAGCGAAAATTTGTTGCCTCATCTTTTGCTCATTTTCATGTTGGATAGGTTATAGGAAAACGCCCGTGGGTGTGAATGAGACAACTAGATATTTTTCGCTTCTCCTACAAATGCTTTGATGTTTATTATGAAAATCGCCCCAAAACAAACAGCGAAACAGGCGTGCATTCGGTTACGAAATTTAAAATTAATGCCGAAAATGTAACGTTTTCTGCTTTTATTCAGAACCAAGTCTCTCGGAAATTCAGACCACATTTTTATCTATTTAAAAATGAGTAAATATCGAATAAACGAACTGCCTCAGGTGTCTTTTGCGTGGTATCTAAAAGTACTGCATTCATCACATTTTTTCTATTGATCTGAAACGAAAAAAAAAACATTGTTTGATTAGTGACATGTGCAGGGAAAGGATAAACCTGCAAAATTATAAAAAAATATTAAATTAAAAATTAAGTATGTATGGTGTTTAATCAAATGTTCCTCCGACTATATCTTTGAAAATTTTTACCCCAAACAAGTAATTTTGTTAATAATATAGCCATACAGTCTGTTTGGTAAGAGCATATCGACGATTTCTTAGAAAGAAAGAGAAAGAGACAGAAATATTTGAAGTGGAGAGGATGAGTATTACGATCTTTGGTATTACCTATATATGCATATGCGCGTCATGCTTAAAGTCTCATTTTGCGTTTAACTTTCTACTGTTAAGATCGATTTGCAACATGAGAGCCTTATATTATAAATTTATCGAAGCTGTGTTTCTATGCCTTCATCCGAAAGGACTTAAATGGACTTATGCCCAGGCAGCGAGATATAAAAGTTCATGTGTGGGGATGCTTATGTTCTGAAGAATTTGGAAAATTGATTGTTTTTTCTGGAAATCTGCATGCAGAAAGGATGCTACAAATTTACAATAACGAGATATTAAAGTGTACAGATTCTTGATTTGGAACAGGAAACTAATCGTGGGTCTTGCAAGAAGACAACAATCCAAAACACAGAAATCGTCTTTGTACCGAAATATCAAGAGGATATCAATATCGTACAGTGGCTCTCAAAAAGTCTTGATGCTAATCCAATTGAAAATGTGGCCCTTATGAAGGCAACTACAACGGGAAAATGCTTTCACTTTGCAACAACTTAAATCATCGGTAAAGAAAGCCTGGAAAGATCTACCAGCAGAATATGCTGAAAAATTAGTTTCAAGTATGAACAATAGATGTATAGCTATAATAGAAAATAACGGTGACTTCACCAAATATTAAATGTATTGCGTAAAAGTAAATAATAAGGAAAAAATAATATTTTGTTAATTTTATCGCATTATTGAATTCTGAGCGTTACGCTCTTACCAAAACCCCTCAAAATTCCAGCCAAATCGATCAATAACTTTTTCAGCTACAGCACGAGCAGTTTTTAAAAATACATTTTCGAGATAATGGGCCATAATTTCTTTTTTCATATTTTCAACTTTACTATCGCTATGAACGAAGGAAGTGTGACGGAAGGGGTGCAGGCAGTAGCGACTTTAGTGAAACAGACGAGAGCCAAAATATGACTTTCGCGTGTCTTATTAAAGATACTCGTTTCTTGTTTATCGTCTTGGCCCTACGTTTAAATTTATACCTAGTTGTAAGTTAAACAAAAATCCATGTGTTTAGCAAATATTTCTTGAATCGAAACTGTAATCAAAAGGTTCAACAGCATTGTAAATGACCTTGAGAGAATTTTACTATCTCTATATATAGTTTGTTTTATACCTAATTTCTCACTGTTGACAAAAATCTGAATTTCATGTCAGTAATTTTTTAATGGATTGCTATTATATCTACAATACATTCACAACTCACAAAATATATAGTGTACCACTGCAAAAATAAATTTGAAATTCCTAGGAATGTTCTCTTAAATATAAGTTAGACACGATTGGCATAGAAAATATAGTTTAACAGAAGCACACATCCTTCCAAGTTTCCTTTTTATTTATCGTCATCAGTTTTGGTCTCGTCAATGGCTTTAAGCGCTGCAAGCAGTTTTACTTTTTTCTTTGGGTCGATATTGGGTCGCTTAGGTATCGATTCCAAATCAGGACTTTTGGTTCGCTGTTCCTTTTTAGAGTCTTCAGTAGACTGATTACAAAAAGAATCTAAAAATGATTCATGCTCCTTGTAGTCATCAGACATTTGTTTGCGAATAGATTCGAAATGGTCTTCCTTATTTTCGGTAGCTAAGATCTGCAATTAGTGGATAAGATGACTTAATTAATATTTAAGGGCCATTCTGAAAAGTTTAATTAAATACCACGTCAGCTGTATCTTCATCGTACCCGTCATCATCCTGAAAATCATCCGCCGATTCATCAGACCCTGAATAATCTATAGTTACCGGCTGCTGCGGCCTGTCCTGTTTAAGGTTCTCCTCAAAACGGACATGGTTTTGGTCCTCTTCCGAAGACTCGCTAGCTCCCGTTTCGAATGCATCTATTCCTTTTTGGATGGCTTCTGCAATTTCGTCTTTTTTAAGGTTCCGTCTTTCTTGCAGCTTGCTTAGCAAACTTGGTCTTCGAGATGTAGGTGCTGATGACCCCTCGCTGTCCTTCCTCACTTTAGGACTATACCTTTCTTTGCTTGCTAACTCACGGTCTGACTTAATTATTGAATTGATATGAGGTTGCAAATGAGCCACTTCTGCGGGTGGGAGACATATGTTATGCGATGAATCTGATTTAGTCTGGTTAGACAAATCAAAAGAAATTTGTTAACATTTTATAGATTGCTCTGAAGATAATTTTACCTTGAGCTTTGTTCCACTAAGGGATCTAGGAATTAAGCTGGCTCTTGAAATCTTTTCGAAATTCTAAAATGCAAAATAAGACGTTTTTTTAAAAGTAGTGTTGAAATTGTAAAAAATATTATAGTATAGAATTTTTAATTAAATTTGGAAACAATACTCACTTGGAAGAATTTTATAAATATGAAGTCCATTATTTAAAAATAAATAATATACACAAATGGATTAATTTTTAAGACTTACATCTGGATCTAGGTGGCCAAATGTGGCTAACTGGTTTTTTGCCTTTTCTAATTTTGTAAGAACATCTTTATAACGCCCGTGTTCACCTTGAAGTTGTGACTTAAAATTCTTTGATTCCAATTGAAGTCGACGCGCCATTAATTTCAAGTCATTATCTTTTTCCATAATTCTTCCTTCAAGATATCGAACTCTCTCGGAAAGTCGTTCTCTATCTTCTAAATGTCTAAAAGTTCAGTTAGTATTTATTTTCCATAAATTGAATATTAGATGCAAAGAATAAAGAAATATTGTGGAAATAAATTTCATCTAAAGGAAATACGGTAGATTTCGATTAGCAAATTTATATCACTGGTCCTGGTGGTAAGGTTTAAGATTACTTTGAGCAGAAAGTATGTGAACAGAGATTCAAATTAATCCTTAATTTAAAAATAATCACGTAATATTTTTTTAAAATTCAGCTTTAAAACTTTCACTTAAGGATTTAAAATACAGCAACCCAATCAAAATCTGAGGGTACCTTTTATTTTTGCAAAATTTCCTCGTATAAATTTGAAGAGACCAAAAATAAATGTTAATGCGTTTTTGGAAAGAAAAGCAAAATCGGTGCAGTCTTTAATTTTTAAACGTGTGCCATTCACTTAGCTTACTTGTCCTTGTTGAGCTGATTAAGATGTTTATTTTGATCACTCAGACTGAGGATGATCGCATCCTTCTGTTTCAGCTTATTTGCGAATTCCTTATTTTGCGACATCAAGTTGCGATATTTTGTCTGCCAGACTCGGATTTCCTCAGCATGAGAGTGCAGCAACTGAGGCAGTTCAGCGTTTGTACTCTCATACTTGGCCAATGCCGAGTCCTGCCGCTTATGTAACGTCCTAAGAATTCGGTTCTCATGTGCAAGCTCCTGCAATTGGTTCAACGAACATAAATAAATTATTTTTTACAAATAAGATTTCTTACCGCAATATGCTGCTGAGCATCAGCAAGCTGATTCTGAAGGGTTTTTACCCTTAATCTCCTTGCGGATAGTACTCTTTGCCGGACCTCATTTGTTGCCGGGATAAATCCAGGCTGACGTGGCACAGCTTTCCTCCTAAATAGCCCGGAGGACGAATATTTAGAACTAGATGAAGAATAGAGGCTTTCTGTACTTTTTGATGAATTTCTAGAGGAATCGATAAAGTCCGGAGTAAACATTTTCACATCGTTATTTTGTAAGCGCGCACACAGAGCTACTACTCACGGTAACATTTTTATTTTCTCCTCGGGGATGAGGCTCAACGTCGACATACTCTTCCGTATCGTCGCAGTCGTCGTCGTAGTCCTCAAAATCCACTCGAACACGACTTCCCCAATTGAACTAAGATTAGAATTCAAGCACAATTTTATCCGCCTTCAGCAATTAAGGCAACAGCTGTTTATCTTGATATCCTTTAGTTATTTAGCAATGAGCTCCTAGCAACGAAACAATTGGCCACCTGCTAAGGACCCTCTGCACGTCGTACTACCTGAAAGTGTCTATGTGTTCACGATAATGATGTATGATTCAAGTACTTGCACGTGGAATTAGAATAGTTTGCACCCGAATCAACGGTCTGATTGTTTTATCAATCCCGATAAAAATCCTGGCGCAATGGGCGTGTGTGTATTGGCCGGAATTGAAATTTCTGATTTTGTCAAGCAAATACGCTATGCCTACTTAAAACGGCTCTACATTAAAATATAAAGTTTAAAAAAATAATAAAGCGACTTCTCCTATGTATTAAAGTTGATTTACAGCTAAATATAGCGCTGATGCTCAACATTTTAAACTTAATCCAGTCTTTAGTTTGGTCTTTTGTCCACTTATTTAATGAGTAAACTTGCTGTTCCTGTTAAGCGAACAAAAAACTAAGCTTGAGATAGTCTTAAGCAAGACATGAATTAATTTTAAGCCACATAAACATAGTTTAAGCCGGGATTTAAGGGCTTCTACCACTGTATTGAATAAAACTCAGCTTTACCATACGATACCGATTTTTTTTTGGATACGAACGGGGTATTTTTTAAAACCTTTCCTCATTATTTTTTTGTTTTTAGATTAATAAAATTGTGCCTAGAGTAGCCACAGCTAAACATTCCGACACAATCGCGATAACTTTCATAATTTTCAATATTCACAATGACTGTGTATTAAAGAAAAAAAAATTATATCTTTACTAATCACTCATATTATATACTATTAAACAATTTCCGTTATATTCAAAAATTCTAAAATGTTGCCGTTGATATGAAAATATCTTTCAATTATTTTCGCATTCAATTTCCTAATTCGGTGGGACTGACATGAAGGAGTTTTTTTTTTTGTAATGTGAAACAAATGGTTGATTTCTTTAAATATTTTTATTCGCTGTACTTACAACCAAAAAAGCTAAACAAATCAACTATTTGATTTATCCGTTTTCTTCATTTTACTAAGAGCTCTTGATACTTTTTTCTTCAGCTCTTTCTGTCTCTTCAACCTTCTCATTTCCTCTGCTTGCTTTTCTTGTCTGAATTTCGCCATCCTTTCCTTTGTCTGAACTTTCTCCTTCCTTTTCTTGTCCTCAAAATTAGTTCTGATCATCTTCATCATTTTAGCAACTTTCTGTTCATGTGGAGATCGAATAACGGCGACCCTGTCATCGTTAATATTTTTACGGTCTCTAGGCCCATATTTAGGCTTGTTTTTGTAAGGCAGGGCTCTCTGAAGAGACTTAGGTATAATAAGCGGCTTTTTAACTTTGGGTTGTCGCTTAATTTCCGTGTACATACTGTCATACTGTGCTTGATATTTAATATTCCTTTCACGCTTAATTTGCGCAAGAGTTTTCATACCTTTCCACTGCGATTTTTGATCTTGTGGAAGCAGAAGGTTTGTAACAGGCGCGTAGAACTTAGGAACATCTACTCTAAACCAGGTACGACAAACAACGATATCGCTAAGAAGAATTTTGTCTTCAAAAGTTGCTCGGAAAGAACCTTCAGGCTCTCTGTGTGCTTTTTTTATTTGGCCACGAATACCAGAAACAGTTTTTATTTTAGCTCCTTCAAATTTGGCAACTTCCAAAGAAGAATTAAACATTCCCTTAATAAAGGCTGATTTTTTATAAATTTTAAGTGGAGTCCCCACTAGTTTCAACTTTTTCATAATTTGAGCTGATTTGTCTAATTCTGTTACGCACCCAGTCGCAGCGATGCGAAAGCCGATGTACCTCATTAAATCTCGATCATTTGCAACGCTTTGGACGGCTACAAAGCCTGTGTTTTGTGGTGTAATTGGGCCCCAGAAAGTCATATTACATGTAATGTGATTCGGGGTATATTTAAGGTATCGCTGTCTCAAGTTGTCCTCAACTTTAGCGTATATAGGCATTGTCTGAAACCTTCTCCACCCAAGGGAAATGATGAGTGGATCTTTCGTTTTTAAAAGCTTCTTATACCACCTGTGCTTCTTTACTTTGCAGTTTACAAAACCAACATTTTCTTCAGACATGTTGAGTCCGCCAATGAGGACGGGATATGTCGGATCAAAATTGTCGACGAACTCAGACGGAATGTTCTACAATAAAGATGTATTTAAGATAATCTCAAAAGAAAAACAAAAGATGTACCTTGAATTCAATCCTTATATAGAGTCCTGCTCGATGGCCTTCGACCTGCAGTCGGAGATCTTCGTCTAGTTGAGCAAACTCAGATTTATTCAGTTCTGATTGTCTCTGCGCTTCTGCTTTGAGGTTTTCGTAATAGTCGTGATCTCCTGTGATACGATTTTCATCCTTGTTATCATACTCAGCATCAAATTTAGCCTTCAACTTCATTTTCTTAGCCATAAGCTCAGCTTTAGTCAGATTAGATTCTTCAATGCGAGTCATTTTTCTCTTCCTCGAAGTTTCTGTTTCATGATTTTCATCCTTTTCATCATCGCTCTTGCTTTCTTTCTCGATTGCTGCATGCTTTTCACCAGTTTCTAAGTCTTCAAAATCTCCGTAGGCCTCACTGTCGTCATCGCTTAAGTCATCTAGTTTTAAGAGTTCCTCAGCGTCCTCAGATTCTTTCCACTTTCCTGTTACAAAGCAGTTCTTCAGAAGTTCTTTATTCTGCTCAGTTGTCCAGTCCCTTAGGCCTCCGACATATTCCTCGAAGAAGCAGTTTTCCTGCTGGTCGCGAATTTCTTTATTTTGGTGTAGTTCCGCTTGTTTCTCTACGACACGCTTAAATAATCCCCCCACCTCTTCTTCATTTTCGCTATTTTGTTCCTCTTTTATAATATTTTCTGATCTTTTCTGTAAATTTTGTAATATATAATTTAATTTCATATCAAAATGTTTATCGTAATTAGAGAGATACATTACTTTAAAATTAGCTCTCACAAAGGTGGGTGGGGAATATTAGGGGATCCCGAAAATTACATTATAGCAACAGTTGAAAATCGGCTTTCTCAGTTTTAAGAGTTTATTATTCTAAATTTAAGATTAAAATGTTTCAAGTTTAAGAAAAAATAATTAACCTTTATTCTCATCTGAATTTTGTGTGCCTGTACGAATAAATTTAGGAAGTCTGAGGTCTGAACATAAACACAATTCATAAAGTATATAATTGTTAACATATTTTGGATGGTGGCTCAGATAATTTGGTAGGAACTTAATGCAATGAAAAATCTTATTTGACTAATTCTCAAATTATGTTTGAAATTTATATCTTTTAAATGTAAACTGATTTTATTTTCATTTCATATAGGTATAAATTATTATGTTATCATTTTTTTGCGTGTACATAAACAACGAAAACATAGTAATTTATACTTATAAAAATCAATTGGTTTTTGTGCTATATTGAACAATTCTAAATTGCAGTAGACTAAATATAAGGAATTACGATATTGGGGATTTTCCAGGTTGCTCAATTCGAGTTTTAAGACTAATTTATAACTTACTACCCATGTTTTAGCATTAAAATAGGAGTGATTATGACGAAACTTGTGAAACTATAGAGAAGTATATACATTTAAGTCAGGATTATTTATTTAAGGGACGAATTAGTTTATAGAGTGCTAAAATCACTTACCGAGCTGTAAGCACCATAGACTAGTTTCATCAAATTTTTCCCGTCTGCCTTCCTTTCGAGGTAAGCTTCCCGAGCTTTTTGGGCAATATTCTCTTTCCAAGACATGCTGCTCTTCATAATTTCATCTTCATCTTCAGCTTCGTCACCGCTTTCTTCACTTTCAGAACTCTTACCATCATGACTGCGCTGAATATCTCCCTGGTACTCTTCATCCGACGATTGTTCTTCTTCAATTTCTTCCTCACTGTCGCTAACGTCGGGATTCCAGCCAGAGGCGCCTTCCTTTTCATAGTCAGAATCCTCAACGCCAGAATCGTTTTCAATTTCATCCTCTTCATCGCTATAAAATTGATCCCCATCCTCTTCCTCGTCAGCTTCCCGAATAGTCTCATCTTTAAAATCCTTGGACTTGATTGCATCTCCATCGGAAAACAATCGGAACTCTTGCTCTTGAATTTGCATGTCGACTGTTTGCTTCTTTTCTTTAAGTTTGTTAACAAGTTCCTGTTGCTCCTCGTTGGCAGCTGTTTTCTCGCGATGACTATGAGAACCCTGAAGGTCTATATACACAGCATCCTTGTCGTAGACGATTCCACCTACTCCGGACATTGGGGCGTAAAGCAAGCGCTCCTTTTCGAGTAAACTCCGCTTCTTCTCCGTGCCAGGAAGAGGGCATGGATCCTTTAAAGCACTCAGATCGTGAATACGAATATCGCCCAGGCCTGCTATATGAACCATAGCCTCCTTATTCAAGGGTACACCTCTCACATACCCGTAAAGTACTACGTCCCTGTCGGATTTGGGGTTTTGCCGAATTATTTCTGTGTTCGTGATATCCTCCACTCTGTCGGCCAGAATATAGCTGTGCGCACCACGCCACGAAAGAGGACGGAATTTCATGATAGAGATAAAGCGGCCCAAATTCTTAATCTCGTTCCTCAAATACTCCCCGTGGATTATTCCTGAGAGGTAAAACAGCTTCGCGCCGTCATAAACCTCAGTCCAGAAGCGGTGCTTAAGTTCTTTTTTCCTTTTTTTTAATTGTTTCGGATTTTTTATCATGTCCAAGTGGGTGAGCACTCCCATAATTTTGGGCATACCGTGAACTTGGCAAATATTCAGGAACTCAAAAATTTCCATTTCAAATCCGAAGCTCGCATCGCACAGCAGCAGGACGAGATCAGCGCATTTGGCGATATCGATCATTGAATTTATGTCGTTATTGCACTCAATTAATGTGATCCTCCGTTTCTTGGAGGTGACGATGGTTATGGGGCCCTTGATGTCGACCACCTTCGTTCGCGTGAAACTCCTGATTAGGTTGTTTATGAGAGTCGATTTACCCACTTTCGGAGGTCCTACAACTGCTATTAGGACTGGCGGGGGCTCATCTGGAGTGCTGTCGACCAAGGGAATATGCTGCTTTTTGGTCGTGATATCTTCCTTCCTTCGAAACTGTCGCTCAGCTCTAATCGTCGAATTAATCGCAAAAGCCTTAGGGTTCCGTTGACGAGCTTGATCACTGTCGAGTTTCGCCTTTGCCTTTTTCTTTTCCGCCTTCACCCCCGAGTGGCGCGGACGATGTGATTTCTTTTTGTCCAATTTTACCTCTTCGTCTGCCATTTTTCGTAAAGAAATAAAAGATTTTCAGGAGAAATTCACATTTGTTTTCACACGTGGGATTGTGACATTTCTTCTGACAGATTTCATACTTAGATGACATCCATTGAATGCCACCATGAAAACGATATATCGATATTGAAATACATTTAAAAAAATATGGATTATTTAACGTCTATTCAACAGATGAAAAATTAATTTTTGTCGTATTTTGAAAATAAGCTTAAATTTGGAATATTTGATAATTGTTAAAAATTGAGTTGTCCAAACATTTTTTCTTTACAACAACCGTTTTTGATTTTATAATGTTTTATTTAATGATAAAAAAGAATTGATGAAGTACTTGTGCCTATTTAATAAAACACGTTTTTAAGGTGGCCTTAGGTCTAGTAAACACACAAATTTTATATTTTATTTCATATTTATAAAGCAGAAAAGTCTAAACAAATTGAACCTGCAGCATTACCCTGTTATTTAAGTGTTGCCCGATGAGCAATAATTGAGTGAGGTGCTGTCAGTTTCAATTGTCAATGTCAATCCTGCGAAGTTTGCAGTGCGTGCTGGTTGTTGCTTTTGGCTGATTTTCAGATTTATCTGTTTTAAAAGGCTTTTTATCCAGCGTGGGCAATTAAGTAATTTTCGAAAAATGGAAGATGGGGATTTCGATAATGATGAGTAAGTAGCCAATCCAAGAGTAAACTTAGCAGTTGCTTAACCTCTTTTCCTTTCAGGGTTGGTGGAGACGAGTTCGACGATGTTGACGAGGAGGACAACATCGACGACCTGAATCAGGATGAAGAGGTGGACAATATCGAGCTGATAGCGCCGGGTCAGGCTGGGGGCGGTGTGCCGAAATCTAAGCGCATCACCACTCGGTACATGACGAAATACGAGAGAGCCCGCGTACTCGGTACGAGAGCGCTTCAAATCGCAATGTGCGCCCCAATCATGGTCGAGCTGGACGGAGAAACCGACCCGCTACAAATTGCCATGAAGGAACTGAAGCAGAGAAAGATTCCCATCATTATCCGCCGGTACCTGCCCGATCACTCCTACGAGGACTGGAACATCGATGAGCTGATAATCGTTGACACATAAAACTACCGGTAGTAGGCTTAATCATTTCTTTTATTATTTCTCTTAAGTATAGTGATAAATAAACAAAATTTTCTACAAAAACTAGCTCCAAGCGTATCCCTCGTTTTTCTGGTAGCACATCCGCTCCATTATATTAACTGAATTGGGGGCGACGCGGCACATTGCCTCGATGATATGCGGTTGCAGACCACAGTCGGAGAGATTCTCTTTGCCAAACTCCTCGTTTGGGTTGTTTTCCTTCTCCATTTCTTCAATAAGCTTTTGAGAAGCCTTCGACAGAGCAATGGTTGCTGCATGGGCCGAAATAGTAACGCTAAAAGATTCGCACGACTCCTCTAAGAGACCCGCTGTGTAGTGGAGAATATGCGGCAAGATGACTCCTCTTAAATCGATACTAAAATAGTCCACAGCATCCATTCGCACTTTGCTAGATCGTGTCTGCAGTTGCCTTATCGTAGCACCAGGGAAAGCTATTGGGGCAAGAAGAGTAGGAGGAATTCCCGCCAAGCGTCCAATGTTTGAAATTGTACTCTTGGCGTTTAGTAAGAAGTTGAACAATGCCTGGCAGTCAACGCCCTCGACGAGAAGAAGTGAATTATCACTGAAATCATCAGCGGCTTCCTGGTTCACAGTTTGCCTCGTGTGAGTGGTGTGAATTTTTTTTATCTCGCTTGCGTCCACTCCAAGGCTTTCTAGCCACTTTTCTTCCTCGAGATCGTCGTCCTCATCATTTTCCTCATCCAATTTTGCCACTTGTCCATCATCATCAGTGTTTGAAAAGCTGCCGTTCTCCTCATTCGACTTGTTGAGGTTAGTATCCCTCTTAAATGGATGAGTAAATTCGATTTGTTCTTGCCTGAGCATATTTCTGAGTCCCCTGGAGCTCGGTGTTAGCATTGCGTGGATCTCCATTCTTCCTCCGATTCCGCCTGCTCGAAAAAGGACAGTGAATGAATTTGCACACATGTAAAAATAAGGGCACTGCCTGGCCCGCACCAACTGGAACACGCCGCGAAAGCTGTCGGCCCAGTCCTTGGCTAAACCTTCCTTTTCCGCCTCGCCTATTTGGAAGCCAGTGTTTGCTTTTGAGTTCCTGGGAAAGAGAGTAAGCCACGGAATGCTCGGGTGCTGCCAATAGAGGGTGGCTTGGTGGAATCTCGCTCCTGTAGATATATCAAGACTTGTCGATGATTTTTCTGCATCTATACAGCGTACAAAACTAGTAAGCCCACTGGCCTCTTGGCCGCTTTTTAAATTTGTGGCCGGCAGAGGTTCCTTCGATAGAATTCTTAGGCGTGTTTTCAGATTCCAATCTATGGGAAGGTATTTGCTGTACTTCTGTTCTTCTATCACATCTTCCTCGTGGTTCTCTTGCAACAAATTGGCAAAACTTTGCCTGTCGAAGGGCTGCAGTCCCAATTTAATCCGATGGACAGCTTTTTCTGGTTCTTTAATTTCATTAACTGGACGGAGTAGCTGAAATAAACTATCCTCAGGCTCCGGAATTAGATCTGGGCATGACTTAACTTTCTTAACATTTTCAGTGGAAGACCTGAGAAAAAAGGAAACAATACCATTAATATAAAATAATTGGCGGGAAAAGGAGTTAACCTACTTGGCGAATGGATTTTTCCGTTTTTGTGCGAAGGATACTTCTAAAAGACTCTTTTTCTTGTCCACAAGGACTTCGGGTTTATTCACTCGAGCTTGTAGTGCCTTTTTCTTTTGCTTGAGTCGGTGCAGCCGGATAATCTAACAGAAATAACATTCGGGTCAAACAATTTCACAAAAGGAATTTAAAAGAGCCGCACCTCATCTGGAGTCTTCCAGCTCTGCGAGGATTCTCCCGTACTAGTCATGGTGGTTTTTACGTTTACCTGCCTGTTTTCCAATTCCCATGCCTGCAAAAAAAAAAATCCACAAATCGGCACTTTTACCCAGCAGAGCGCCTTTCCTTGCCACAACTGTCAACAGTTTTTTTGATTGCAGCTACTGTCTGTTCTTGCTAAATGTTACAGTGACAGTTGACAGGTTTGGATTCGAAATTTGCGCTGTTTATAAATCCGAATAAACTTTTAATTTGATTAAATTAATTTAATTAATAAAATAAAATAATTATTTAAAGGCATTTCTGTATTATGACCTCAGTTAAAATTACCGAATGAAATTTATTTAATTAAGCTCAACGGGGGTTTAAAAATACGAAAAGCTTTTACTTCTTTATCATTTCTTGTTACCGAAAAGGCGAACTTAAAGCCTAAAAGCAGAAGATTTAAAATAAATTTTTGAGGAACTTAAAATTTTGGCCCCGATTTTTTGTAATATATTATTAACACTAGAACTACCAAAACCAATCAATTTGACTGGTATTCAATTCCTTCCTTCATTTAATTGTATATTTTTGTAATTCTCTTCTGATTTATGCCAAAGTTTAATAGAATTGAGCCTTTTGAAAACCTTTTTCCATTAATAATTATTTATGCAAATTTTAAAGCATATTAAATTAAAGGTGCAGTAAGTTGTTAAAATTACAGTCTTGCGCGCCGGTAGTAATAGTGTTAAATACTTAAATACAATATTTAAAAATTATATTGTTTACATATTTTGATTCTGTTACAACTAGAAATTGTTTTCAATAGAAAACTTCTAATATTTTTGTAAATACAAAAAATGACGAGAATTTCACGATCAAAACTTTAAAGTTGCACCACTATTACAATTATTAATAAAAATGTTTTATAACCGCCTATTACTTTTCCATATGCTATAGGTGACCTTAGTGTCATTTTTGATTCCAAACTTAATTTTAAGGATTTCTCTAATCATTTTATTTTAAGCTACGATAGGCCTCTACTAGAGTACTTGGAATCCTTTCTTTCAGTGCACTCTCTTAGAATAGAAAGAGATCAATATCTTTCGATGTAATGTTTATAAGGCATATTACCAATAACAAGATCGATTCCACTTTCTTCCTTGGTTTATGTGCCTTATCACAGAGTTAATTATGGATGCAATGAGCTGATCACACGCTATTTAAGATAAGGGAATCAGTTTGCAGATCCTTAAAGTTCTTTTCAAATTACAGTAGGAATTGCTTTAAGCAACATTTTTACTTTTGAGGTTTTTAAACTTTGTTGATGCATAAATTAAATTAAATTAAATTATTATAAATACACTTGAAGATATATGATATAAGTGAAGATCTTATATGCAAATTTACAAGTAAATATTAAAAATTGTAATTGATATGAGCCTAGCAAAACAAAGCAATACAATAAACTTTGGTTTACCTATACCTCATCAGAAGAATATAAAAATTTATCATACTTATAAACTATAGAAGCTGTGAAAAAAGAAATGCTAATTTTAGGATGCGAGGGCACAGGCAGACTGAGAGGAGGCAAGTGAGGCATCTTGCTGATCGCAACAATCTTGAGTTTAAATCATTAGTATAACCTAAAACATGCAAAAATCCAAGATGAACATTAAGCAGACTGAGATATGACTCAATCCATTGGACAAAAAGCGAAGCTGCAAATTCGAGTAGTCCTCGTCAATTTTATTTAAGTATTCAGAAACTGTACAGACGTCCAAAATGATGTTATTAGGTAGTGACGGGTAAGTAATCACTGGTGATTCATGGTGACTCATGGAAGATAGTTTTTATAAAAATATTAGACGAGCATTGATATGAGAACGGTGAAACGTATTTGAGAAAAGACCGTGGACCAAGAGATCATTCAAAAAGTATGAAGAAAGGGCGATATTTCATAACATGTATACTTATTTTGAATATACAGATCTCATTTGCATGGCGTCTAGGTTCTTCAGTTGTCGACAACTCGCCTTGAACGCAGGTCAGTTTTGAAGGAGCTCGATTCATTATCCGAATCGGGACAAAACCAGCAGCCCATTCAAAGGAAGTGCACTCTTGCATAAAATCCGTAAGGAACTCCCGGCCGGCTGCAAAAACAAAATCCAATTTTCCTCCGAATTAAAATAAAATGTATTCCAAAAATTATTCTCATATTCAAAAACAATTTACTGAATTTGAATAAGCCCCTCGAGGGCGTAGAGAATCTGCACCATTTTATCAACTGGTCGGACGGGGGGGAGAGGTGTAGTCCTGGTCCCGGCCATCGACTAAAGACGAAAGCGTTCCCGCCCAGGATGAGCGATGCGAAAAGTGCTCCTCCGGAAAAAAGGACAAGAGGACTCGAGAGTCCTGGAAAACTAAAAGCGCTGCCCTTCTGCGAGCCCCGCGAGGTGTATCCACTCAAAGTCGAGACGAGATGGGATGATTGCCGCAGGAGTGCGACGCGAAGTGGGGGAGTCACTCAGGCGTTCAGATTTAGAAAATAAATAAATAAATAAATAGAGCAGCCATTGTGCAGAGGCGCTCTGTAAAAAAGTATAGTGGTATCGACGGGGTTTCGTTGGTGGGGGCGCAGAAAGGGCCCCGGTCTGATGTTTTTCTGCTTTACAGGAACAATAACATCATCATCAGCAGCCGTGCTGTTTGTTTGCACCCACAAGAAAATTGTTTTCTTAAGGCATCGTTGCCGGGGCTGCCGGTGCTCTCGCCGCTGCTGCGCCACTTTCCCAACTAGCAACAGTCCTCTGTTCGACCTTATATTTTCCCATTTTCCAGAGATGATGAGGATGCTTGGCAAAATACTCTAGATAGCTTCGAGGTCTTGTTAAATCAGGCGATGATTTTAGGCTTAACCAGCCATGAACGCTTATAGCCCTACAATTATTCTCGTCACAAGGCCTCGAGGAGTCGTGGAAACAACGGTGGCAGATAAAATTTTATTTAATTTCTCTTTCTTTCATTCTTGGAAGGCTTAAGGTCTAATTGTTGTATTTTTTTCATGCTTAAAATTTCAGTCAAAACTCAGATGAATAATTAATTATGTTTAATACTATTGTTTTTTTTTTTTCAAGGACCCAACCCAAGACACACACTGCCCTTACTTTACGGAAACACTGCACATTGTAGTCCCAAAATTCTTGCAACCAAAAAATATTTTCGAGGTTCTAAAATGCCTCAATTAATGATTTGTTAGCACTCCAAATTGCAGCAAATTGGATTATTCAAAATTTGTCCTAGTACTTTTGTCAGAATTTCGTTTAAATATGTTGTTTATAGGTTTCTGCCTAATAGTTTTCTGACTATTTCTTTAACTTGTAATCGTAATTTGTTAAGACAATTCTAATTAAAAAGGCATCTTTGTATGTAAATCACACTTAACATTGATAGAAATTTCTCTAACCATTTTCTTCAAACTTACTGGCGAACGCTACAGAGCCATGATAAACGACTTCTTACTGTCGGAATTGGAGAAGCGGGTTTTGGTGAACATGTGGTTTTAACAAGACGGTGCAACCGCACACACAGCACGAGCCACAATGGATATTGTGAAGGAAGCGTTTCCTGGTCGCGTTATCTCCCGTTTTGGCAATTTGGCATGGCCAGCCAGATCGTCCGATTTAACCGCCCCAGACTTCTTTCTTTGGGACTACTTGAAGTCGCGGGTTTATGCCAACAACCCTCAGACAATCGCACCCCTTAAAGAGAATATTCGACAGGTATGCGAACAGTTATCACCGGATATCTTGCGGAAAGTCATGGAAAATGCGATAAAATGGGCACAAATGTGTATCAACACTGGTGGCAGCCACTTGACGTATATCATCTTTTCCATTTAACAGAAAAAATTGTAAAGGTCCAAAGATAAAGATTTCCATCACTCAAAATATTTTTTTTTATTTAGTATAAAAGTTATACAAAATCAAAATTGAATGATTAATTTTGCGCCACTTTGTATATAACTTTATCTAAAGTTTGTAGAAATTCTAGATCTTTAAAGAAATTCTCTTAATGCAAATCGTGTTACACCTCGAATGAATGAATTTTGGTCTAGACGCTAGATTTAAATTTTTTAGATTTCAATTAAATTTGAAAAAGTCCTCTAGTAGATAAATGCCTGTAAATAAGCCACATTTCATTTCTATTCAAAATATGAATATAAAGTTGATTTATTCAAAATAACACATTTTATACGAACGACACGTTCTTAAACATATTTTTGAAATAAATATTAATTGATATCTTAATTAGGTAAGTAATACTTTCTATTATTTATTTTAATACCTTTACTGGATATTCCTCAAAGAAGCAGACCTATGATTGCATTTATAGTTCTTAGTTTTTAAAGCCTACGGAGTCACATTTTCAAATTCGGCATTGGGTCAAGTATTCAAAATATGGGTCAGAAAATCATTAAAAAATGCAAATATATTATTAAGTACGTTCTTAACAAGCTTTTTACTGCAAATTGCTAAGTTTAATTACCCTGATGACAAATAAAACTAGCCCCAACCAAGGGGAAAGCAGCTCGATAACTTGATGAAAAAATACCCAATAAAGCGAAGCACCTTATCGCCCCATGACTGCTTCATATGTATTTCATTAACTTCGGGTATTTGTTGTAAAAGCCCCAAAAGCGACCCAGTAACTTGGAGAAAGTCGACCGCAAATTTATTGCCGACAATAAATTATCCCTCGCTTTTACGTAAAACCGAAAAGGGTGGGCAAGGGCTTCCAAAAAGGGAAAAAAAGAGAAAAGAATTCGGGGGGGCAACAGCAGAAAAAGTACTTTGACGACAGAAGTTGGAGCTGATCCTCCGGTCGTCCCTTAGTGAAATCAATTGACATTTATTTGCGGTTTATGCTCCTTTGCAGCTACTTTGTTGACAAATTAATTCCCACGGGAGTGTGCCACTTGCGTGGAAGCGATTGGAGGGTAAACAAGGATCCGCAAAATAATAACAATCCGATGATTTGAAAAAATACAATTTTTTCAAAGTTCTCCTCTTGGCGACTTCACCGGCCGGAGTTGACTGCTAATTGTTATGCACGGAGTGATTGGGGCAATGGGGTCCTGGGTATGGGATGCATGCATGACCTAAATTTGTCTTTAATTTGGAGAAGGATGCCTTTACTACATTGCGAATTTATCCCGAAGGGTTTGCTCTCATTGGCCCGGTGTTTTTATAAAATCCAAACCCCTACTCTCTGCACTTTATCAATACCAGACCAATTTTTTTTCATTTCAGATCAGAAAAAAGGAAAATAAGTCAAAGAGAAACTGGAAATTATGTTTTCTCAACACGAGACCTCATTCTGATGTATTTATTTTGCGGTGAGCTCCTCCGATCCTCAGCCCTCACCGGATGGATTTCCAATGTATCTCGAGGAATGTGCCGTGAACACGTAACAAGTGTTCTTTAAATCGATGGAAATGAAATTTCTGTTTGTATCTAATTTGCTTTTAAATTGCTTCTTTAATCTATGGATTTTTAGAATGCTCCACGCGGGATATTCAGAGGGATTCTCCTTTCTATTTTATTCGGTGTCAGGCGGTTACTTTTTACATAATGTGTAAAATGAATTTAAATAATTTTTAGAATACTGTTTTATTTTCAAACAAAATAATATTGTAAGATGAATTTTCGAAATTGCTAAACCAAACAAGAATATTCCAATATATTTTTGAAAAATTTTTGTTAATAAGAATTACTCTAAAACTACTGGATAGATTTTAATTAACCTTTGCTCTTCTATGCCTTACAATTAGAGGTTTGCTTAAAATTATACAATATTCCTCTGATTGTAGTACACACATTGAGTGACCAAATATGAAATAGCATTTTATTTTCTTTATAAAAAATAAATCCATTTAACAAATTAGGGACTTTTAATGGTAATCGGAATGACTCATATATTTTCGCTTGGCGTAGCTACAGTCTTATGTTTTCAAATATTAATTAGCATTAGCTTAATATTATATTATAGGCTCCATTCTGATCGCATTGACGCTGTGCAGAGGAGATTTTTGCAATTTGCCTTCAAAGGTTTACTATGGACTGTCTACCTTTGCTTACCTCTGAACAGACTGCTTAAGCTCATTTCCATGGTGTCAATACCGGATAGGCGTGTGATATCCAGAATAGTTTTTGGCTCCACAATTTTAAGTGGTTATTGTGACTATTACTACTAATTATGGGCTAAATGCACCAGTCATATTTATCGCCAATTTGTTAAAACTACACCGCAATATTTTTGATTTTAATTTATGCTGCCATAATTGAAAATCGGCTAAGTAAGTTTTTAATTTCTTAATTTAAATTTAAATTTAAGCTGAGGGACTCCTGTTTTGTAAACTAATAGATACTGTATGTCTCATTGTAATAAATAAATAAAATAGTCCAAAAATCAAGATATCAAAAAGGTAGATATTTATAAAATAGATGCACAATTGAAAGAAAACTATCCTTAAGGCTAGGGGATATTTATAACAAGCGGCATCAGTATAATGTGAAGAGCAGCTATCAAAATAATTGAATTAAGAAAAGGTTCGCTTGTATGCAGAACATGTGATTCATATTTGGTACACTCAACTAAAAATGGAAAGGTAGCTTTTCTATTTCCCCAGTTAGACAAAAAAAACAATAATTTATGAGACTATTTTAGAGGTTTTTGTTGACGACAATATTTTGTTAAGGCAGAGTTTCTGAGTTCAAAATTATTTGAGAATAGTCAACGTTTATTACTTAGAATATCTCCTGCCTTTATATTCGCTAGGTACTTGTTAATAAATAATTTCTTTTCTACGCTTATATTTATTACTTTATAAAATTCCTCATTGTAGTTTATTTAATTTGTAGTGTAAAAATTCTTGATGAAAATACACATTAAAGTTCTCCTAGATTATGAATCGACTTTTTGCAATATTTATGGAGATAGTTACTTTTAATAAGGAATAAAATAATCTAGGCATTATATAAAAAACAAAAACAATTTATTTAAAAAATTGTAGCAACCAAGCACTTCGGTGTCAATTAATTTACTTAACGAAATTTGCTAGCTGCGTATTTTTCTGCACATTAATTTTGTCGTATTTTTACTTCATTTTTCATATATCTCTGTGTTGTTCTTTATAAAATTAATGTTAATTCATCTGAGATGAGGTAAGTAATAAACATATCTACATTAATTTGTATTTCGCGATGAATTTAGTGATTGGAAAAAGAGCAAAAAGAATTTGCTCGCCCGAGCAGGGACTTGAACCCTGGACCGTTGGATTAAAAGTCCAACGCTCTACCGACTGAGCTACCCGGGCACATGAATTCTTGTCTTCAAAAATATGTCTATAAACTTCGTCGGCTACATTGCGCGGAATTTTTCCGGTGTAAATATTATCAAAAGTACAGACATTTTTCTTTTCTTGTGAATAATGTACAAAATTAGGAAATATTGGCTACTAAAGAAATATAATTTTATATATTATATTTTAAATCTTCGCGAGCGATTGTTAATTGAAACCAATATATCAAACTAATGTTTCGTGTAATTAATCACCAAGAAAGAGTAATTTAAATATAACCAGAATTTTAAAGAGAAATTTCAATATGAAGCTCCAAAACAACTCGAGAAATACGCGTCGTATGGAGAAAACATTTAGATTAGGGAGTTAATATTTAGGTTATGATAATTTAGGACTAATTTATAAGGGGTACTATTTTATTCCGATTTAATGTCTTCGTATGTTTTAATACCTCGATTTATATTTTGCTTTGACCTTTTTCCAGTATGAGTCAGACGCAATTATCCCTCAGGTCGTCAATGGGAAGTGCTACTAGCCACGGAAAAAGGGGAAGAAAAGCGACTTTGAGAATAAAAAAGTCTACATCTACCGCAGACATGCTTAAGTATAAACGAAAAAATAAATCACTTCGGTGCCTGCCGAATTACAGTAGCTACATAATGAAAGTCCTAAAGATGATGCACCCCAAAGCTCAGATCTCATTTAAAGCAATGGTTGTAGTTAATTCAATAGTCAACGACATGTTTCTACTGATTGCAAACGAAGCTTCTCGTTTGACGAAATATGCAAAAAGGACAACTTTAATGCATTCGGATATAGTTGGTGCTTGCAAGTTAGTTCTGCCCCCGGATATTTCGAGACAGGCCAACAATGAAGCAGCACGAGCCTTAATCAAGTACACAAATTCTTTTATGAAATAATCTTTTATTTGTGATCGTTACATTCTATGTATTTATTTTGCTATAATTAATCGAAATACAAGAATAATAATAATGAAAAATTTAAAAATTATGAAATACTCGTATGCAATTTACTTTGTTTTGAACTATAAATATTTTCAGAGAACACTCCTAAACCATTCAAAACAACAGATGCAAAATTAAGGAAATTCGACGTTTTTGTATTAAAATGATATTCATCTTGATAAGTTGAAGGAAATTCTTTTTTAATGTCTTTAATGTTTTTACACTTGTTATATGCATTAATAACTACTACATTTATATTTATTATTAACGACTATTTACACAAAAGTACTGACTGGTATATAATTTTTTTAATTAAATTTTTCAAAAAACTTAAGATCGTTTTGAATTAATTCTTCACTTGAATTTTACAAAAACCGCATCAATAACAAACTGACCGTAAAATTTAATTTTCTTTCCATGCCCTGTATAATTTGCATTGGCATAAAGCAACAAGTTACGCCGTTGAGAGTCATATCAATGTTCGTTACCACTTAGTTGTTATTTGTTGTAATTTTCGAGTGACAAAAATTCTAAAGAAAGAGTATAAATAAGTGCAAGTGCCTTTTTATTGAAAGCTATGGATGTAAAGGGTGTCTTGGAAAGATGCAGACCAATATATGCCAATCGATTCTTGGAAATGTTGTGATCAATGCTTATTCCGATATCTCTCACTATTCGTTTTAACATTGAATATTTTTCTTCTTCGAGAGGAAGTGTACTTACTAAAATTGCAAATAATTATATTGCCGAAGCAAAAATAATAACTCATTCGAAAGTAAACACTTGCATATTACTTGTAAATATCTGTTAAAAAGTTTTAAATAAATTTAAATTTCAAATTTAAAAACATGGTGAAGTAGTGGTGTAAAAAAGGGAAGCGTCGGAACAATCGTTGATCAGAATACTTTAAAAAATCGATTGGCACATATTGGTGCACATCTTTCCGAGATACCGTGTATATTAAACATTTGTGTTCGGCAAGTTAAACTTTTGGGAAGTTTAAAGTTCTGTGAACTACAAGTGTATAATTTGTTGAACGTTCGTAGTATTCTTTTTCGACCGTTTGTAGAATAAAAATAAATTAAATTGAAACTAAACTTTCAAGTAGATATTATAAAAACTTTGCCCAGCAAGAGCAATAGCATAACCAAAATTTAGTTTCACATTTTACATTATCCATGTTGAAAGAAAGAAAAGTTTAAAGTTTATATATTTCTATTATTATATATGAGGAAAAGAAATGATTTTAAAACGTCTTAAAAATTCGACAATTTTTATTAGTTCAAAGCAAGAGTTAAAAAATAAATCAAAATATTCCGCAGTGTAGCACTCTCTAATTTATGTATGTATTTGAAATTGAGAACGACATTAGGATGATTAAAAACAGCAAAAAAATTTTATTTAATCATGGCATCGGGCGTAGTAAAACTTCATACAGTTAAAAGCCTTCAAACGCGCCGGCATGATGAAACCAAATTGTCCGGAAACAATAGAGGAAGCTGGGGCAAACCACCCACCGAACAGCCTTGGCAATTCGATTGGTCAACAAAAACGTTGACCATTCCAAGTGGTCAAGAAGTCACGATGGCCAGCTGAAAACTTCCAACAGCAGCAGTCCAGCACACTCGCACACTTCAATAAAATCCACCATCCATAGCAGGCTCCTCATCGAAGAGGGAAAAAAGTGTAAGAACTCAACAAAGGAAACAATAACCGAAACCACTCCCCCGAAATGGCTCTTATCCCTGAACATCTCAAGCGCACATCCAGCACTATCTATCTCCGCCGTCTAAAACAGACACAGTCACACTCCCAGGACTCCTGCGGGGAGGATGAACCCAGCCCGACCGACATATGATAAAACTTAAGTGCAATTCTTACCATAGATAACAGATGGGAAGAAGCTGGGGTGCCAGGACCTTGCTTTCCTTAAGCTGATGGGGCATCCTTTCAAAAGGACACTATTTTTCTTCATGAAGTGTTTATTTCAAACTTTTTTCCTGGTTTATGCGGCTCGTCCTCCTGACTGCAAGAGGGACAAAATTTATGACGTTTTTACGCTCCGTTTGTTTTATTATCCCCGAACTAATATCAAACACACTCGTAGCACGCTATTCGGCTAAATGCTGCTATACGTTTAAGAGACTAGCTCCTAATAAAAATGGCGACTGTTTAGCTAAGTAGCTGCGACGCTCGGGTACAGCGATAAATTGCATAGATTTGCAATATAAGATAGCGCCGCTTGAGCAGTCCTTAGAAAGTTTGGGGGGGGCCCCAGGAACTGGCCAACGGCAGCTAATTTCGAAATTAATTACTACTGTACGCCGACAGAACAACTAAGATAAGTTCTGTGCTGTGCTGAAATGACAAAACATAAGTTTTGCCATTTCGCCACGATTTATAGGAGGTTTTACGATAAGCAAAAAATAGGCGCCACTTTTGCCTATTTAACGTTTGTACTTTCTAATAAATCTGGAGTTTATAACCCAGGGTCACAATTAGCTTTTGTTAGAGCACTTTCTCACAGCCACCGTTTCTTCAGTTTTAAGGCATGAGGGTTTATGAGCATTGTCATTAAAAAAACGTTTATCTATTTGTAGTACGTATATTATATTATCAAAGTACTCATTAGATTACACAGACATCATGAACAAGAATCTTATAAATATGTATGAACTTATAATCAAAACGTTTTAAATGCCAATTTTTAAAAAACCTAGGAATATATTTTCATCGCGTTTATGCACTTATGAAAAACAGTTTGCTTAGCTTGAAGAACTACCTTTAATGTTATTAAGTGTGTTAAATACGGATCTGAAAACTATAAACATTCATCACGTAGTGCTAATTTTGCCTATAAAAAGTCAAATGTATGTCATATTTTAAATAATTCAAATATAAACTAGTCAAATATTTGAACAGCTACTGAAATGTTATATAATTTCTTATTTAGTTTAAATGAAAGCTATTAAATAAAGGCCTTAAAAACTTCAAATTAAAACAACTACTTACAAAAGTTTGAGCAAAATCTGGAAAACCTCCCAAAACTATCAGTAAGGACTACTCTAAAATTAAAATAAAATTGCGCTTGTTAACTATTAGTCTATGTTTTAAGTTTTAATTTCGTTATCATTTTCTACTTTTACGAAACTTCGTTATTAAAAATATTTAAATGTATGATCAAACCATGGATTTTCTTTAAACTTTACGCTTACTTCTTTTGCAAAGTTGACGTGATGGAACACTTATTAACAATTATTTAGCATTTTAATCAAAGTATAATAATATATTACTTATCATAAATAGGACAATATTTTACCTTTTATTTAATTAAAAACTAAGTATTAAATCAGCAAACGCAAAATAAATGCTCGAAACTTTGAAAGATATACATACATATATTGTAGTTTCATATTTTCGAAAAGATACCATAAACTTTGTCTAAGAGAGTAGTTATTTATTTATATACATATTGCGAAAATAAAATATAAACTCACACGATTTAAAATTAAAGTGCCGACAAAACTTTTCAGTGAACTCCATGCAGTATCATTCTAAATTTTAAGGAATTGCACCTGTTATCCCTCATTGGACTGTGAGTATAACACGCACACATATGGCGTACAAATTGTAATAAAGGAACCATTCATTGAAAATTCACCAACCCTTTTTTCAACATAGTGAAAATTCTGCACCCTTCCGAGTGTCTCATTCAACGTGCGATGCAGGGTAAGAGCGGAATCCACAGGCAGCAATTTTACATTGTGCCGTCGCCCTACACCGCACATTTGTTCAGGACACAATTCAACCCTAAATTGGCGGAAAATTGATAATAATCCGTCAGTTGACAGGAAGAATTCAGTGTCAGGAAATTTTTCTTAATCGTCCTTTTGGCGGGTCGGATTGAGTTACGCTGGTTGGACTCTGGCAGTAATTACGACTCACAGGTGGAAATGAGAATTATTCATAGGTTGTTGGTGGATTTTTGCCTAATCATCTCCCAGTGATCTTGCTGGTGATGAATGTAAAATAAAGTAGCTCATTTTCTCAGAACATGCACGAGGACCGCTCCTCTAGAGGAAAGCATTAATAAAATCTGACGGACTGGGAGTTAAGCCCGGGGATCAAACGTAACATTCCCACAAAATCGTAGCAATCACAAGGAGATTCAGCAAATGTCTTCATCTCTCAATAAAAATTCGATCTGGAGCTGCACACCGCATGAATCCCAAAAAGGGAGCGAGATATATTCGCAAGGCAATTATCATTCATACAGCATCAATCATAATCGATCAAGGATGCCCGGCCAATATCCTACAGAAATTGCGGGACCGCCCCAAATGTAGGTGAGCTCCGGGCGCGCAAATAAAATATGCCTGGCACATACGTTCATCGTTTCATTTCGCTGACGAATGGGATTTTAAATGTATTTTAATACCTCAATCAAGGCCGTTCCCGTGATCCGGTTTGATCGATGCGCTCGGACTTGTGCGACTGTGTCACGTGTGAGCGTGTTATTCTAACGTCCGTCCCGAAGCAGCTCCGTACGGGACACTCTTCCGGTAAATGAAAGACCGACCAAATCCGTAGACTGTGAAATTAATTCATGCAACCTGAGATTAGCATTACGTCCCTTCTCAAACGTAAGGAAGGATGCTACCCCTTTTGCGAAGGATCAGGATGCCACTGCATTTGTGGCTGCAGACCTTCTTTGTAGGAATTTTTATTTGGTGGCATAACTGAGTTGGTGTTTCCCTACTCGGACTGAGGTTTTTTATTCAAATTCCATTAGGTTGGCTATTAATATTCAAACAAGAAGGGTACCTGGGTGACTAAGGTTAATAGGGTGAAATGTGATATACTTCTAAAAAATTCTTAACAAAACGCAACTTAAATTTAAAATAATGATCTTAATGCAATTCTGTTTTCAATTTAAGTGATTTTTTATGACTTTACTTTCACATACTAGATAAAATTTCATTTTATTTTTAGCAGGATATTCTGGGAAAAGGATAATGCAAATGTTTTTTAACGATCGAAATGCTTTTTCTATAAGACCTTCATAATAATATTTCTGCAAATTGCAAAAAAATAGATAACACATAACTATTTTTGAGGCATATTTTCAGCAATATCTCTAGAACTATTTTATACAAAATTTAGCCAAAATAGCATTCAAACTCTTAACATTCTTCTTAACACTTTCAAACGATGGTTGAGACTAAAATTGTAACAAAAACAAATTTTACTTTTATTTTGGAAACATTTCTTTAGAAATTTAATTTAGTATTGACCATAATTATTACATTTTTTACAATTGTCGAAGAAGAATGCTAGACAGTTTCAAATTCTTTATTATCTTGTAATAGCAGCACGGCAACTGGGTCCAAAATTTCTACGAAGATTACTATTATATATCTCAAATAATAAAGGACATTTTACTGTAACACACAAAATTGTTACTAAATAGCAGATAATTGTCGATCTTATTACCATAATACATATAATAATATAATATACCAAGACAAACTTTTTTAGTTGTGAAGTAAACTGAAAAGATCGCCTCCAGTAAATTATTATATTATATTTTGATACTACTTGATATTCATATTTATTGTTATTATCGCAGTATCAGTATATTTCTCAAGTTGAATTTTTTTGAATAAATTGCTTTTCTATGTCTTTTACAGCAGCATCGAAAATGAGAATGCAAAAAAAAACAGACAATAATTTTATAGATAAGAACATTTTTGTGTTACAAAATCTAGAGAAATTTAACTCTTACGATATTTTAGATTTTCTTTAATTGGATAGGTATTACATAAATTCAACTAAAAGCCCTTAATTATGTAAACAATATTTGTCAAGAAAACAGCGATTTTAAGAACTTATTCGTTTGTGAAGCCCAAATCCTTTTCCATTCGTTGAGCATGAATGTAAACAATTTTGAAAATCCTCACAACTTATGCAGGAAAATTCCTGAAAAGTCAGCATAAAATCGACGATTCGAACCCTTTCTAGAGTTAAAGCGTTTCGCAATAGTCAACAATAGAAAAATAGGAAAGAAAGCAGAGATTTTCATGAAGGGAAAATCCTCGTGAATAGAAGTCAAATCCTTTCACAATTCCCTTTAGCTTGGATTGTGACTTTTCCTGCAGAGACATCTTTCACCTAGAGCGGATCTGCATCAATTTGAATAAATTTCGATTCATTCTGACTTTCTTCGTGTGCCAAAAACTGCCAACCAAACAGCATCACCGACAATCAGGTGAAGAGACACCAGGCATGATATATAGGAGATGCATGTCCCAAACCGGCGGAGTCAATATTTTGGATCCTTTTATGGGCGTCCCGAGCGGTCATTTGTCAAGCTTTGTGCCGATGCCAAAAAAACACTTAAAGGGCTCGTAATAAATGAAGCATCACCTGGCACTGACCACACCTTGGAAGGGTTGCTCCATTTATTTCTATCCACCGATCCAGAGAGCTGGATGGCCGGCCAATGCCCTTGAGTAAAATTTACACTTTCAACAAAAAATGAAAAGTGACCGCTATAAAGTATAAGCACCTTTTCGCACCTTCTTCCCTGGGGAGAAGGGTTCCGCAGCGATGCAGACCTCAAAAGGTTTTTTATTAATTTTATTTCTTAATATACCCCGGGCGTCCCCGCCCAAACCCAACATTTGCTACTGAAGAGTGTACCGAAGGGAGGAAAATTGTTGCTTTTGCATTGATTAAGTCGATACGATTGGCAGTCTACCCTTTTCCAATGATCCAAATCTTCTTATGGTTCCTGGTGGTGCTGGTACCACCCCGGCATGAATCCAACCAAATAGGAGCATAAAGAGGCATAAAAGGGCAGTAAGTTTTTATTATCTGGCCACAAAGTGTTTAAGGGTGGAAAAAATACGGAAGACTCTCGTCTTGCTCAAATTCAATTTCCATATAAAGTGCGATGTTTACACAGGGAGTCCGTGAGTCCATTCGGATGCTATCACCTCGTACTGATCCGCTGAAATAGTTTCGAAATAGTCAGTTTGGGTGTTCAATCATTTTAAAAGGACACCAGGGCAGATGCCGAAGGTTCGTATGGGTACTTGAAGAATTTGAACAGTGAACAGTGCAAACCCGATAAAATAAAGTATGTAACTATGTATAAAAGTGTTCTGAAAGAACCCGACTTCTACAGATTCGTTTTTCCGAGTAAGTACATATATAGATTTGTTTATGAATGGAATACAACAACATAGTTTATGTAATACATTATTTAGCTTTGAGGATTTTGCAAAGAGAATGGGAATTATATTAGAAGTATACAAAAAGTCCTTTCAGTTGACATATATCAATCAAAAAATTGTCTTTATATTTGAAGAAAATAACTAGAAATAATAGAATAACTAAATTAGAATTATTAAAAAACTATATAGCCTACACCATATTATGAGAGTGCTACTTTTAATGTAAAAGGGAAAATTTTGGCAAATAGTCAGTCAGTATTAAATCTACAAAATTTTATTTTTGTGTTACACATTTTGGTATGAAATCACAACAATACTCGTGTATAGTTTCAACATAAGATATACAGTGGTGGTACAAATTTCTAGTAATGGGTAAAATATCCCCAATGGAATATATTTTGAATGGATTATTGAAATAAACGAAATCAAAGAAAATATCTTCTTGAGATTTATTTTAGTTTAGAAGTTGAACATCTCAATGGCAATATTTTTTTTTTTTTTAATTTAAGACAAGATGTGAATTTTTATTAAGAATAGATAACATAGCAAAAAAAAACGGTTGAATATGTTTATAAATCAATATTTACGTGTATTGTTATTGATTGCAGCAGTTCAAAAAGAGTCATTAAGTTTTCAAAATTTCAAGATTTATATTTCTCTATATCATCTATTTCCTTTAAAGCTTAGGTCATCTTGTATATGAGGTATTTATGTTTTTCTTGGAATTGAGATTCCAATTGATTTCTTTTTAATTTATATGAATATGGGTAGTCATATTTAAATTGAATTCATATTTTGTGCTGCGCATATTCGCGCAAAGCAATATGTTATCAAAAATTTGTAACTTATAAATTAAATTATAAGTTAAAATACCCAAATTAAATTATAAACTAAAATACCTAAACTTTGTTTTATTCAGTTTATTATATGTAATGGTATATTAAGTAAATAAAAATAAAAATACCTACTGAGAAGGATAACATAAAATAAGCATAACAGCGATTAGTAATATTATGATTTGATTTCATTATTGTTAACATAACTAAATATAACTTTATTACTAGCAGTAGTAGTAACTCTTATTTATTGTAACCTTATAATAGTAGTCAAAATTTAAAATTTTCCTTGTACTACGATAATATTACAATTTTCCCCATAAAAGTTATTTTCTTGTACGTGGTTCGTCAAAGCATTTTGTGGCTAATTGAGCAAGTTTTTATCCAACTTTATCTTAGGCAAAACACCAGAGTCAACAAAGCAGCGATAAAGCCTAGAAACCACCATCCTTCCAGGGTTTAGGAAGGGAGTCCTAGGGAGAGCAGCATGCTCAGCATTTGCATAAAATTTACATATTAGTTGATCTCGATTGGTTTTTCTATCCGACGACCCTCACTTCATTTTTTATAGAAAAACACTGTTCTTTGATTCACTCATCCCCGGTCAAAAAGCAGTTCAACGAAAGTATACCCGGCAAGGAGGTTGGTGGGCAGGCCATAAGTCGGAGAAGGATAAGGCGCAAACCCATCCAACCTGCCGGGAATCTAGGGGTTGTTTAGCGTTTTCGATAATATCGCAGGGATAGAGCGCTGTTGGTGTAATATCCTCTCGAGGACTGTTCCACCCACTAGACCCCATTAACGGAGTCGTCGCTGGCGAAGCAATAACACACCGACGACGTGGCTGGATGTAGGGATCAAAAGTAAATAAAATCCTTCAAAAATACTCTGGAAAAAGGACACTTGACTTTTGTGTCAAGGGTCCATCACTGGAGATAATTGCTTGCCTGCCACCCGAGCAGGCAGCTCTATCCCGACTGCGAACTTCTGTTGTTAACACGCCCAGTGCCACTAACGCGGCAAGGACTTCAAAGGACTTCCAGGTACTTGGCCGCAAAGTAAAGGCATCCTCTCCAGTTATGGAAATTTGAATGTTTACGCTAACGACACATCGTGCGGCTCCGGGGCGGAGGACTGGTTGTGATTAAAACGGCACTGAGCCATCCCTCGTCGTCTTCCAATATCCTGGCAAGGAAGCTCCGACCAGCCGGCCTCCAACTAGGCGACGAGCCCATCGACCAAGACGTCAAATCAAATTAGAACGGCGCGGTAGCCCTCGAAGGCAAAAAAATCTAATTTCAAGAAACTCCAGGACAGTCCCGTCCCGAGGAATGGCGGCTTAATGAACTGCTGTCGCAGTGCCCGGATTCTGGAGTCTGGAAGAGTCGTCATTAGAAGATCCAGGCGGATGGTACACAGTCCCAGGAACTGCATTAGTACTAAATAAATATTTAACTGGATTTTTCATTTTATTTTTGGAGAATGCCCCCCGCCACGCCCGCCAGCTTAATCGCATTGCGTGGGTAAAAGTCCGGGTGTACTACGAGAGCGTGGTGCGCTGGCGAATCCTCCCCTATTCCCGGCAAGCTGAAGGTATTACGGTGAAAAACTTTTCCTTTTTTCTTTTTTTTTTTCTTATTCCTTCTTCGCAAAGTGGAAGCAGAAATATGCAAATTTTTGTCTTGATGCGACTTAAGGCGGAACGGCTTTGTGCGGAGTAGGTACAGAAAATTTTACAACGATTCCTGAGATGAAAAATTCCAGAGTAGTGCCGAACTGTGTAGCAACAGAGAGAAATCCTCCGCTATTGTGTGTCGCCTGTATGTTGGGAAGATTTACCTGAATCAACTTTTACCAGACTGTTTGCACGCCGTTCCCAGAATCAGGTGGAATCAGGGATTCAATTGGAACGAGTTGTTGAAATTTCTATTTGTACGGTCCATTAGTCGCATTGAATGTCAGACGGGGTCCCTCCGTAGTCGGAAGAGCTGCAACACATTTATCTTTGGGTCCTATTACGAACTTAAGGACTTAAACCTTACCAACTGAAGTTTATGGCATGTAAAATATTCCCCCTAAAGTACGGTCTAAGCTTTGGTGCATTTGCCATTATAGAAATAAAACTTCTCTAGCCACGACAAAATCAACAACTAAGTATAAAAAAACTAACAATAACTTTCAAGTATATGCTGATTTCGATCTATCGATGAAAAAGATATGTTTGTTTTGTAATTAAATGAGATATAACAAATTAAACAGTTATGGATAGAATTAGAAACCTCAGCTATTTCACTATTAAATTAAAATAGAATAACAAATTTTTCTTTATTCTTATTTGTATATTTTGTCCCTTTCTTCAATAGACGCTATTGAAAGGGACAGTGCGTAATAATAATAAGTAAGTAAGTAAGTAAGTTAATTGAAAACTCACACTTACAGCTAATTTATTAGGATATCAACAGCCTGTCATTTATTTTCTTGAAAATAATTCAATTCAAAATTAACGCTTAAAGATATTTCAATAGAAAATCAACATTGTTACATTTCTTTTTTTAAAAGTAATTCACTTGAAAATTAACAGTCTTATTTTGATTTTTTTGATAAGGGAAGCATAGAGTAAAGGGACGTTCCTTTCATAAATATCAGGCATATTAAAAACATAACTAATTTGTGGAATTTAAAGAATTTAATCGATATTTTGTACTTTGGGGCTAATTCCTATTCCTAAAAAAAAATTATTTGTTTTTTGAAAGTTTGTTGCTCAATCCATGCCTAAATATTTTGTTCAATCTTTTCCTGTTTCTTACTAAAAGTGCTGCATATTTCAACTTAACATATTAGCTACTTTTTTTGCTTACAAAATATGGGTTTTCAAAATTGTAGGGAATAATTATTAATTTCAAGAAATTGTAAGGAGAGTTCTTACTTTAAGGTTTTTTGCTGATTGCGAATCGGTTTTTGAAACTTGGGAATTTAAAATAGCTGACGATCAACATTTAATCAAATTTGAGAAAAAATTATTACCAAAAGTATTTTGAAAGTACAGATTTAGCACTGGTTCTTTCAAGCGCAGTTTGCGTCTAGTGTTTTTTGTAAAATTAAGATTAAGACTAAAAGAATAATTAAATATTTTCTTAGTAAAAAAGGTATGATTCATGGGGTAATGTTTATTCAAGTGTTTGAAATATATAACTGAAATCTTAAAGTTTTCTAGTATATATTCATCTTAGAAAATATGACGATGTTCCGTAATACTTGCGAAGGCTCCAAACCTTTCCTTACCCCCTAACTTTAAGGGAACAGTCATCAAAAGCTAAATGATCCAGAAAGGATGAGCATTCTAAACAAGTCGAACATTGTGCTGGACAATGAGCACAGCGGCAGGAAAAAAACAGAGAAGAAACTTTGTTCTGAGTTGATCCCATCTTGACCGTGCTTTATCCCACTGTCCGCAGTGAAGCGATATCAAAAATAATAACTGAAGAGTCATGCCACATCATCCGTTCCAAAATAAATACACCGAGTCCCGCATAAATTTGCCACCCTACTTGAGGGTTTTTTTAGGCCCACCCTGGATACAGCGAGTTATGATATCCTGACTGAAAGGACAGGGAATTCCTGGCTCCAGGACAAACAATAACAAAACGTTTGTGCAAACCGTGGCAGGGATGTCACATCGATGGCTGGGAAAGTGATTTTTTCTCATGTTACAGCACGCCGATGGCTCGGAACGGGGTCACTTCATTAAGGACCAAAAATGACTCCGCTAAACGCTTTATTGCAGCGAGCGCGTGCTTCAGAGTTTTATTGTTTAGTCATGGTGACACTGCCAATTCGGGGTGTGAATTGACACTAAATCATCCTGCACTCGGACTCAACTGAATCCCAGTTTTGCGCCTTATCCAAAGTTGCTGGGGGCGTAATCGGCAAATAGAACAGCACGCGCCAGACGTAAAAGACGACAGCTTAAAAAGTGTCAAAATAGAGTACTTCTCTTTTAAAAAAAAATTAATGTCGCAGAAGCATTCAGCCAGAGCCATTTGTCATATTACCAGCCCATGAACTCGGCCGGTCATTTGAGTAATAAATTGAGTGTAAAGGGATTAGACGAAGTCGAATGATCCCCGGCCTTTGCAAGATATTGAAGATATTTTAGAAATTTAAAAACTAACGATCTTGCGTGTGACAACGCACCCAGTTTTCAGATTATGTCGCTTTGCAAGCGAAGTGCGTTTTAAGGGATTTTTAAAATAAAAAAGGGAAGGGTACTTTGCACAAACACCACGTGCAAAGCGTGTGTGCCAAATGTTTTGTTTTTTTTTAAAGGCTGTTAAGCTAATCCTTTTAACTTGTTTGTTTTGCAGCACAAAATTGAAATCTTGTTTGAACTAAGCTCATGATATTGCAATAAGTTCTCCCCTGCTTGGTATAAGCGAAGGGACTATAATACTTAGGAGAGTTATTAATGCAATTTTTATGCTTCCTTTTTAAAAAGTAGTAGCTATAATTGCAAAGAAAACCTTTTAGAGCAGTAGACGTAAAAAGAACATAGTATGAGTTATAACAATTTTTATGCAACCTTTGTTTTTAAGGCGGATTTCTACTTTGCTGGGATTAAAAACTGGACAATTTTTAAAAACTTTAAAGAAATTAACCATCAAAGTACAATATAATTGTATATATATGTATTGCACATATAAATATTCTATTTCATTGATTAAGGTAAAATAATGTTTATGATATTTGGAATAAGTAGAAAGCCCTCTTAAACCTTTTCTTAGACTCGATTAAAATAAAATGTTGAGAATATTTTAGCTACATGCTAAGTTGCTCGAAGGATTAACTGTAGTCAGAATATAGTAAGTATTTTAATTAAAATTTTGAGTTTAACTGATTTCTTGTCAGTTGGTTCTCTAAGTCATATAGTTCTAGAAGGCCATCTGGCAGAAGCTCCATACCATCAATGTTCTTTGTACCAGCACTGCTCACTAGAAATTTCGACAAAAAAATCATCGTATATTTTTCATTGCAGCCATGATATACAGGGTATTTCTTCTATTGTATTTGAGGCCCTTTTAACTAGAATAAATATTTATTAATTGTATATATGGTTTTTAATTTAAAACTTCTAACAAATTTTGGCCATTTTACTTAGATATGCCCCCTAGGGATATAAGTTAATGTTCGTCATAGTGATAGAAAAGAATTTTATTAGTTATTTAATTCCACAGTGGCACTACAAAACATTTTTGTTTTTACAAATGTTATAGAACTATCAACTCAATATTTCTAGAGGAGCGATTCTTTTTTTAGTACTATCGAATTGGATTCCCATGCATTTTCTTAAGATGTGTTATTCCTCGTTTTGTCACTGTAAATCTCAGCGTATTATTTCAAAACGCTTAAAGTGTTACTCATTTGATTAACATTGTCTCGATTTTAAAACACTCAAAATACAACCGATTTACAGTGGTTTGGTACAATAACGATTGGTAAAGGTGGCTTTTAGGAAGAAAACAACGTATTAGGACCAGCAATGTTTTATTAATGTTTTGGTTACATAAGAGATGAGTTATCTTACTTTGTTATAAATTTATTCAATTAGTTATTATTTATGAAATTATACAATTCTTCTTAAAACTGGAATTCTTAAAACGAAAATATTTAAAAATTAATTCATAAGGCTTTATATTTTATTTATATGATATAATTTTTTTTTGCTGTTATTTATTGCTAACAAATACCATATTAATTAATTAAAAATGGTATTGCTTAATGGAGTAGAAGAAATGGATGCATTGTGTACGTATTTAAACTAATTACATTTAAAATTTTTGGCAATGCGTGTAAAATTTGTTTGAAAACAATTAAGCTTTGAAACTCATGATAGAGTATACAATAAATACGAAATAACATAAATTCACAGCACTAACTCTTTTGTTCTGCCGGCATCTATACGGTTCTAAAATGAATAAGATGAACTTCTATATTTGTCGTTGGATATTTTGTGCAATGTACGTTATAATGACGAACGATCAGTGTACATTTTGCTCGCAGCTACACAAGCTGAAATAATTGTAAATGAGATATCCATAATCCATAATTAAATATTCCACTAAAGTTAAATAAATACTCTATTGATATTGTTATTTTTATTGGAATTGAATTGTTGTGCTATCTTAATGCTCTTAATAAGAAAAATTCTAGTTTTAAAAATACTTTCTGTGAATGGAACTGAATTACAAAATTTATCACCTATTTACATCGATTTGAAAATTTGGAGGAGGAGTAAAAAAGCTAAATATAATTGTATAATAAACCTATGTTTTGTATTTATTTACTGATATGATGGGGATGCCTACATAATTATTTAAAAACCAACCAATAAATGAGCAATTTGTAAATCCAATTTTTGGTATGTAAATATTTAAGCAGTCATATAAGTTATACCGACCGGCTTATTCTATATTTAAATACGTTTTAATTAATTAGATTGTGATTGAAATTTGTATACTCTATTTTGTTAAAAATTGCCTTAATAGTTTTGACTGCGTTCTACAAATAACCATCTAATTATAAAAATATCATATGAGAAGATCATGTAGAGCCTTTCCGGTTTTTTTTTGCAGGTTTAACATATTGCAAATTTATTTAAAAATTCGACTACTTTTCAACAGGAGAAACATCTTACGACAACACACCGCAAATGAGTCTGCACTAAGCACCGGTTTTCCTTTCTGAATACATTAAAAGGACTTTCCGGCAATATCCCGGGAGTGCGATAAGTGGCCAAAGGATCCTGTGGACGGGGTCTTTAGAGTGCAACGCCAGGAAGTTTGAGGCTTTATCGGTATTTCCTGCAAGAATGTTGCAAACCATTTACTCACTCGTGTGTCCAGGACTGTGTCAGACACCTGCATAAGTAGTTTGCACGGTGAACACAGTCGCCCCGGTTCTAATAAATATTCCCATCCAATGACTTGGACAGTGGAGAGCGTGCAACGACAGAGATTTGTTCGAATAAAGTAATTTTGAATCCAGCAACGTCATAACTCTGGCGGAAGTGCGATAACACAAGGAGTGAGTATTCCTGCCCTGGGCCCCTTGCAGGATGGCGCAGGAGATGTTAAAATTGTTCTAATTGGGGTTTTGTACCATGTAAGACATTTGCCACATACAAGCCGTCGACAACTCTACCAACACCGTAACCGGGTCTTGGAGGCATCCACGTTATAGGCGGCTGAGGGAGGCAGTTTATGCTAATTGTCACCCTGTGCCCCACCCTTCATCACAAGAACAATTTTGCATTTCTTTGAGCGGCAGCATTTGCCGTAATAGTAAAAATAATCACAGTCAAGAGGCTGAAAAACGTGCTAACGACTTGCAATTGTTTAATTTATTTATATGCGTCCTTATTGAGTTTTTTTCCGCACACTGTGTTTTGTTCCATAGATGGACTCTTGGGAAGGACTTTGATGAAAACGCAATCTTACAACAGTGACGATATATGACGACGAAGATATTATATACATCTCTTTAATGAAAAAAATAAAATGAAGTTTGTTTGCATAGATTTATTTATCTAGTCTCAAACTCTTTTTCTTGAGTATAATAATTATATTTTCATGTATTAATTTATTGAATTTTTCTTTGTATGGTATTACTAAAAAATAAACGATATTCGTCGAAATTGAATCAATTCATCACATACCTTGCCGTATTTTACTCTGGCTCTATTTTAAAGGAATTTTTGAAAGCATGAAAAATAAGTGTCTTTTGCCCTACATTTTTAAAATAGTATTAAAAATTATTTTTTCGAATAGCATCTAATGCTTTACTCACGAGCACACGTGATTCTCTTATGCTTTTTGGGAAATACTAATCCTAAATTTTGTTCCTAAATTTGCGACAGCTTGCGATACAGTCGAGTTCATGGTTTGGAAATGTAAAAGGTTTTGTGATATGTAGTTTTGGTATTGCTTTCGGAGCTGGTATACTTAGTTTTGGTTTCGTTTGCAAGACTCTTGCAGTTTTATATTTTTATTAATTTTTTTTTGGAAGACTTACATACTCGTGTTTGCTAGACCTTCTGTGCACGTAAAACGGATAAATGACTTTCAGCTACTTACTCCGTTTAAGCAGTCAACAATACATAAAGTAGAGGGAAATGATGTGATATGTTTTTGTTTGAACTAGTTATTAAAGTAATCTTATTATTTTGAAATTAATTTTTTTCGAAATTGTTTACCAATTTTATCTGAATTCTAGAATAGACGACAAGATCCTGGAACCCTCATTTTTGAAATTATGTACATATTATTTATAAAAGAAATAAATCGATAAAATTACCTTTTTTGATTTACATCACCTCAAAGAAATTTACAGATGGTATAATTCACCTGAACATCTCTAAAACTCAAAACTATATCTTGAATGAAGAAGAATATCATAAAATGGAACGGGCCGTTCTTTTTTTGAATTTTACATTATTTTTGTTCTAACAAATTATCTCATAAATGTAGGAATGTTTGTATTTTAATTTTTTAATATGTATCACATTGTTTTGAAAAGCTGGTTTAAAGGGACTTTTTTTCTTTTTTCAAGTCTCGTATGGTCTTGATCTTGGTGTCGGTCTTGAAAGTCAAGTCTTGATCTTGGTGTTGTTATCGCAGTATGATCTTGGTCATGGTCTCGGTCTTGGACTTTTTGTAAAATCAAAACCAAGACTGCAAAACTGATTCAGCTCATCATTACAGAAAAATAATACATATCATAAAATTAGCAGTTGCTTAAAGCCTATTCTTTTAAATTTACTTTGTATCTGCAATACAATTTTGGAAAAACGTATATTCAATAAACTGAAACAAATTACAATTTTAACAAGAAGTAAAAGCATTGTTGATAGTAAAAATGCTAAGATAAAAAATGTTGTAGACAATGACCTTGTTAACTGCTGTGAATTAAACAAAAATTACAGATTACGTAAGAATTATGCGAGTTTTACTGCTAACAACGCGCATATTAACAGCTGTGGACAAATAAAGATAATTCACAAATTAGGAAGTTTTATGTGCAGGAATTTTCCAAGTAATAAACCCTTAACATCCTTTACCCCAAAAATTTCGTTTAGTGGTCCATTGTATTGATTTGTCTTGTATGTCAATACGTTGTCTTGTCAGGAGTCCTTTTGCGAGATCCTTTTTATCACCGGCATGTCATAAATCAGCGCGGCTGGCTGAGACGGCGATATCATTAAGAAATTGCGGTTTGGAGGGTTCCGTCTCTGGCATACCGCAAGAGTGGCAAAAAACATGTCGAGCCCGACCGTAGGACTGCGAGGACACAGAACCCACAAAAGGTTTATCCCCTGAGACAAGTGACTATTCCAGTTCATTGATTCCTTTTGTAACAGTTGGTCCTGACGTTTATATTGTCGCCTAAAAAACAGCGTTAAACTGTCTGACAGCCGGAACCTCCTCATAAGTGGCGGGACCGCTGCTTGCCAGGGGTGCTCCGCGGTTAATATGCCCAAAACCCTGATTGTTTAATGTTGTAGCACAAAATCCGGTATGGGTGCCTTTGCAGTTAGCTAGACGCTGCATGAAAAGGTTCGGGGACGATTACGGCACGGCGGTCGCCAAATGCGACGACGACAACCGCACAAATTGGTCGAAATTCGTTTTAATCAGGCAATGGCTGTGATTTTCATCAGGACGACAATCGAACCTCCATCCAGCTCGGCTACGCAGAGTCAGTAACTTTCCTGGCCCTGCGTACCTCGAGCGTGGGCAGGCGGCGGGTTTAAACGCAAATCCCTCGCAGCATTTGACGAGGGTTTCGTCAGTTAATTATGTAATTGAATCAGTTTCGGCTGAATGATTTGCTGATTTCTATTTATTTTCGTTTGATTAAATTTCGTTTCATTAAACTAATTAATAAAAAAAAAAAAAAACTCTCAGGGGACCACGTAATTGGCCGCAGTTGCGGAGATTGTATTACTGAAAAAGGTATGGAAAAGTAGCAAAAGGATGCATGATCTTTGGTTTTATTTATGATCTTTATCGGCAATTACAAGAAGAGTATCGTTATGGTAATTGCAGCTCAGGACTGTAGACTGTAGACTCAGTAGATCATTGTTTTGATTAAAATACTGAAGAAATTAATTAAGCGCAGCGAACGTTTCATTTTTTATACAACGTAAAAGAGGTTAAAACACATCTTGAATTGATTTATACACTTTTCGGTACTAAAGACCCGTGAGTTGAAGGGGTTTAAATAACAGAAAAGTTTTTATTTAGGGATAAATTTGTATGTCTTTAATAATAATAAAATAAATAGCAAATAATAAAACAATCGGATCGACTGTTTCGTTTTACTACTAAAAAATACTAAAAATGTAAATTTGGTATTCGTGAGCATACACGTAAAACAATAACGAACGAATTTAGCGTAGAGTAATTAGTAAGAACAGTATCTTTTAAACGTTAATATAATTTAAGAACAATTCGATAAATTGGGTGTTTAGCTGCTTATAGAGAATTATTGCTTTCTTTTGTTTATTACTGAATAAAATAATGCTCATTTAGAAAATAACAGCTTAATTATATAATATAGTTTGAATATTTTGGTTTAAACTTACAGATAAAGCCACGCATTTCTTATTGACCAAAACCATTTTCAGACAAAATAATAAGGGGGAATAAAAAAAAGCAATTTAATTATCAAAGTTTAAATAGTCTACCAGGAAGTCTTGCGATTGCAAACGGAGCAGGTAAGATATTCTCCCTTTCCGTTTCTTATTAAGGGAAATCAACTCACCTTTCATTATACACCCGACAAAGCAGTAGAATACGACGGAAAAACAAACGTAGGGCCCAATGCCGGGGGAAGTGTTATTGCCACCAAGAGATTTCAGATAAATATAACACGGCGGCTGCCGCCCTTAACTACCAATATAATTGAGGGCGTGTTAAGTTTAGCACGTGGACGCTTACTAGTTAGATCTCGATAAAGGAAAAGGGAAATCGCCTCGATTCCTGAATGGAGCCACACGCGTGGAATAATGAGATCGAAATTACGCAACTTCTTTGATTCGTCGGCATAATATTTTTGTTTGGCGGACGGTACGGTGCGGCGTGTATTTCGTAAATCACTGCCACCAGTGTCGTTGCCAATTATGCTCAAAATGGGAAAAAAAGGGTGGGCATGGCACAGCCCTCTTTTGAGGAAGAATGATATTTCTGCAAAAGGGTGTGAGTAGTTCATGAATTTTCGATACGTATAACATTTCAGAGAAGAACAATTTATCAGAAATATTTAATTTAATGAAAACGCCTTGTTCGTCATCATTGAATTTTCCCAATTCTTTTACATTTTCTAATCAAACCATAAGAGTTATTTTAATGAAACAAAAACTGTTCTATAGGTCGATAATTGATAATTAAAATGCATTCAAGTTTAAAAAAGTTTACTTCAGGTTGGGCCAAGATAATCAATTTAATGACAAGTTTTTCACATTTTTTAAATGTTTAGGATATATCAACACAATAAAAAGCGAATTTCTAATTTTACAAAGTTATACCCTTTTCTGAAAATTTCAAGAGAGATAAACATTCAATTGAAGTAATAATTATAACAAGGCAAATTGAAATGAAATTCAAAAATCAGTTCAACTCAATTCTGAGAATTACCTTGAAATCAAATAATTTCAATTTGCCTTTGGTATCTAGTTAAAAGACTTCAATTTCCAATTATTCCTTATTTTGTTATGATTATAAATAAGGATCAAAGACAATCATTTTCCCATGTAGGTTAATTTTAAATAAATTAGTGTTGTCTCTATGTCGCTTTATCACGTTCAAAATTTAAAGCAATGTAAAAACTTGTATCCATGATATTCCTAAAGACCAAAGGAAATTGATCGAAAATACTGATCGAATTTCACTTAAAAGGTGATTTATCGTGATGTTTTGTAATAAAATATTTAGTTTTAAATAAATTGATTGCTTTATTTGTATTTATTTTGTCTGATTTGATTAAATAAGACAAATCTGGGGCAAGAGTAGCGCAGCCGAGTAAAATGTGGACAATCGCTGCAAATGATTTTATTTTGCTCATAATTCGGTCTGCTTGATTAAAAGCCTATTGTTAATAATAGTTGTCATATTTGTTCATGCCTACCATATGTTTGATGAAACTACAATAGTCTAATAGCATCCTCTATTTGAACCTTGCAAGTAAATCCTTCGTCTATTCGGAATGTATGTACACGGATTTTAGCCAGAGCTAAAATGCATTTAAATGTTAAGAATAACTACAATAATCACTTATAAAAACTTTCCTGGTTCATCAAGAAATGTTTATCTAAATTAAACGAAGGGTTTTCGAGAAAATCGCGATCAATCTCGAAGCCCGCGTGGAATTATTAACGTTTGTTCATTTAATGAAAGTTTTAGTATTTTTGATAGTCTCTAATTGTTAATATACCATACATGCATATCTGCATTTTTGCATAGGTACCAAATAGAGAAAATAAATATAATCATAATTTTTCAGTGAGCTCTTCATTAAATTTGTTTAGTTGTTTTATTTAATTTTATTTATTTGTAAATGTTGTAAACATTAAAACAATTTACCCCTCCCATTCAAGCAAAGTCTCATGCAAAATACTGCGTCAGGTTGCATACATTTACGGCAAGTCTAAAATGAAAAGGCACATGGAACTGGGAAAAAATTTATTTGCGTTGTTTCAGTCGTTGGCAGTCGTCCTTTGTTCTTTCCTTTTTAAAATCCTTGAGAACAGCAGTTTCTGTTTGTGTTCGACATGAATTGAAATGAAATTGAAACCGTAGAAAAACTGAAAGAATTTATTGCCATTGAGAATGGAAGGAAAAAAATGCCTTCTGCCTGGCTCGGAACGAAGTTCTAATGGGGCCAATGGGAGGAAAACCTAAAAAGTGGGCATGCTTAATGTCAGACAGAAGAAAAACAAGCCAACGAAAAACACGAAAAATGAGGAGATTAAAAATAGGCAAAAACCATGCGGGGGCGAGGGTAACTACATTGCAGGAGCCCTATGGCAATGATTACATGAAAGGGACTTCCTTCTGGCTCTAAATGGCTGAAATATGCCCTCGGTTACACCGGCCAGGGTATTTCCTTTCGTTTTCCTAATTTATGTCGAAAGATAGTCATGTAGAGATGGCGTGATTTTCCATATTTCCTAGGAATTTTTTCCTCTTGTCAGAATTCGCTTGCTGCGTAATTGCTTAACTCAATTAGCTACTGAAATTACTTTGCTGTTAGAACGAAATTATTAAATCAACACTCCCATTCCGCAAGCGCTAATGGTACACCAGCGATAAATTCCGGCTTAAGTATTTGATTAAGAAATTACCGCGTGAGTTATGCTACTTTCAGACCAACTATATTTGGGTCAGAACGCCTAAAATCATGCAACGTTAATATACTCACAAAATATAACACATCCTAATAAAAAAATTTATTATATTTAGCTGTTTGTTCTGGCCATTTAATGGCTCCTGATAAGTAATACAATCCGAGTCCATTTTTAACTTGGGTTTAAATGTTTAGATGGCTTTCATAGTTTCTTTGGTCGTTGATCGGCTGAAATAACTTTACATAATTTTGGTGGGTGGGTGTGTGGATTGATATTGATGAAAGAAATATTCACTAAAAGTCATATTAACTATGCTTTTATTAACCCCATATTGCAAATTTCAGTGTCCTAGGCATGCGTATTCGTCTTCTATGGAGGATTCCGAGAGACGCTTGAAAAATTTCCTCAGCAAATCTGTATGAGTAACGCTAGTATTCGAAAGAAAGAGTGATACTTATGGGTCCTTTCTTTATACAAGGTGATTTGTAAAGCAGTGTTCCAACATGTGCCAATCGATTCCTCGCAGAAATTATTACGCTTTATATGTATATGCGATCACTTCTCTGCACACGCGAAAATATTTCAGCCGTTAAAAAAGAGGTAAAGGAGGGATTTTACGAAAAAAATTGGTCATTATGATATTTCCGTTATTGAAAATAAAGATTCCAATTTTTTCCTCGCGTTTTTAATAAAAAAATTCCAATTTCCTTGTTTTTGAATCATGCCCAAGACTTTAAACGATGTGCAATTGCTTGTTGAGTTACTCCTAATGTAAGTGCAAGTTGTTTTTCTGTTTATCACGAATCTTCATCCAATAATGCTTCCAAATTCGCGTCTACGTACACTTTTGGCCTTCCGCTACGTTTTATGTTCATCAAATCGGCGGATTAAGCGGCCGGGAAACGATGGGCGCAAAGTCGTTCGTGCTGTGTGCGCGGTTACATCGTCCTGTTGAAACCACATATTCTTCAAGCCTTTAACGCTGGGTTAACATGACTGCTCGATTATTGGTTACAAATAGTGAGAAAATTATGGTATATCTGCGTATTAAACTATATATCTCTATCTACGTCTATTTCATAAATGTCAAAGTTTCAATGATATAAGATGCTATTTGCAAAAATGAGAGCATCTTTCAAAAAGTTGATTGCTTATGTGCTATCTTGTATATATGTATGTATGTAAATATAATACATTATAAAAATGGTTTTTTTTTTCTCAATAAGGAAGTTTATTTGTAAATGTTAGAATATTCCTAAATTTTTAAATAATGCTCTAAGTCCTTTAAATATCCTAAGTTAAAAAAAGTCGAGAAATGTTGTAAGTATGAAAGATTCCAAATATTCCAGCATGTTTAGTGGATTTTTCCACGGCAAAGTGAAATATTCTAAGTCTAGCAAATTCGGAAGATTCGAGTATTAATTATGGAAGAGTTACGTATTCCCCTGAGAGACTACAGTATACTTCCGAAAGGCTCAAGTATACACTGGGAGATTCTTGAAAACTCTAAAAAAAAGTAATGTCTTAAAAAATTCAAACTTAGAATGCTTAGTTTCATATAGGTTAAAAGTATGGGTGCAGTCGCCACTAAACTTTAGTGATTTTTTAAAGCAAAGTTTTCCTTTCATTGTTTTTCCTTAATACACAATGAGCATTATTGTGGAAATTATCAACATCTTTATTATTGCAGAAAACGTTAATAAGTTAGATGAGTGTAAAAGTGGTGCGGGTATGTTGAACACTAGTCATACATGGTTTCGACTATCTTTATACATATATCTTTTCAAAATAACATTATCACAATTTGAAACACACATTGAAATGATTTTACAATTGCAATTTTGCAGCAAAATTAAGAATTTCATCCTTAATTTCATAATTGAAGTAAATGTACAAGTAAAAATACAAGTTATTAATCAGTAGGAGAGCTTTTAGAGCAAAATAATAACTGATTCACGAAATTAACAATATAAGTTGAGTCATATGACCGTAAAAAAGAGGCCAACTGCGCATTTTTGAATGGAATGAAGAAAAAAATAAGACAGTAAATTACCGAAACTATTCGTTACGCAACGCTTTATAAAACAATTATTGTGTACTATTTCTATAAATTTTGAAATAAAGCTGATTATTTTCTCCCATTTCAATTTATTTTTTCGGGCAGAGAGAAATGGTGGATTGCATAACAAATCTCAACGATACATTGAAGATAGTGTTGTTGATATAATATGTGTAAAATTGAAACTAATTTGAAAACTATTGATTATAACTTCCGAGATATTTATTTTACCGATTTGAAGAAAATAGTTTAGAAAAAACAGTTTACAGAGATTTTGGCTAATTGGAATTTTTTTAATATTAATTATAGGTAATAACTTAAATTATACATATTTATAACTTCACGTTTTTTCGCTTCAAGGTGGCCTAACTTAAGAAGATATTCCGAAAAAACTAACTTTAATTAATTGCAATTATTTATTAAAATAATAAAAAAATAAACTGGTAATTATCAAGATTCTATCACGAATAACGTTTTTAGTGTATTCTGTCATTGCGTCCGTGTCATTAATTTATTTGCCTAGTGATAAGCTGTGATTTATATGGGTTTTATCGGGTATCCCCGCGGTGGTATCTATTTGTAGCTCGTGATGGATGAAAATCTCCATTTGATGACGAAATTCTACATGTTTGCATCAAAAATGCAACGAGACAGCTGTTTAATTGCTTTAATGAATTTTCGTAATTTGTATCTACAGAAATTTATAGTCATTGGCATTCGATCTTCTTTAATCGACAGCCAATAGATTTCTAGCGTACGCATATACATATTACGGATGGGTTTAATGACCCCTGGGTCTAAAAGTATGATTAATTTTAATTAATCATACAATTAATCAATTAAAATAATAATGACATCATACTAGTTTTTAAAATGTGTTTTATGGGCTTGAAATTGAGTTCATAATTCCTACTATTAAATGTTTGTTTGAAAAGTTTGTGTAAAAAATTTAATAAATTTATTTTATTCAAAGGGGTTCGAGTACTTGGCATTTATATGAAATCAAAGTTTTTTTGAAATTTATTTCCAAATTTTACATGTTGAGTAAACCATACAAAATTAGTAAATTTAGCCAAGACATTCTCCAGTTTCGTTCTAAATATCAACGTATTTATTTATCATTTTAAACGTAGGTATTCTGTCCAAGCTTATCTAGGACTATCACCGATTCTTAATGTAGGCTATTAACTGGTTGTAAGATCAGCTTACTAAATAGAGTGACCTAAAAGAAGAATGATCGCTGATAGAAGTGAAACAAGAAACAAAAATATCTTAGACTTAGATAACTATTTTGTTTGTCTTTTTATTTATTAGAAATATTCGGAATATTCTGTTAGCTGTTTTTATTATTCTAAAATTTTCTGAACATTCTCCTTCATGATCCTTTATACATTTGAAATATTCCGATCTTTCTTTTCGATTGTGTTTTTGAGTTTGTGATAACGATTTATACTTTTTTAATTGTTTAGTTTACATTTTTTAGCCTAGGCCTTAGACGATACTGCAGCCAAATAATTTAAATTGCTTTTCAGATCTGTAACATCTATTAAAATTGCTTATTTATATACTCTCTTCCGGTCGTTCTTTAAAAACTCCATGCCTTTTATTTCTTCTATTAAATGAATAAATTGCAATAAAAATTATCGAATTATTGTCATCTCACGATATTTCAAACTATGTATATCCACTAATATATAAATCTTTTTAACGCTTATAAGCTTCAAGTAATAATTATGAAAAATTGTTGTATTTAATTCCTGATACCTTTAAAGAAATGGCTACAAAGTTAAATTGCCTGAATTATTGGAATTTACCAAACATGTGTTTCGATAAAGTCCAACATTTCTGTGAGCAAATAATTGGGTTAGCAATTTTATAAATTTGATCTTATAGTTTTCCAATTTAAATTTTAAATCGTAAAATATTATTTAAGAGTCGTATTGTCGATTCCTAATTACTTCAAGATCGCGAATGATTGATTGCAAAATTTAAGCTACTTAGAAAATCAAAATATGAATTATTTTTCAAAATAATTGGAATATTTTAATTATTCTAATATTTGAATTATTCGGTTGGTTTTCTTATAGCTAAAAAAGGAAAATTACATATTTAATGCAAACAATTTTTAGAAGGCAATAGATAGTTGATAAATATTTGAAATGTAAGTGAAAAGATGAAGTTGCACTCTTTCTTATACTCTATCTATGAAACGTTCGAAGATATCCCTTTCCTTAATTTTCAAAAGAGGGTGTGATAAGCATTATTCGGGATCACCTCTAAGAAGTTTTTAAATGCAATTTATTGGAAATAAATTTCAATAAGTATAATGGATGCGGCCACATATCAGAGGATATTGGAGTGTAATGTGATGAAAGAGGGCAGTCAGAAGGAGACCGGCGCTTTACGCCGACCGATCCTTTCTGTGATGCGGCGCGCCGCCTTTGACTGCCATTGCTCATGTAATCACACGCGAAATGAAAAATGTTACGGTGTTTACCTTGAGGGCTTGTGGCGATAGACACATACGTGTACGTCTGACAACGTAATATTGAACGGAAAAAGTCATACATAAATGCATGCAATAAAGTGCCGGAGATGACGTTCTTTTAAACTCCATCTTTGATGATGAGTAGGAGTCATGTGTGGGCTTGCCGCAAGGAGCACCGCTCTCTGGGGATTTGAGGCATCTTTAAGGATTGCCCTTAAACTTTTCAGGTAGTGAGCTGATAGACATTCACTGATTTTATCGAAACCCCTCCCGGACAATAAATGATCAGCATGAGCGAAGACAAATGACGCACTCCTCGGGCCAACAAAGCATTTCTGAAGACTATGACCATTGACACTGACCGCAACGCAAAGGAGTCACCATCAACAGCAACAAATTTTCATGATGACCTGATAGAAGCTCAAATTCACCCCAATGGTTTTCCTGATCCAAATTGTGGAGGGTGAATATGAACAAAGTGGACGACCGAGACTATCGTAGGGTGACCATTGTCTACCCAATGGTCAAGTTTTGTTTTCAATTTTTGATAATTGACCGTGTCCCAGGAATCGGTTCCAATCAATTACTTCGGATGCGTCTCATATCCTCGCAGGAAACGTCCCTGGTAAATCTTGTTGCTTAACTGACCAGGGTCGGTTTACACTAAATTACGAGAAATTAGGAATTTGCTTCCATTGAATAGGGTATGGGAAGGAAATTAATTTTGATTTTAACATTTTGGGGAAATTGGCTAATTGAAAGTGGCTGCGGTTAACAAGGGTTGATGAAACATGTGTTCTCCGTCTTTATTGCTTCTGCAGCTTATGTTTTCAAGGGAATTTAATTTGCTCATCAATTTCGAGTTTAATTCTGAAAATAGTACGAAATCAAAGTGACCAAGAATATCAAAAGATGTCAATAAAAATATACAATTTAACATTGTAATCGAGGAAGGGGGAAAGAGACTGTTTATCTAATTGATAATAACAAATTTGCGGACCCCTAAACGGGTTAAAAATTGCCTCTCTCTGTTCTTCATAACGATACTGCAAATTAAACTTACTCCTGTGTATTATTTTAGTGAAGTCATTTTTTCTCGTTTCCATCCACGTTAGCATGATATGCCTATTTGTGTTAATTGAAATTCATGCCCATAACCCATTATAGGTGAGTTAAAAACCCTAGATTTTTAAATAGCTCCCATCCCATCCATTTCTCATTCCGATCGTATCGCTTAACTTAATGCATATCGCTTAGGAGTTGGTGTGCAAAATTCCCCACTCTGAGTGACTCTTGCAATTCTGTTAATGAAGTTTATTGAATGAAAATGTAACGAATTTATTTTTACCTATCTATGGTGTATTACATTCGGCATGAGTAAATCATAAAACGTGCTTGCCTGTAATGTGTAATTGATATCAAAATGAGGATTTTGATATATTTTTCACTAAACTGTGTAAAATTTAACACATAAACATAGCTTTAGAATATAATGTAAATTATGCGCTATTAAATACTTCATAAAATGTAAGTTTAGCGCAAACCGTAAAAGTAAATTTGTATATTTACGTATACTGAGCGACAATTTTTGTGACGTTCGTTGATTTATGCAATTTATCCAATTTGTATTTTGATAATACAATTTAATTAAGACAAAAAATCTCGCCCTTTTTTTAAAATTTCAAAAGTGAGTTCAGCGTTTTTTTACAATACTTAATGTAATCGTCTGTAGTCGAAATTCGACTAATTGTGTCTGTAAAGTAACAAAATGTAATGTACGTAATGATTTTATCACCACGTACTCTCTTCTTCCATTTTGTTTATCTATCTATTCAAACATAGTGCAAAGAAATTAGAGTATAGTGATTTACATTCGCCGATGGATCGGTTTCATTTAATTCAAAGAATGAAAATAAATTGGTTTGTTTAGCATTTTGAACTGTCCCGTTCTTGTTCCGTTTACGTGGTAAATGAATATCAAGGCTAATGATATTGTGCGATTGAAAATAAAAAAATACGTCATTACTGTTTTAGTTGATCCGTCGGATCTAAGCTCATACAGCCATGAATATGATCAAAATGCTTTCATTAAATTGGTTAAAGTGTTTTGTATAGGAAAATCACGTGTATATGTTCACTTTATTTTACCTGCTCAAAATCTTCGATATTTAAAAACCGTGAATTGGGCTCTTTTATGCGTCCATTAGTGGCTTTTCAGTTTTCAACATTTAGTCCAAATCCGTGATCCCCGCTGGCAGAACCGTACATTAGTTGGCGGGAAGAAACATTTGCCAGCGGGCAGAACCGTACATTAGTCGGCGGGAAGAATGATACATTTGCCGGCGGGCAGAATTGTACTTATAAAATGTATTTATCATTTATGCATGTACTTATAAAATGTTTAATTTAATCCTTTATCTGTAGAGCAAATTTCAACATTTAAATAGTAATCAAATTTAGCAAATATGGTATGGATTGTGTGGTAGAACATAACGATTGTGAAGTGATATTACTTGAACACCAATTCAAGACCATTATCACCACGTATGTAGAATGGATATCGATTAACTGATTCTAGTGTTCGCAAAATTTGTTATGCGTTTACCATCTCTCATACAAACAGAATTTTGATTAAGTGCACCACATGGTTCATTCATCATATGTTTTGTAACATATTCATTAAATTTGGTGTGAGTTCGAATATCTGGAATATCTGCACATACCACTTTATCAATATTATTACAATTCCACCTATTTTATCATTTTCACCTAAAGTAATTACAATAGGGGCATGTGACAATCCGCTTTTTTGAAATTCGACTGTATAAATTATTGCTTCAACTTTACCAAAAATATGAAACAATATTTTTTTATACATATGTATTTCTTGGAGAACCATTAAATGACCATTTCTGACCTTAGAACATATTGAATTTATCTTATGATATGAAGTCTTATACCTTTAATATGCACGTATATATCAGCAATCTACTGTAAAAATAATTTCTGTGAATATGTAAAAAGCTAAAATTATTTTTAATTGAAAGCAATAAAAAGGGTGGACAATTTTCAATGGTCATGTATTAAAATATATGTAGATATTACGTTACTGTCTAATAAGAGTGCGTTTTAACCACTATAAAGCTTTTAAAATAAAAAACTGCGAATCAGAACAATTTTAATTTCATAATACTGAATTTGTAAACGACAATGTTACGTGATGTTACTGAGAAAATAGTATTTGTGTATTTTTGAACATTGTAAATAGAACTCGCAATATGACCTAAATCAAAACATAACTAACATAATATATAAAGCTGTAAAAATAAATTGGTATACTTCCAAATATTATATTTTGTTTAGTTAGTTTAGTTTAGTTGATTTAACAAATTATATTACTTATTCGATCTTATTTAAAATATCCCATAAAATCGCCTTAGGCTTTTTAAAGCCTTATGCTTAATTTTCAACAAAATTTCTGATTATTGCTGGTAGAACGAAAGAACATGAAAAATCCCCAAAATAATGAAGAAGAAAAACAACATTCAAAGTAATGAAAGCTGAACTGACTTCATATAATTACAAAATGCGAAGAGGGGGAAGTAAAGTTGCGAGAAAAAATTATGCAAATGAGGAAATCCTTTTCCATCAGATGAATCGCCTGAAAACAGATTCCAGCGGATCACGAAGACGAGTGACGAAGAAGTGAAAACTCATTTAGGCAATCCTCTTAAAATCTTTCTTTTATTTCACAGAAGTCTGGCGAGATGGAATCGTGCGATCCTAAAGCGTAAAATTTTTTAGAATGCCGACTCTGGTACCCTGTGATGGACTCTGGGCGGCGAAGTTGCATTTGAACTCGAAATTGTTATCTTTACATGCGGCTTATGCAAATAGAAAGTCGAAAAGTTCTGAATCGAAGGTGGACAGGAAGTAAAAGACGACCAGGTATTGTCGATTTCAACAACATCTGATAGGACCTACGCTAGCAAATCACAAAAATCTCACCGCGATTAACAAATCAGAGGAATTAATTAAGCCCTGAACCCTTTGCCGTCGTGTCCCTTATTCTTCCAAATTTCCATCTATTCAGACGGCTGACTACTGGGTAAAGAAGGGCTTCGTCCCCTGCTTTGCATCTACCGGGGGTTTCTACTCTTTTGCGGTGATAAACGATTTCGTAGGACAATTCACGGTGGCAAAGGATGCGGTGTATCGGTTGTCATCGGGGTCACATGGATCACAGCGTTTATGCAGATTTCGCCTATTTAAATCTCGGTGTTACCCTCGAAAAGTCTTCATTGAAAGGCGACAGCCCGTGAAATGATATGTCAATCCCAAAAATGCACTCAACTTTGCTCTTGGTAAACAGCCTGTTTTTTACATGTGCCTGAAATGAAGGGAATTTGGGCTTTGAGGTGTTTTTCTGACACTTTTGGATTTTAAGATCTGGCTAAAAAAATTTTTACTCACCAAAAAAGTGGTAACAAATCCTGATTATAAATATAAAGAAAACTCTAGCTATAAATTTTAAAAACCATGTCTTGAGAAAAATGTGTTTTTTTCTTTGATTAAGTAAATTTTAACCGTTTATAAAAAAAACTATACAGAGCTAAAAACCCTGCAGGACACCGCAAATATATTGTGAATGTTAATAACTTTTCAAAACCTTGCTTATTCAAATAAAACTTAAAATTGACTTGATTTCAATCTTGGCACCTATTTCAAAATTCGAATTGAAAAAATTGGTTTAGCAATCATGGTAATTAGTTTAAATTGATATTTGAACGCTTATAGCACAAAGGTTATTACTATATAATTTTAAATATTAGATCGTAATGTTCCGGGTTTATTCGGTTAAATACGTTTTACTTAACCGTTCTGTTTTTCTTAAGTTTTTAGTTAGAAATCAATTATTCAAATGCTTTGCAAATATGAATTTTTAATATACAAGGAAAATTAGATTTAAAATAATTACCATGAATTCTACATCAATATTATTAGTTCAAGACTTAAAATGTTTGGCATGCTCTTTTAAAAAGGTATATAAAGAAGCTAAATTAAAGTTAAACAGCACAAGTAACGAATCAACTTGAATTTCAGCGCATTCAAATAGCAATGTTATTATTTAAGAAAATAGTACAGGAAAATTCATTTTTCACTCATTACAATGACTTAAAAGGCTTCAATGGTCCCTTGTGTGTTGCTAAATTTTTCACAGTATGGTAAGTAATGTGGTTAAAATTTTAGTTTCATAAGAATGTTCCATTTTAAAATATTGACTTTTTACTCCGAAAATTAAGCGCAAGTTGATACTTTGCTGATTCTATTTTCTGCTTTTCAAAAATCTTATTAAAATAGTTGCTATCTATTTTAAATACAGGGTGGGCCATCTGTTATTCGTTTTTAATTTGTAGATCGCACTTGTTGGGTCGCAGATTCAAAAATTTTTATTGATAATGAAAGGTGGTTTTATGCCATTTATGTATGACAACCAATATCTTCATATGCCCACCACGGCTTTGCATACAGGCCTGCATTCGAACATCAAAATTTTCGATGACTTTTTCCAATAAAAGCGGATCAATGACCTCAATTTTAGCTCGAATGTTGTTTTTAAGTTGTTGACTTGTTTGTTGTGATTAGCATAGATCTGCCCTTTCAAATAACCCCACAAAAAATAATCAAATTGTGCTCAGTCCATGCTTCTTGGTGGCCAAGGGACTTCAGAATTTCTTGAAATTGAGCGATCGACAAATTCTGTTGACAATAAATGGAATGTTGCATGACTTGTGTGGCATCTCGCTCCGTCTTGTTAAAACCAAAGGTAGTTGACACTCAATTCATTCAATTCTAATGAAAAAAAAAAACAGTTAACATGTTGCGATAACGTTCCCCATTCACTGTAAGCGCATTTTCCTATTCGTTTAAAAAACAAAAAAAAAAAAAACGGCCGAATGATGATACCATCCCATAAACCACACCAAACAGTGACTTTACGAACTGCATGATAATGTTGATACGGTTTACGACCTTTCACTGAACCAGTTTCTTTAAAACGATCAATAATCATATCGACCAAAATTATCACGTAATTTACGGAATGTTGTTTTTTGTCAACGATCATTTTTATAATACATTTGGACAAATAAAATACGCTGTTGTATTGTTAGCGACTCCACGATTATAAGTAGCATATTTTTGACTTTTCATATGCCAAAAGTTTTTAGAACAGATAACATTAAGAACTAAAAATCATCGACTGAAAAAACGACCAACAGATACCCCCACCCTGTATATATATTTTACGTGTGAGAGGGAGATATGTGTTTATCTACAATTTTAAGAACTCTTGCAGAACTATTTACATATAGTAGAAATATGAAAGAATCTTTAAATTGAACATTTTCTGTAACTTCTTTTGATTTCAAATTTCACGATTCATGTTGGAAAAATGCAAAAAAAAGGTATCATCAAAATTCATCATTTGATGTGCGGAAGTAACAGATTCGTTAGAAATTGTTGTAATCGATTTTATCAGACACTAATTCGGAGCAATATTTATTTTGTTCCGGAAATTCAATACTTGTGCTGTGGTATGTGATGATATCATATAAAACATTGCAGATACAAATTAAATAAGGGGATCATAAGAAAAATAAGCTTAAGCATAAAAACCGTCGAAATATGTTTTCTTAAAAATATAAGTGTGAGATGTATACATATGATATAATACACTCGTATAAATAATATTGAACAGTTTTTTTGGGATATCTAAGGTTATTTATTCAAATTAAATAAATTCCACTGCCCTGTTACATTTATTGACTAACTGGCATGCAAAACTGTGCTTTAGAATACATTTTTAAGTCCTTCTTTTTCAGATTCCTTATCTTATGTATGTAACAGAAGTTTTGGGAAATTGCTCAAGTATTCGCAAAATTACATTGCCATGATTTGATTTTTGGATCAAGAAAGGAACAAAATTGGGAACCAACGCAGTTTACAGAAATGCATCATAAGTAAATTTTTTAGTTAATCAATATTAGTCTAATATTTATAATATTTATATTTAGCATTAGAATTTTAAGATATCTTTTTGAATAAAACAAAAGTTACTGCTGTATTATATCATTATTATTTAATACTTATCAGATTGATACTTTCCACTGATGCATGCTGCCATCATCAGGGCATAAGTCAACACGAATAACGCTGAATGTATCATTCTATGTTTATAATTTTTTTCTATTTTAAATAGAACAAATATTTGTAGATGCTAGTAAACTCTTCACTTTAATACCACTGATAGTTTTTCTTAGAAATTATTTTCTTTTTATGTCTTCGTTAAAGCATATAATTGGTTTAAAAACTTGAAGTGAGGAAATTGCTTTAGTACGCATCGCAATTATTTTAAATTGATTTTTGAGCGGTCATTTCGACAAGGTCCGAAGGTAAGAAAAAATAAAAAATCCTAATTTCACAGCTCCAGTGCATTTACCCGGCTAATGCGTTTATTTTCCTTTTATTTTTCTTAAGTTCTAAGAACTATTATATGAAAATTGAGAGATATAAATTCAACAAGCGTTCATTTACTTTGAAGAATTAACAAAATGTGACCTCAATTTAGTTTCATTATCAGACCACTTACTTGATGCTGTAATATTGCGTGGCCTTCATATTTGTTTATATGTACTATATATTTAAAATTTCATTCAATTAAACATTTGAACATTCACGCACAAGTGAAGTTAAATAAAAGATTGAAAAGAGTAAAAGATTTGAGTATGTAATTAAATTAACCAAAACTATTTTAGTTTCCATGTATTTTCAAATTTTCGTACGAATTTTAATATACAGGAAAGATTGTACCTTTTTCCCTTTCTGGAAAGATATTTTTAACATTTTACCTTACGTAAATTTTCAGTTCATAAAATAGAGCAACGAGTGCATTAATGAATTATAGGCTAACAATTATAATCACAATGTTCCCCACGGAGTTTTTTTAAAACAGGTAGTGATTTTTCAATCTCTATGAATTTTATTTATTTTCCATTTACATACTTTTTTGAAATCCTTATATGAAAACATATAAATATTTATATATAGAGTTTTTGATGACAATATAATGTTTGCTATTGAGAAAGGTTTAAATTTTGCAGTGATCTCAACGTGATTCACACAAATCGATAAAGGACTAAGCGTTAGTTTTTTCAACTTAACTTAAGTATTAAAAAATTAAAAATAAAATAAAATCCTAAGATGAAAAACAAATTTTATTTTTAAGGCCTTTGTGTAAAAAATAAAATTTATTTGCTTAAGAAATTGTTTTATTTCTCTTATATCACTTAAAACAACATAAATTGTAATACTATGGATTTCGTTGAAATTAAATCAAATTTGAATTTTAATTTATAGTTTTTTCAAAAATTTGCGGGGCATAGTTTTTCGTTTTACCAAATGGGCTAATCAATGAGATAACATATATTCTAAGTCTGAGTTCTTAATAGAAAAAATATTATTAGAAAACTTACACTCGTAGCCTATGAGTTAATGAATGATTTATTATTAGTTTTTTAGATCAGTTGTATGTGGAAAAGAGTTATTTTGTACAAATTAATAACAATATTGCTTCTTACTATTTCATGCTTCTAATCAAGGGTTCTCGATCAGACTGGTTTTTGAATAGCTAGCTTATACCTATTTTCTGCCATGAAGCTTGTCAGTTTATTGCAGAAATATTCTCTTTAAAAAAAGTCATCATACTTTTTATTTTCATAACAAGTATAGAAAAATATGAAATTTGTCTTAATAGGTTTTAATAATTCTAATACCATAATAACGGTCAATGCTGGAGGAATTATATTACTTTTACATAAGTTTCATTTTAAATATTTCCAGTTGAGTTTTCAACCAGGTTTTTTCTACTTTTCGATGAAGATTTGAAAAATCTGAATTTATGGTATATTTTTTTCAAATATGTTGTTTGATTCGTACATTTCACAATTAAAGAAAAAAAAATCAAGAAATATTATCCATAAAATTACGAATGCGATTACTATGGTAATTACAGTTTTGCCGGTATGAGCGATTAAATTTAAAATAATTGCTATGCGTGTTAAATCTAATTTTTTAGTTTAAACTTTAAAACGATTTGCATGCTTATAAAAAGTATAAAAGGAATTCGAATTTAAGATTAAAAGTTATTATTTTTGCGATTGAAAATAATTATGCTTATTTTCATTTTGTTACTATTTATATTTATAAATTTAAACAACAACCAGGGGTTGGAAAATCCGTATAATATTTGAAAATTAGTTGTAGCAAATAGGTGAACCATAAATCCTAGTTATTAAAGTGGAAAAACTAGTTGTGTTTGCTCGGTGTCATTGCATTTTGTCGACGAAGTCCAATTAAGACAAGGATTATTCTAATTTAGTCACTGGAAAATTTCGCTTTGTATCCCAGGGGCTTTCGTCTGAGTTTGAACGCAGTGAAATTCAGCTGACTTCCGGGTGTTGGTTCTCTCTTGCTAGAACTGTTCGGGTTTTCACAGTCCTCTAAATGTCACACTCAAACAAGTCCCTACCCGAGGTGACAAGAAGAGCAGAATTTTGGAGGATTTTGTTTTGAGATTTTCGCTCTGTTTAACTCGTTTTGGATTGGCGAAGGCTGAGCTTTAGATCTCGGAGCTGGTAGTTTAATTAGTTTGCTTTTTCATGTTAATTGAAGAATTAATTAATATTCCACGGAAATCCACCTTACGGTCATGTCGGAATCCCTGAGGTTTAATTTGAATTTTGTCTCATAAAAGGCATTTAACCCCTTCGCCTAAAATGACGAGTCTGACAGAATAGAGCCATAGATCAGTTACAATTATAGTTTAGTTCTTCTTTTTCTTCTTATTATTATTATTATTTTCATGTATAATGTATAAATAAAAATTGGCAAGAATTATGCTTATTACAAAGAATATCTGTTAGTAAGCTAGAAAAAAAGTTAAAAAATATGAGTTTAGAGAAAAAAAATGGAAAATGCACTTATGTAATTTAAATACAGAATTTTAAAAATTAAGTAACTTCAGAACCCAACTAAATATACACCTGATTTCGGTTATTCGAGTATTATTTAATTTTTAAATTGTGTAGTAAATTTCTTAGTTGAAGTATTTTGAGAAAATTATATGTACCCGCACATTAACCATCAAATAGCAAAATTTTACTTTTAAAATAGATTTCGTGTAACCAATACAGTTTTCTCTAAAGCGTTGCAGTTTAATTTGATTTTAAACAAATGTTCAGCTAATTGGTGTAAATTTAAATCTGTTTTGCTTGAAAGAAAAATTTTGGGAAAGTAATAATAATAAAAACAGTATAAAACTAGAGTATAAATAAATCGTTCTATTTTGTAGTAACTGAATCTAACAAAATTAAAAATCTTTTAGAACAATAATCCCCTTCGAATGGCTCTTTAATCTTCTTTGACGAATATCTTCTTAACTCAGGCACTTACGGGCAACTTCTTTAAGGCCAGAGTAATGTAATTTTCCGCAAAACTTGGCAGCAGCCTCAATGCCTTCCTGAGAGCCTCAATAGAAAGCGGCCAATGGCATTATTTGAAATTTCCATGTAGAAAGACCTTCCCAGAGGACGGCGCTAAAAAGTTTCCTCTCAAAGTAATAATTAACGCCATCCTAATTAAAACTCTGCTATCGTTTTTCAGGCGCCGTGCCATCTCCGCTACCCCCGGGAGCTCTAGGTGAGATACTGGAGCGGAGTTCTGAGGAGGTGGAGCCGCACATTTTCAGCTTTCTTTATAATGTCATCAGCTTAGGACACCTCTACCTTCGGTGTCGACGTCTTGTTTTAATAAAACCAAGTCCTTTCGCCTGTCCCGGGTACTACTCCCTGGCGCGGTCGGATGATATACGCTCGTCGTTCGCTGCCTGGAAACTTCCACTTTTCATTCCCCTCGGGTTTGTAGAGTCTCAGCCGAAAATGAGAAAATACCTCGCGGAGTAAGCGGGCTGACCCACCCCCCATTTTGAGTGTTATTTATTCGTTTTTATTTGTGTTTTTAAGTCCCTGATCAAAGGAAAACTTAGTTCCTTTGAAAAAGTTCATCCTTAGTGGGAGCAGCATGTCTGCTAGTCTCAGAGCCGCGCGCCATAGGGTTTTCTTCTTAGTGGGTGGACTAACTTTATAGAAATCAACTTTTCAGCGGGAGTCTGGCTTTGTGGAATGCTATTGGTCTCTTTCTCACTCTCATCAATGCTTAAAAATGCAGGAAGGAAAATTGCATACCAATGTAAAACCTTAATTTACCACAGCCGCCCCGTACACTATTTTATAACAGTTTCTTGTCCTTGTGTGTTTAAACCTACTAGGACCCTATACTCAGGGGTTCCTCAAACCCCACCAAATTTGTACGGTCCCGGCATTCGGGCAGTTTAGTTGGGTAGTTGGATCAAAACTTTTGATCTTATTACGAGGAGGAACTGTCTGGAGCAGGTTTGTGCACAAAAAAAAATTAGCTATAGTCAGGGATTTTTCTAAGTTCAGGGGTTAGCGTAATCTCTTCCTTTTTACTGTATGTTGTTCTTTGTAAGAATTTATTTAAATTGTTCTTTTTTTAAATTATCTTTATAATTCGGCGTGTTATCAACATAAATTACATTATATACTTTTCTGTACTATTCATAAAGTTTTATGATTCCATATCTCGATATTAAAAATGGAAACCCTAATAGAATCACTTTGTGGTCCGTTTGTTTGCCTGTCTGTCTGTTCTTCAAGACCTTTTTCCTCGGGAGCAGCTATAGGTATTGAGTTGAAATTAATACCTATCTAGAGTCTCATAGCGCCGTTTAAAGTTTCTAACTCAATGCAGAGTTAAATAATAAACATACAGTCATTCAAGTGTATTTTCATACTGACTAATTAGCTCACTGATTGACACATCAAAATTTTTAGAAAAGAACATTCAAATTATTCATTGCTAATTCTATGGTTTTGTTTTTATATAATTATGTGAAATTTTTTGCTTTTTATATAAACCAAAATGATAGAATCTATAATAAAATATAACTATTTTTAAACATATGTATATTATATGTATAATATAAATTTTAAAACATTTATTTACATTTTTTCCTGTACACCCAAAAATATTAAAATTGTTCAAAAAACGTATAACTTTCCTCTTTGCGAAATTATTGAAGTACTTTTAACACATTTTTTACGGCGAAAAATAAATTTTAATTTCTTTATCCAATTATTAAGACTTTGATCATGGGTAGAGTTTACAAACCTTTAATAAATTTTCCTTTCACTGGAGAGATAAACTCTAATTTTAATAATCCAATTATTGCCTTACTTTACTGAAAGCAAAATTAAGACACAGCCTAAAAATTAATCGGCTAAGTCATTTTGCTGATTTGTCTATTTGGTTTGGTGAATCTAACTGAGATATATCTCGATGGATTTTACGTAAATTTGCACCAGAAAATTTATTTATTTATTTATCGCTTATTACAAGCTACAATAAAGGCAAATCTACATGGATCCAAATTTTGTATAAAATGTAGAGAGGTTTTATTTACCATGTTGGTACTTATAGATTATATTCAGAATTTACTAAAATATGGAGGCATATTACGTATAAGTGAGACAAATTTTACATATCAAATAAGGTTCTTTCACTTTTTTATGGACTATTCGAAGAAATCATTCACTAATTCCCAGAATAGTTGAAATTATGGATGTCGATTGCAAGAGTTATTGGACGAAAATCTAACCCAAACTCAACAACAATTGGCAGAAACGTTAAATGTGAAACGATTAACGACCGCTTACGAGCATTGGGAAAGATCCAAAAACTGGAAAATTGGTGCCACACGAACTGATACGACAGGCAAATTGAAAATCTAAAAACCATTTGTGAAATGCTGGTTGAACGGTAAGAAAGGAAGTAATTTTTGCATCGTGTTGTGACGGGTGATGAAAAATGGATTTATTTCGAAAATTCAAAACGTAAAAAAATCGTGGTTATCGCCAGGCTAAGTTGGCCCATCGACTCCAAGGCCCAATCGCTTCGGAAAGAAAGCAATGCTCTGTATTTGGTGGGACCAGGGTAGTGTGGTGTATTATGAACTTCAAAAATATGGTGAAACAGTTAATACTGATCGCTACAAATAACAAGTAATAAATTTAAACCATGCGTTGATGGGAAAATGTCCAGAATGAGCCCGAAGTAAAGTGATTTTGTTGCATAACAATGCACCGTCACACACAGCAGGAAAACCGGTGAAGGACGCATTGGACAGGACGCCGTACTCTCTAGACCTGGCCCCGTCCGATTATCACATTTTCGCATGAATGGGACACGGGCTGGCTGAGCAGTACTTTGCATATTCCGAAGAAGTCACAAAATGGCTCAATGATGGTTTGGCTCAAATGACAAACGGGTTTTTGGGATGGCATCCATAAATTGCAAGAAAGATGGATAAAGTGTGTAGAATCGCATGGTCAACAGTTTGAATAAATAAATTTTACCATTTTCTTAAAATTATGTGTTTTTTCATTAAAAAACGGCACCGATTTTCCGGTACATTTGGTAAAACTATCGAAATTAGAAAAAGTCATTTACACTTTTACACAACTCTGCATGTCGTCTCAACCTTTTCGTAGAAATAGTTCAGGAATTTCGGATAATTAGCAATTAAAAGTAAATATTATATGTATTTAAAACTATCAGTTGCAACACATGATAACAGAGACATTTGACCCGCAAACAAAAATTACTATAACTTTTATAATTTTCCGCACTTTAATCTAAAATTTGGCATACTTCTTTTTAAAAGTGCATGTTTTAAAAAAAATGTAGAAAACCCAAACTGAGTTTTTAGATATTTTACAGAGTTTAAATTTATTTTCTAGTGCTTAAAAGTAACGGGTGAGAAATTTCGAAAATCAACATGGGGACGAGTGAATGAGGCAAATTTTTTCTTCCGCTGCAATTTTCCAGCTGCGAATAAATTCTCATGATGTATAAAAATTTGTACGGAGTTTGATCCGATGGAAAAAAAATTGCACCTGGAATACTTTGCCAAGGGATTTTCTTCATTTTGTCGCACGAATTCGTTTGTCGAGGTTGCGGTCGTTTTTTTTTTTATGCTGCTCGTCACACTCAAAATCCAATTTATATTCAGAAAGGTGAAACGAGTTTGGTGCGGCAAAGGAAAGAATTTTCCAATTCCATTAGGTGAGCGCCGAGGAGGAATGTTTAAAGGTGAACTAAAGGGTTCGTCGCATCTCCACATAGAATTGCAGTGACGCCACACTGCAGTTCAGCACTGCTAAGATGCGCTTGTGCATCCCGACACCTGAAATAGGCTCCTCTCAAGATAGTCCAGAATCTGCATTGTGAGCACGTGTGAAGGAGGAGCACACGGGGCGCTCCTTTACACATGTCTGATAAATAGCACAGCGCAGTAATTTACCGTCGAGCGCCGCAAGATCCAGCCCGCCTTGCGGAGCTCCTATTCGCTCCCTGTAACTTTTCCTAGTTTGTGTATATACCGAATCGCTGCGTTGGTACACAACTCCCCGAGATGAAAAAAATTCCAGGAATTGCTAAAACGCAAGGAAATCGGCAGATTTTTATCTGAATGTGCGAGTGACGGACACACTTGCAAGCGGACAAATACAGGCACTGGCGTCTAGACGAGGCTCCAACATCTCCAAGGAGCCGGGACTCCGGGATTGCTGCCATCGGTTGGCTGAGGAGCTCCAGCAGGAGCATATGCGCATATCTCAAAGTTGCGCTCGTTTTTATCGTCCCCCGCGCCCTCGCTATTTAGGCTCTACTTAAGCGTGCATCGATGTTATACGCCCTTCGCCGGGCGAAAGCTCTCGGTCCCGGGTCCCGAGTCCCGTTCCCGCACATATTGGGCACTTGCTACAGGTTAAGCTTTTGTTGTTTGTCGCATCAATCGAGCACCATCCGCCCCGTGTTATTTATGGGTGGGCCGTTACGTGGCTCCGGGTGCTTTTTGCCCGGAAAGCTCGCTGCAAGGACGCCTCGTCGGGTTGTCCCCGGGTGCCCGCTACCCAAACAGGCATCTCATCTCGGGCGAGCACAAAAATTGTGATGCGCCCCGCAGTCGCCCCGCGGCCCTGTTAGACCCAAAACTCGGCCAATGATTCGAAATTCGTACATGAGCGCGCCTTGAGATCGCCGGGACGCGGGGCTCGGCCAACGTAATGCCGCCGGCCAAAGCTCTGCCCGCGCTGTCCACTGCACAGCTGCCGCTGCCGGGAGGGAGCTTGAATGTGGGAAAAGCACCCGGCGGGTTCGATTTTGCATTGCGTTTTTCTTCGGTGGAAAATTGTTTTTCTTTTTGTCCTCCCCAATCCCCGGTCGCTCGCTCGGTGGCTGCGGGAAAACTTTTCTTTTTTGACTCTAAGGCGTTGTTAAGGAAGGGCGGAGCGAAAGCTTTTTATTTCTTCTTTTGGCGACTCTTAGCCCGCCTCGTCCCGGCCCGAAAAGGAGTTCCGCCGGGTACATATTGGAACTAGTGCGGAAAACATAGGGTCACCAGGCTGCGGCCTGTACATAAATACGACACCGAACGCAATTTGTTGCCGTTGGTAGTTTCCTCGTCAAAAAGTATTTACTTATTTTGTCCATTTATCATTGATGTACTTGTTTTTCCACTGTCGACGACTTTCTGGAATGAAAGAAGTGCTCTACACCTTCCACACTACGCTTAGGTAAATGAGGAAGTATTAAATTGAACTAAAGTTACTTAGGTATGCCCCGTTAAATACATCGGTTTCAGAAGATTTTCTAAATGGAATTTTATACAGCTCCTAATCAAAGTGCATTAAATAACAAACATGAACAAATTGTGTATGATGGTTATGCAACAAACTATCGTATTACTCACAATTTACAAAATGTTGATTCAACTAAACATGCTTATTTTTTTTTAAACCTAAGCGAGTAAACAGAACAAAAGTAACCGCCCTTTTTCATCGCGTACACACACTATAAATTGAGAGATTCCAGTCCAGAGACCTTTCGTTACTGTAATAGTGGTAACAACTATTACGATAGTGTTGCTGTTTACAGCTTTTGACAAACTTTCGGGAAATATTCACAATTCCAATTAGCCTTACCGGTTGTTAACCGATTTTTATATTTTATCATTCTAAAAACAGAAAATAAATTAAGGTTAAATAAGAGTGTCCTTTAATGCTAGTCTAGTAACTAGAATCTATGTATGTACCATAGTTGAGTAGAATAGCAGACAAAATGTGATTTTTGCGTTTTTATCTTTAAGTTTGATTGATATGTAAAACTTTTCCATTACATTTAAATTTCAGTATTATATCTACAGAAGTAGAGACATAGGCTAGACACATTTAAAATTTATTATACTAAACCTAAAATATGTAAATATTCACGTATGTATCATGAGAACTCGTCTTTACAGTTTCATTTGAATGAAAATACATTAAGATTATTCATTATTTGATATTATTAATTTTTTTGAAAATATAACAAGCATGGCATTATAACGATAAAATTATGCTCCTGAATTAACAGAAAATCATTAAATTAAAGGAGTTGAGGAAGCAGCCCATTTTGCCTCAAATTCTTAAGTTAAAGTTATCCTATGTCCTAAGTTCCGCAAAATAAATAACTCAATTAACATGATTTTAACTGGATTTTAATATTAGGATAAACATTTGAGAAATAATAATACTTCAACGATATTCCTTAAATCAATATCTGTTAGAAATGCAAATAAAAGTAACATATTTGTATTGTATGAGTACATCAAAATTTTAATAAAAAGTGTTTAAAACTTATAGTTTAAGGTATACGAGTACTTACTGAAGTTTGGACGTGATCATCGCCGACTACATATGTATATAAGTACGACTTAAAACATTTTGCAGTTGCAAAGGAAAGGTAAAATGCATTCAAAAATCATATATATGCATATATCTTTTAAACACTCAGGTATTAAATTTTCTAAAATATCAGCATATACTGTCGAATTTTCGAAACTTAAAGCTTATCTTTAAGAATAAAATTGCCATTGGCATTGATCTTTAATTTTGACCGATTTTAATGATTATTTTTTGACGTTTTTATTACTTAGCACTTTATTTATACTTTGAACAATTCTAAAATTTTTTTGTTTTTATGAAATAATTCAAAATGGCCAAATTATTGCTAGGCCTTCCAAGAAAGATTTCTCGATTTTGAAATAATACACTCAGATTTATGGTACAGTATATAAAAAAGCTATATAGCAAAATTTCAGGGCAATTGATTAGAACTTAATGGTATTTCATTTCTGAATGAGAAAATAACAGATTGATTACAATTTGATACATATAATTTTTTTTGTTACAATTTTTACAACTGATCTTTTTGCACGAAATTAATACAAAGAAATCTAAGTAGATTCTCTTAATACGGCATAGGTAAACATCAACTTCTCGCTTTTCTAAAAACTCATATTATTAATTAGATACAGATTATATAAGATTAAGCTGTAATGTATGATAAGTAATTAGTCAAAAGGAAAAATAACATCACACCTACCTCGAACTTAACCGACTTATTATACAATAATTACTAATTCATTGGTAAATTCAAATGATTCATAGAATTCGAATTAGATTTTCCCGTGTTATGCTTGCTAAAGATATGCAGAATATTTAATAGATAATGCTAAAAATATCTCACTCCTCGGAAATGATGTTTACAACTGTTATGTCAGATTGACACGCATAATAGAAAAGTTATTAATACAGGTAACTTTATTTTACCGCTTGAGTCAGTGCGGTTTTATCCAACATCTTTGCAAATAGGGGAATTTCTGGGCAACATTAAATTATTATTAATCGCTTGCGAGTCTTTTAAGACTCGATCTCTGTGAAAGGCCCATTAGGCACTAGTTGCGATTCATTGACGCAATTTATTCACTCATGTGCTAAAATCGTGGCTCAATGACGACCAATTGTACTATGTAAGTAAACTTGGCCGTCAATTAATTTGTTTTGTGATGACACATTTACGCTAGCAGCAATTTCGTAATTAATACTCGTTCCCAGTCGGACTAGGAAGAGTTGGAAGAAACTTTTACCTCCAAGATGGTTGTTGGAGAAAAAATTATTGTTTCCAAAAATAGGCGGAACGCAAGCTTCTTATTTTTAAGACTTAATTTATGGAGATAAATTGTGAGCCCCTGCTTAGACCGGGACTCGTTCAATTCAAAAGCTGCAATTCCCGGCTGCGCTATAGTTTTGTTTTATTGAGCTGGCTGGCTATTAGTCAAAACATTCTTTCCGATTATTAGACATGACACACATTTTGTTTTCGCGTTGCACTGCCGTCCAAAGGGTCTCGTCCGCTGCGGTCAATATATCACCAGATAACAAACGACTTACCTGAAGCTGGTGCGCTATCAATACCAAAGAGCCCAAATGAAATATTGTGGGCTCGAACGGTGTACCCCTCTCACCTGGAATTCCTACAAATCGCTCCGGTAACCTCACGAATTTGGCATTCAAGCTGCGTTCAAGTAAGTCACAAACGCAATTGCCGGAGTCCATCGTATTGAATCAGATGGAAAAAAGCGCACAGAAGAAAACAAGCGACGCGCGCAGAAGAAAAAAAGGAGAATAAGAAAAGCGAGGAAAAAACCGCGAACGCTAAAGGAGGCAGAAATAGCGAAACATGAAGTTATTTGACGCCTCATTAGAAATTCAGCTCGAAAGTAGAGGCATGCAAAGTCATAGATTTATGGCCCTCAAACGGTTCGACTTGAGAATAGACAGCAGTTTTGGTGACTTTCTTTGTCCGCGAAGGTACTTCGAAGCCTTTTTTAGGAATTATTTACACATCTATTGGCGCTAGCTTGTTCAGTAGCTTTGAATCTTCTCCTCAAGTAAATTTGTATTCGGCGCAGGTCTTGTAATGTGTAATAGCAAGAATAAATTAATTTTTTTTAAACGGAAATTGAGACTTTACTGGAGTAATTCGCACTACCCTGATCGCGGATAGTCATTTTTATTTGTAGAGATCGAAGCCTTTCTTTAGATAAAGCTTGAATTATTGTGTTCACTATGTTCTACGGGGTTGATTTTTCAATAGACTGATAACTTTATTCTTTTGATAAAAAAGACGGACAAGTTCGAGTAGAACTCGCGCCTTGAGAATTCCGTGCCATTATATTACTTTACCTTACCTAGTTAATGCTAAATAAAATGAATAGTTGGAAGCTTGATTTTTTTACAGCTTCAACGGACCGTAGACTTAAGTATTTGGTATCAATTTGAACTTGATATCTCCACGCGTACTTGAGAAAAAGGGTTTTGACAACGAAGAAATCATATAAGAGTTCAAGGAACCCTAAAAATCAACTCGATTGTGAGAAAAACTTATTTTTCCCTCTTTGTCAAAAAATAACTAACAAATAATAGTCTTATACTACCGCAAAGTATAAAGTTTTGTTTTAAAAATAAACAGTGTTTTGTTTACTTGCTCTACTTTTCCCAAAACTTGATATTCTAGAACTGAAATTGTTAACTATAATTTATATGTCTTCAATATCACAATATTTTGAAACTCATTAAAAATTTCGATTTTTGCATACATAAAACTGCACGTGTTTTGGATAGAAAAAGATAATTTTCATTATTGGCGTTAAAAAACGTTATTATTAAACAAACACGTTCTTAAATTTCGGAGGCTTTTCTTTTATTATGTTCTTATTATTACCTATCGTAACAGACTTACAACTAATGGTCTTTTAGCCTAATAGTTTAGATTGATGTTTAAGAAGATTTTACATTTTCTGTTCTAACTTTGAAATAAATATATCTATTAAAAAAATAAGTATTTTCTGTATTTTATAATCTGTAATTTTATAATATAAACTAATAACGTGGCATACGTCTCTGGAACCTAAAATTTATTTTAACGTCATTTGGTATGCATGATTATATAGGTCAACAGTCAATTTGGTGCTGAACACCAGATAGAAATAGCTGTAGATTATGAAATTGCGAATAAAAATGCTCGACCACCTCTAATTTTCGAAAGAAATGGAACTAGAAATACAAAAAAGACTGTATTTTGAGAATTTATGAAAAATTATAGAAAATCACGGATTCTTCCAGGGTTTGATTCCGCAAAAATGCAAAATACGTTAGAACTTCTTCTAGGATTAACAAATAAATGTAAATGACCATGGGATAATTTGATAACTTTAAAAACATAAATTACTATAATCACATATGTGTGTAATCGTCGAAACTCGAAATTTTATATATCGAAGATGATCGTACCAATTATAGTTATTTTTCCTTAAATTTCTTATAATAAATTTAGGATACAACAAATTCTCCAAAAGCATTGTTATGCATTTTACAATTAAACATTTTTGTAAAGTTAGGTGGTTATTTATATCGTCTATTAGTACAGGGATTTGTGAAGAAATGTATTATTAACCTACTGCGATAGTAGAAATTTTACCTTACAGAACATAATTTAACATTTTTAAATTAAATAACAAGCTTAACAAGTTGCATACGCTGTGTGCAATGTAAATTACTATTATCAAAATCAAAATCAACACAAGCTGCACATATGTACCTCACTTAAACTTAATCATGTTACATTTGATAGCTAAATTATACTTGAAGTGTTTTTGATCTAAATTTAAAAAGAAGAGAGTTGAAAAATCAATTTGATTAGACCAGTGTTTTTGAAGAAAATAAATTTGAAGTAGATGCTCTCATAAGTTAAAAAAGGAATAATGTTCAGTGTTTACTGGTGGTAGTGTTTTAAACAAACCCCCTAAGGGTAGTATTTGTTGTATGTACAGAGGTTCATCTGAATCAACGCTTTAAGGTAGATGTCTAGCTATTCAGAAAGAAAGCGTATTCCCGTAAATCTTAAAGAGCGAGCCCATGAATGACACGTGAAGGCTGGTGGAAAAAGGACATAAACGAGCTGCTGCAACCACAGCGGTGGATTTTTCTGAATGATAACAACAGAGGAGAACGAATCGACGGTTGTTGGGAAAATAAAAGATGCCAAAGCTCAGTACGGCCAATCGATGTCGAAAAAAGTTGATCTTGGGAGGCGGGAAAAAAGTGGCAACGGCTCAAAAACTCGGAGGTACTAACTGCCACGACGCTGGCCCAGTCGCAGCTAAATAAATAAAAAGAAGGAAGGGAAAAACTTTTGTAACATGATTTAATGACATGAATTATTTATGACTCTGCTGTCAATCACAGCAGCCGCGGACTCGCGAGCTCCGCATCAGAGATTCGACGGAATGAAAAGTTTCGCGCTCTCCGGCAGCGGGCAGACATGGAACAGGACAACGCCGAGTCCGCGACAAGGAAAGGAGACAGCCCCCCAGCCAGGAGTACTTCTTGTGCCAGATCTAGCCGCAGTTTGGAGCGTTAACTGGGGCTCCGGTGTCCGTCCAACCCGAGCGTGTCTACTTTCCAGTCCGGCCATCAAAAGTTTCGCATTTCTGTCACATAAATGTGACCACGTGAGAATGTCTCGCTGGACACTGGACTGCGCTCGTCGATTTTATCGGCTCGATCAGGTTCGATCGCAATTTTTCTGGGGCTGCCTTATATGGGGGCTCCGTGCCATCAGCGCTGGGGCCGCGAACGGACCTACTGGGACTCGGGCGCTGACAGGCGATAATTGTTTCTTCTTAATGCGATCTCTGTGTGAAAATAATTGCCTCTAAGTGAGGGATCGGGCTGGCCGTTTCCCCAAGGAAATAGGCCGTCGATGTGGTGCGCTGCTCGGCTGCAACCGCTTCAAATTTATATCAATTAGAGTGGAAAACTGTTGCCTATGAAGGCTATTTTGTCAAATTTGATCATGGAGAGAAAACTAACTTCTCCTACTTTTACACTACTTATTTTCATTAAGTAGAAGGTGACAGGATAGGTGCCATAGTACCACCGTAAAATCTTGAAACTCTCAATATCTTTTCGTTGAACAAACCTAACGTCTTTTAAATATCTGATTTGCTTGAAACTTAGTTTGCTTTATTAGATCCAAAAATAATTCAATTTTCAACAAGATAACGCCATATGTCACACAAGTGGTAGAGGGACAGCAAAGAGGGTGCAATTTACATTCTCCAGATGTTTTATTTTAGAACTTTTGAAATTACTAATAAAACAAGGACAATTCATAAGTTGAAGAAAAGTATATGACACGGGAAAGCCAGTAGGGGTCTTAAATATGCCGAAATATCATTGAAAATCGCATTCAATATGCCAGCTGGCAACCGTAGTCATTATGGTTATTTTAGTGATTAAATGCTTGAGATCGTTCACCTGTTGGAAGTGCCATTTTAATGGCATGTCCTCAGCATATAGCAGCAAGATATCCTTCAAAATATCGTGGTATGATTCCTTGGTCATAATATCTTTTATATAGTAAATAAGCCCAACACCAAATCAAGAAAAACACCTCCACACCATTATGCTTCCACAACCATGTTTTACAGATTTGTTGGTAAATTGAACGTGGAACTCTTTTCATTTTGGTCGCCGAACATTTCCTTTACCATCAGAATCAAATAAATTGATTTCAGATTCGTGACTCCACAGTATTTTCAGAATCATTTCGTTTGTGTGTTGCTTAAAATTTAGTGCGAATGGTTTTCGAGCTCTTCTATTTTTTCCACTAAGTAATAGTACTTTTCGAGCAATTCTTCCAGGTAAATTATGTTGCTGTAGCTTCTTTCCAACAATTGGAGCACTTATTAAATTATTAATTGTGGCTGCGATTGCTTTTGAAGATAAAAATGGATCTTCTTTTTTTTGCCAGCAACACTATATGAAAATCAGTAGTTGAACTATTTTCTTTTTCTTTATCTCTCTCTCAGTTAGCAATATATTAACATATTATATAACAATGTTGACTTCGACCCATCTAGAATAATTTATTTAAGAAGTGTAGTAGAATTTCCTAAAAAGAAATGATTTAGCTTAACTTACTTTTGTCCAAAATCAACATGAGCGCCTTTTTATTTAATTAACTGAGTACATAACCAGGAATTAACTAAAATTACCTATTATTTTGATCATCTTAAAAACGAGGTATTTTACAATCTTTGCAGTTGAACACCAAGGATTTAATTAAACTATTAACTTTCTGTATTACAGATAACGAGGTATCATTTACATTTCTGAGAGAAGTGAGTTCAAATGCAAATTTCATATTTAGATCTCATTTCAACTTTATTATTTTAATGTTATTTTGGCCAGCACTCTATATCTAGTCTTGTCATAAGTTCTGTTACAAATTTAATAAACAAGTCTTTCATATTCAAAACAATTTAATGTATTTTACCATATATTAGTTTGTAATAACTGCTTACAGGCTTTTAATCGGTGTGACATGCACGGTTTCAATGGACATTAATGCTGTTGCTTTCGACATGGATTTTTGAGATTATCTAAATTTCTAGTAAGATTTTTGCAGTCCATATTCCACTCTAACTCTAACCATAGACAGAATTCTAATGGATTTACATCCGGGGTTGCTGGCCTTAATCTTGCATTGCAATAAAATTAGGAATATTACTCTTTATCCACTCCTGGGTTATTTTGGCCTTCTGTGCTTGAGCAAAGTTCTGTTGGAAAACTTATCTCTCTCCATTAAAGAGGAGGTTAAAATTTAACAACTCTTTCTAGGACATCCAGCTGGTAAATTTTGGCCCAATTTTAGACTCTTTTTACAGAAAGACCTTGATCAGAGTTTCCCTACTAAACTATCACCGAAGCAGTACGATGACCACGTTTAACTCTTGGAACATCATTTTTCGCTTCTTTGGATGTCTCAACATAAATTTTATTGTTTTAATTGTTGAAAACTTTTTCAATAGAAAATTGTTCGTCCGCAAAAATAATTTCATAGACATGTGTTACTGCAAAAGCAATTTGCATCTCTCGATCCTAATTTGTTTTAACTGAGGCGTTAAAAGATGACCAGTTGACCGGTTAACCGACAATTTCATTTGAAGATTATTAGAAATAAGTGTCGACATAGACACTTTAAATGTGATAGTGGGGCGTACAAGGGCTCCAGGTAGACACCTTGAAGGAAAATTGGGCCTTGGAAAACTTTACCATGTGATAATCATCAAAATACTTTATAACAAAAATGAAACAATATTTTTATATAGGCTCTAGCTAGATCTTAATTTATAATGGAAATTGCACATTTCCGCAGTGGAGTTGAACAGCCGCTTCTGTTGGCATCGAAATGTGTCACTAGATAAATTCCGATAAAATTTTGCAATTACTGAATTCTCTCAGTACTCGGAGTGTTTTTGCTTCACCTAATCGAATGAATTATTCATTAATTTAATATTTCACTTTTTCAGAACGCAAGCGGGTGATCCGCGCAAAAAACCTTTGCAGTTCTAGCTTCCAATGCTGCGCTGAATGAGAGCACGCAACGTTTCGAGTGCCACCGGCCAACGATCACCACCAAAGCGGAGGTTACGCGAAGGTAACTCGAGCAAAAAATCGCAAAATGTAAAACAATAAAGTTGTTAGCCGCTGAGGCTTCTAATTAACGCAACTATAAAAAGTTTATGCTCTTGTTTCTTTCTTCGGCTTGCCGGCGGTTTTTATTCACCTCCCTAGAGTACGTTATTTTTTTTTTTTTCAATTTTCCTACTGATTGTTTTCACCTTTTCCACGCCGATAATTAGAGGTTTCGCTGTCAAAGAAAATTCATTTCGTGAGGAAAGCGATCTTAATAATTTTCGTTTCTATGATTTCGTGCTTAAATGGATCATGTGATCGCGAGGGATCCGCGTAATGGGATTTTTCTGTTGGGAAAAGTAACCAGATAACACCCAACTCATGTTCACTTTTCCACTTAATATAATTTAACTCGTTTGCAGAGGCGGAGGTTCTGCCTCCTTACACTGGAAGTCCATAATAATTTCTTTTTCAGGGAATAATTATGTTTGCCGACTAAATTGCAAGGTTATCGTTCCGGTTCTCTTAAGGTCTTCACATAACTTTTTACTTTAATTCAATTTTCACATCGGCTGAGTTTCTATAGAGAGTACTCGTAAAATTACTTCTATTTCAATATGCTTACTAAATTCCCTTTTATCATCACATCAAAGACCAGCACTCTAGGCAGTTAACGATATGAACGATTAACTCGATGATGAACAAGCATTCTCAGGGATTTTGTACAAATTCACTTACCCATTAATAAAGAAAACAGGAAATATACTAAACAAGATTGCGTAGCCAGTGCTAAATTCATGCTATGGTAACTTTAAATTATTTCCTTATTAGAACAGAATTACCCTAATTCTAAACTAACGAACACTGTAGTTTCGATCTTAATTTATTTAATATATAATAAAATACTAATAATGCTATTGTACTATTCAAGGACCTCAACAGACTTTTATAAAGGTTACCATTTCAATTTGTAACACTTTACTTACGCATAACATTTATAAATACAAAAATTTACTGTTCTTGTAGTTGGATCGGAAAACGAAGAATGAAAATTTTACTTTTGAATAACTTCATGTGTACTATAATTACGCATATTATATGATATATAATTGTTATGCCTATATGCATTTATATGATGTTATATAATCCATTCAATTCCACAAAAACGTTAAGTGTTTTACAATTTCCTGGTTTTCTTAAATTTTAAATAAGTTTAACTTTACCAGAAAACGATTTAATGCTATCTAAGCTTATTAGTGTTTTAAAATTAATTATTTGTAATGCAGCAAATGATTGAGAAGAAAAAATGAAGCTTCATATGTATGTATATAAATTTGATATGTATATTTTTATGACTATGACTATATGTAGATAATTTAAAAATGTTGCCAATTAAAAAAGAATTTTGTTAAATTAAGTGTGCTGAAAGAATTAATAATAAAATTATTCTATGATTGTATTTAGCCGCAAAAATTTAAAAATGTAGTCTTTAATAATTAAGTGGGTTTTTTATATGTAAATTCCATACAATCATTTTATGGATCAATCAGCAATATATACAAACATGTTATTATTCAATTGTAATCCTAAAACTAATCGTTTGCATCTATCAAGTTGATTTAAAAGATTTATTATAATACGTGTTGGGAAAAGTGTTTCACCGATGGTGTAATACTTCTTGTTTTGTTTTAAAATTATATATAATAAATGTTGCAATATTTATTTCAGTAAACTTGACTTTGCAATATTTACGATTGCAATACTTATAGGAAATCCCAGGTTAACACATGATAAGCGCATGCGAGTTAATTGCTAAGTTATTAATATCAGTTTACATTCAATTACAAAGTTGATATTTTCAAAAAGTTACCATCTAGCTCACCCGTAGGGGTATGTTAAGGTAATTGAAATAAATTTTATGCTCGTAATTATTGGGCAGTGATTTCCGCGAAATTTGTTGCTTCTAGCCTTAGTAAGAGAGACATTTGAACGACTTTAGTCATGCGATTAGAGCTCTTAGAAGCTTAATACCACCTAAAGCTATAAGTTTGCAGATATCCAGAGCACCTGAGCATAAGTAAGTCTGTTTCTAATTAAAAGTGTCGTAACACGGCGTTATGGCGCACGCCGCATTTTTATTTAAATATCGATGATGGTTGTGCCCGGCGCCGAGGAAACCGGCCAACATTATTATTTTCCTCATTTCCCTCTGGCGGCCTTTATTATACCCCCCGTTTGCCCCTTATTTTCCTGTTATGGAAATTCAGTTGTGTTTTAATTTAATCTTTATGACTGGATTTCATCGCGTAATGAGCTGTTCAAATTTATTCTTGACCGGGTATGCTGCTCACTTCGCACGTTATTTACACTCCACTCGACCAGTGGGTGGTTTTAGCCCTATCTTGGTACCGGAATCGGACTAAACCATGCCTGACCTATTTGGAACTGGGGCGAGTAGTTAATTAATCGAGACATTTCGAAAAAGTTTGTTTATGAACTACTTCCCTCCTCCATCTGTATCGTAAAAGGTCCGGCTGCGAATGATGAATTAATTAAGTACTTGCACTTGTAATTGGTCTATTTTCCGAACAGTTCTCGAGTTATATTACTTGCGGAAAGCCTCCTTCGATTGTGGTGCAATTCAATTCTGAGAAGCGCCGCGATCGGATAGGAAACCCGCCAATTATTTCGCTGCTCAAGTGCGCGTTCTCATAGCAAAATCCCTAAAGTGCGCTACCGTCCCAGGCTATAAAACCGATCTCATCTGAGACTTTCTCATAAAAAACGCCACATTGCAGAAAAAGACGTGGAATCTTCAGAGTAGAGCAGTTGTGAATGAAACCAACCAATTAGTATGCTTGGATCGCGATTGCTGGGAAATGGTAATTCTGCTGGACAAGACGAGATTTGCACAAGAATTGCGACGCGATCGGCAAGAATATGAGCGACGAACAAGTTATAAACAGCTACTACATTCCCTGTGCTGATTGTCGAGCCTCTTTAAGGAACATTAATGACAGTTGTGTCGCTTCCACATACTTTTATCGTTTTTTATGGGGATTTTTAGAAACCCTCGAGATATCTACCAACCAGAAAACATGTGGACTTGGTATGTGGTCCACTGTACGACTAGCGCCAGGTTGTTTGTGCACGCCACTTTCCAGACATGTTAGACAAATCTTGTACTGGGCGAAGTAATTGCTGTTTTTGATTCATAATTAATGTCACCGGCGCACTTACTGCGTCGACAACTGAACGTGCGTTCGAAATTTGGTCCTCGACCGTTGTATAATGGAAAAGAATAACCACTGTCGAACTGATTTCTACATGTGTGAATTCAACGTTTCTTTGTTTCGTGCAAATAAATGCCATAATACTTTAGAAATCATGTATGGCATTTGATATAAAAGTCTTTTCAATAAGAGTGTTAGGACTTTCAAAAGTCATAGCGGTATAACTGATTGGAATTTCAAAATCAAACTTTCATCACTTTGCTCAGTAGTTTGAAATAATTCATCATTCATTATTTAAATTTACTATTAAGGTTTATTTTCGGTTCGCCAGACTAATGGTCCTAACAGAAATTTATGGTTAACACCAGCAGTCAAAATTATATCACCTCTATTATATTATTATTTTTCTCTGATGTCATGTGAATTCTCTTCAAGTCACGATCTAAACAGGGTACCGAATATACAAATTAAAATTTAGCACGTAATAAGTCGCCTTAAAACCACCATTTACTATGCCATTCATTTAGAAATTATATTAAGGTTTAGAATAAAAAAGTGATAAATACAGACATAGTACATAAACAAAGGTTTAACATACTATATTTTCACCTAAAGTTAAGAAGAATTATTTGCATATTTTTACAGTTATGTGTTATATTAGGAAGAGTACGAGACCATATTAAGCCACGTATTTTACCGATTTTTAATTAAAAGCAAGAAAGAAGTACTTCGAAATGCTCCTTGATCTTTTCTGGACTTTTAACAATTCAAATATAAAAATTGTCCGAATGTCCAATAAAAATTAGCCTCCAGAATATAATTCAAACAAATTTGTGAACAAAATGACAAATAGATTCTCCGACAAATTAAAAATATAAAGCCAACCAATAGATACTTATTCGATATTGGTGTTTATTTGATTATTGTTTCGATTTGTGTTACCCAAAAGGTATGAGTGCCCGAGTAAAAATCGTCAGCACAAAAGGAGCACCGAAAGACCACCAAACGTTTAATTACCACCAATATACAACCCAAATAGACTCGATTTTCTTTTGGAAAATTAGGAGCACTGCTATACCACCAAATAAGGGACAGATATCAATTGAAAACTCTAATAGTCGATGGAAGTATGAGAAAAAGTAATAAATGAAACAAGGAATAAATAAAATATAGATTAATTTGAAAAATAAGTTAATACAAAAATGTAGACAGGAGAAAAACAAATAATACTAGGAACATTCAGTAAAAAATACTGGTAAAAAGAACTAATACTCAGGTTTACTATTACTAAATAGGTACTTGACAGGTGTTTAGACTGCTGTTTTCATTTTATTTTAAACTCAACTAACCTCATTGAACAAATCTACAAGGTTTTATATGAAGTTTACTGATCAATATCTTTAGTCAATGTAACAAAGTTATACTCGTAAATATGAACCAATTAGAGAATTGGTTTAACAATAATCGTTTCAGGTACAACTCAAAAAATCTCTCAATTCGTTCGAATATCACAGCAACAAAAACTCTACATTTTAACTTTGGCCCATGGTCCATGGGGATTCATTTCTAACCGTACCTTCTTATTTAATTTAAACCATTCCTTGTGTGTCTTTTTATGCCTTGTCTTAATCTTTTCAATCAGGTGATATGTAAGCATATGCGCAAATGTATTCAAAATACATATTTGTGTGTACTGATATTAATTGCATTTTAATTTTAATGTAGTAGTTTTAAGAAGTTTTAATAAATAACGAAAAACTAACCTCATTTACTTTTTAACGTATCTTACATTTTGTAAGTCTAGCTTATGCGAATACATTCTCTCGTCTTCTGTATTTGTTATTTTCAACCAAATGTTAAGATTGCATTTTTGGCACTTTGTTAAGCTAAAATTAACCAACTTATTTTCGTTATTGCAAACATTCCGTTTTTAGGACTTTGTTAAAGTAATTTGTCGTTTTGGCTGCACCAACTTAATTTTTGTTGTATTAAACTACTTTTTCAGTAGAAAACTGAAACAGGTTAAATTTATTAAATTTACCAGTACTTTTTTCTCAGTGTAGGTAACTATTTAAAAGCATATTTATGATATTATTAATGTTTACGGGGCCAGCTAGGGTTGTTGATAACTTATTTCAATATTCAATAAATATAAAATAACGCAAGGTGACACGTAGGTAACTACTGACTGTAGTTCAATGCTTTTAAATCATTTTATCAATGTCCAGAAAAAGTCGCCAAAAGCAGACACAGGGCCCTTGAGTGCCGTCCTGCGGTATCCGCTGATGGGAGGCAAAATTCATGGTTCGCAGAACGTAATTTCTTCGCTTCGGTGGCCGTCGTCATACCGTGGAAGTTCTGCCATAAACGAACATCCACTGTCACCGTCGCCGCCAGACATGCACGTCTACGTTTGCCCAGATTTTTTAATTTTTATCCATCTACGTTGTCGGTAGGTATGACGTTCGGATGAAAAAATACCCACCCACTGTCTCTGCCGGTGGCACTTTGCGATGTACACCGGACTCAACGGGGACGATTTACAATGGCGTTAAAGGGGGAGTCCCCGGACAGTGACAATGTAATTTCCCAGGGATGTCGAGTAACCGGGATTTGCGGCGATTACCTGCTGTAAATTGCCAAAAAATTTGCTTCGTCGACCGCTCAGGTTGCTCATTGAGGCGATTTTCCAGTTGGGGCTAATTGGGGTTTGCATCTACACGATGGCCAACAGGTGCGAGCCAGAACAAGACAGAGCGCGGAAATTGGGTACCGACTGGTGCGCGGGAATTACCTCGGAATCATTAATTAAAAATTCAATTCACACAATTACTCAGCACGTCTTTTGATTAGCATTGAAAATGTGTTTAGGGGTCAACTTCATCGCGGCCGCGGTGAGTGTCCAGCCAGCCGGCCAGCAAGGTGCTGCACTGGCTAACAAGAGGTGCTAAAGTGTACCGGTGGCGAATTCGCCGGAACGGCCAGCGATGGCTGATCCGATTAAAGGTTTTCAGGTGATTCACATCATGGATTGTTGCGCTGAGTAAACAATTTATTAGTCTAATGTTTGTACACAGCAGCGGGTGGTTAGAATCAGTAAATTTTTCAAAATAATTTCCACTAAAAAATTGCGGTTCTCTTATTTTTCATCGCAACAGAGAGCACGGGTACGGCCCGGTGGTAGAGATCTATGATAACAGACATGTGCAGCACAACAATAGCCGAAAACTTTACCTTTTAGGAATAATTATCGATAGGAAGAATATTAACCCGACTGGCTGCTGACTGCGAAAGAGTATTCAGAACCATCCTTATACTTTAGCGCTTCAAATCTGTTGGAAAGCAGCTGATCTAAAAAAACTTCTAGCTTTCTGCTTAACAAAGGTAGACATATGGTATACCATACTTTATTGGAATAGGGAGTTACAACGGGGTCATTTTGATCCCTGTAAGTTTATGTTAAATTTATTTTCCCCAAGAAAGTACTTGCCATATTTTCATAACACATCCTTATAAACATTTTAAATATATATATAAGTAAATAAAGGTTAATTCCTTTGTATAATATAATAAAAATTGTCTCAAGCTTGGGCTAATCTTTCTTAATCCTAACCCGAACTTGACATTGAAATATGACCTGAGCCTGGGAAAATATTGAGATGATAGATTCATAAACCATTAAGCCATCAAATATATTTAAAATATATTTTTTCGAATGGAACCAAAAAATTTAATCCTTTGGGAATAATTACCAGCAGTGTATGAAGTAGAAGATCCAAGGAGTTAGCTTAGTAATTTGTCTTGTGAGCCCTCGCGCTCGGAACTGTTGGCTGCGGGAAGTAAGCGATGCCATCATCACCATCATCACCATAAGCAGCATGAGCACTTTAAGAGTTCTCCATGCCCCACATTTGCTGGAAAAGTCGGATCACAAAAAAATATATCACTTGCCATAAGTTAAAGCTCATAGCAAAACTACGGCGGCAACTTAAGATAAATAAACGCCGCAGATATTTCAGCAGTCGGCTCCAGCGTTTTCTTACCCTCCTGATTATCTCTGCCCATAAAAGGTGCGGAGGATGTGGTCGCGTTGTTTTGACTCTGCACTACCCAGGAGCGCTTATCTTTATCTGCAATGAAATATAATATCCATCTGTGCACAAGTATCCTTCTCGGGTTTGCGATTTTCATTCTATTGCTACAGAGCCGCTTTCTAGCTTCCTTGAACATTTTTTTTTTCGCCTTCTTCGAGCACTTTTGCTCCGCTCGAGCGCACGGTCGACTATGCGCTGCTGTTTATCTTGCATAATTTTCACATATATTCCTGGCAGCTATTATACACTTAGTACGTTGTAATGTTTTTCCTTGCGCGTGTTTCGATCCGTCGCACTAACCTTCTAGAGCGGAGGACTCAAGCAGCGATGGCTATAATTCTTGCGACTTCTCTGGCAGATGATTGCTACAGAAAATCCTTAACCTTCAAAAGAAGGATGATTTATTCCCATAGGAAGTAAAGTGAATAATATAAGGATCGAAAATAATTGTGTCTTCTTGGACAGGGTGTGCATACGTAAGGTACACGAAAGCTTGGAAGAGACAAAAGTACTTTATGATAATTTATATACTGATGGAGACCGGGGGAACAGTTCTTATACAAGATATTTTTGCAATTATCCTGTATAATTAGTATCGTACTTGAAATATGTATATACCGTAGATGCGGGTTAAGCTCTAGCGGATAACAACCCAAAAAAATTAATATTCGCCTCTTCGCAACTATGACAATAAACGATTTACTTCGAGTCGGAATTGTTAGATGGCTGATGTTAGATGAATGTTACTGGCGCTTATTTTTAATTGAATAAACGAATTTTCTCAAGGTTAAAACTGTCATTTGCATTTCAAACTTACCTCCTTTGAATACCTACGTTTTTTACTTCTGTAAACTTTCTTGTGTAGCAGAGTTTTAATGTAAGTTAATTTTTGTTTATACTTTTTTGCAAATTAAAAATTTTTCTACGTCAAACCATTTATTTGGTTATTTTCTATTATTTCAAAGGACTTGGACATTGGTTCAATACTTGTTTAAGTATAGTTCTTGTCTGGGACCCATAATAATTCTCTTTAAAGAACAACTTTGGCTCAAATTAAAAAAAAAAATAAATAAAAAATATATTTTTACAAACTTTTTGCTTTTATTATGATTACTAATAACTGATAAGCTACTATCCTCATCTTTCAAATAAAAGCATTATAACACTTAGTAGTATATCACAATTTTATATATCAGAGCGATATCTAAAAATATAAGAAAAAAGTTGTCAAAGTAACCAACATCTGCAGTATCTAAAATTTTTTCCCAAAGGATAGTCTGTTTTCTAGCAATATTAAAGTTAATTTTTAAATGTTGCCTATGACTTTACAAAAATCAAATGATCCTATTTTACCAAGGACTTGAAAAGTCGGAGAAATAAACAAAAATGCTGACGTCTAAAAAATTAAACATGCATTTATAGGATCAAAAAATGGGGATTTTATAAAGGCAAGTATTCATTATTGACAAATATGTTTAGAGAAAATTGTGAACAAAGGTTTTGTTGTTGATGCGCTCAGGTGTCTTACTCTTGAAAACGAGACGATAGACGAAGTAGTCAAACGAAATTATAGTAAGTGAAATATATTCTTGAAAATGATTATTATATCGCTATAGTGTTGCTTATAAATACCGTTAAAAAAACTAACGTTGACATCATAAACTTTCAATAATTTAAAATTAAAAATCAATTTGGTATAAATCTAATCCTATAAAATTACAGGAGGGAATGTACCAATTTCTGTTTTCGTTTTTTGCTTCTCCCTTATAATTTTTCTAAGCTTATTAGTATTGTTTACTATAAACAAAGAATCCTTTAAATACTTATTGATCAAAATGTTGTCAATTTTAAAAGGATAGTTCGGACATCGTCAATTCCAAAACATATTAAATTTGCTGCTGTTCTACGGTTTCCTGCGAGCAGGGTATATAAAAAAAGGTGTTGCCGAGGAATGCAGTTTATCGAAGGAAATATTTTGAATATATTTGATAATCATATCGGTCTAAAATGGATGAAATTCCATACTGCCATAAAATGAAAAAATCCTAACAAAAACAGATTTCTTTCAATCATAATTTTTCTTTTTAGAAAATGTCATACTTATAAACCATTAAACGAGACATAATCAAACGTCTTAAAAAAGAAACGATTTATTTATTCTTACGTCACGCGTCATATTTTTTGTTATTAAAGGCCATTTATAAAGATTATATTTTAAGATTAATTGTTTAATCTTTTGCCTTTTACTAAAGTGAAATATTTTAATACTGTAATTGGCCTCATTTGGCATTTCACGCATTTTAAAGCTTTAAACTAAAATATTGATTTGTATGGTAATTAATTCCAATATAATTACTCTCACTCAATGAATAATAACTAAACGTTCATTTTAATGTGCACCACTTGATTTGAGACTAAAACAAAAAAAGGTCTAGCAAATAAAGTGTAACATTGCAATAATTACGACTTTGCGGTTATGAGCCTTAAAAATTGATTCAAAATAGTTACCATGATGAGATAATCTATTTTCTTGGTTGAAACTTTAAAAAGTATATAAAGTAAACTGAACTAGAAAAATTCACAGAAGTATTAAGGTAGAGAATAGTTCTACAACTATAAACTTTAGTGTTAACTAACTAAAACAAATTAAAAATGCTAAACTCTATGCTGGTCTGGGCAACTTATGCTCTGGTTGCGGTAGCATGTCGCGGCGGTTGCTGCGGGAAATAAATAGATAAATATAGAGCAATTATGGTTTTGTGCAAATTTAAAATGTGGAAATAAAAATATTACACGAATCAAAACTTTTCTTAATTACCATTTTTATTTTTTTGTTATTGAATAACATAGGGTAATTTCCTTATCGAAAATATTTTGAATAATGTGGATTCCTTTATGTTTTAATTTTGTCCTCCAAGGAGTAAGCAACTTTTCGTCCATATCAAATCTAAATAATATCTATAAAGTGTTCTTCTTTCTTCATTAAGATCACGAAATGTCGTTTCACTAAGTTGCTAATCGATGGTTAGCTGTATCTACGTACTTTTTCGGATTAGACATTTTCAAAAAATTGCAGCAATTACAGCATAAACAATTAAATACCATATCCTTCGTCCCTAGTATAATTATGGGGTGGGTTCTTTATTTGTTACTAATGACCTTGAATCTCATCCCTCATCTTAAATGCGAAGACCAACCTTTCAACCAACCAAAATCATTCCATCCCGTTCATTTTTCTCGGTCGTCACAACTTTTTCCTCGTCTATAGTTAACTTGGCTAACATTTCAATCTATGCGTATTAACCAACAGGAGCCATCAATTCAGCGGCCAATTTGTATTAGAATAACCAAAAGAGATGAATTATCCCACAAATTGTCGAAATATTATTTCAGTAATTATAAAATAAGTCACAAATACGTGTGGTAAGTAAAAGACTTTATTATAAAGTTGTGCAACTTTTCCCTTCAAAACGAGGTAAAACGTTTTCGGGAGACAAAGTTTTGACGACCGGTTGGCACAACTATAGGTTTCGAACTTGGTTGTTTGATTTATAGTTTTAATTACTGTTTGCTAATTGCATTCTAGACACCAATGATGATTTATTTAATTAAATTTTTAATTTTATTATACCTAAGAAAAATTCCTCAAAAAAAGGTAATTTGGATGTGTTTAGGTAAATGTGACCCTTTATTTGGTTAACCGGTTTTTGTTATTAACACCTACCGTAAAAAGACATTAGTATGGTCCTCTTTATTAATACTTATATTTGTTGATAAACCTCTACATCTTCTATATAATCTAAAGGGGAAAATAATTTTCATGTTAGTTAAAATTATGAAAATACTAGACTTTTATATCTTACTAACAATTTTAAGTGTGCATAGATATTGATTTTAGTAGAATATGGCCAGTGAAAAAATTATAAATCAGCAACATTTTTGGCAATTATTAAATAAAAAATGAATATAAATGGAAATTAAACAACAAGATTGATATGTATAGTTAAAATTTGGCGTTTGAATTAGTAAAAATAAACAAATCAGTCCTAAGAATTAATTAGACTTTACTCAGGTGGTCCTTACATTGGATTAAATCTGTTAAAATATATTTAGAAAACAAAACAGTCAATCTTCGGAGAAAAAAGCTACCTTTGATATAACTGCTAAATTTTACGAATTTACTAATTTACGGTTCCATTTCAGAATGTTTTGGTCCTTGATAAAATTGAATATTGTAGCAATTTCACCTAAATAATAAATAGATTAATTTATGGAAAAATGGATATGTCATATTTATTTCTACCCTCTTCATATGAATTAGATTTTAGGTATTTAAATTTATCGGAATTTCTCAATTATATTGAGAGATTTAACATACTAAACTGAAAAAACGATGAGATTAGACTATCACCTAAATTTGAAGGGGTATGTTAGGACAACGACATCTTGACTATAAAACTTAATTGAATATAACTATTAATTGAAGTTAAGCACTTTAATACTGTACTGTCCTTATTTTACCTGCTTCCGTGCAAGCATTTTACACATTTTAAAGCTTCAATCGAAAATATTCATTTTCATGGTAATTATTTTAAATCTAATTATTCTTACACATTAAATTGACACACACATTTAACAACAGGCAAATAAGCTGAATGCTTATTTGAATTTGCACCACTTGAGTTGAGATTGAAACGAAAAATGCCTTACTAAACAAAATGTAACGAGAAATATCGCAATAATTATGACTTTGCGATTATGGGCCCTCAAAAATCGATTCAAAATAGTTGCCATGATGTGTTAATTTATGGTTTCGGTTGAGGTTTGAAAAGTATATATAGTAACCTGAATATCAGGAAAATTCGCAGAAGTGTTAAAGCAGAGAATAGTTCTACAACTATAAATTTCAGTGCTAACTAAAACAAATCAAAAATGGTAAAATCTATGCTGGTCTGGGCATCTTATGCTCTGGTTGCGGTAGCATGTCAAGGCGGTTGCTGCGGGAAATAAATTGATAAATATAGAGCAATTATGGTTTTATGCAAAATGAAAATGTGGAAATAAAAATATTACACGAATCAAAAGTTTTCTTAATCTTCCCTTTTATTATTTTTGATTGAAAAACATAGAGTAATACCTCATCGGAATAATTTTGAATGAGATGAATTCCTTTATGTTCTATTTCAGTCCTCTAACCCCTTGGCTTACGATTAAAGTAAGTACGCGTGTAGCGCAATTCTATGTGTGAAATGATAGAGCGGATTTTAATTAGAGCAACTAACTTTTTATTTAACCCTTTTACTGGTGCATGACGTCGGAGTAATCCTTCCAACAGCGACGATCAGATCGCAGAGCAGTGATTAGTGGCCAAAACAGTAATCGAAGATTTGATATCATTCGTAGAACTTAACAATCCTTTGAAACAATTGCCGATACTTTAGTTATTATATTTCAAAGGACGATAAATTCCATATTGAATCAATCGGTAAAATAGGGAAGGTATTATAGTATAAAAAACAGATGACGTATATTTATGTCTTTCGTATATATTGATGGACTTTTGAGAGCGTACATATTAAAAAAAACTCTTTAAAGGTTTTTTTAGCTAGGATATAAAACAGACCAGTTGCAACATTTGTATTTTTAGAGGTGTAAAGTAAATCATATGGTTTTTGAACTTTAAAATATACTGCGGGTAATGCTCGTCAGATTCGAAATTAGTTCAGAAAATCTTGCGAGGCGAGTTGTTGCCACTCAAGCGGTTAAGACGTATATAAGAGTACATGTCTTAAAATTAAACATTTTAGTATTGAAAATAATTGCTGTAGATCTACAGGATGTTATGCTCCTACTGTCGAAGTCTAAGGAGGTCATTGGCTACGGGTTCGACTCTATTATTCTAACGGTTCACCGGGGAGACCGAAAGGGTAATAGAACAGCTACCCCCTAGTTCGTTACTGCCGATACCTCCACCCATACTTCCGACCTAATAGCCTCTATTTTGGGTGCTACGTCCCTCCCACCACCTGTCAATGATGAGAACTCTCCTCTTACCGTTCGGGATGTTTGGTTGCCTAATTGCAAGAGTACCGAGAGTCCGTAGTGGAGGCGATGGATGACGACCTTCTGCTGACGGACTCTAATATTGTAGGTAAAACAGTCGTCAAGGTCGAGACCCCCAATAGTAGCAATAGTGGGAGTGGGCAGGTTAACCTACACCAATTCAAAGCAGTATCGGCGGCGTTGTTTTTTTGCTTCTCACGAAAGCGAGAGAACGTCGTATTGGTCCAGGAGCCATGGGTCGTCGGTCTATCGGACCAATATTTTTTGAGTTATAATGGTCATTATCATGGTACTTTGGAAAAAATATAGTTTCTAGACCACCACGTTTAATGTTTCATTATTTCATCACTTATAATTTCAGGTAGTGCGTTATATGCCCATAACTTTTGAATCAACGATCTGATCTTTAAGAAATTTTGTAAAAATATTCTTAGGTTGACTTACTGTACCCAGATCGTGTATAAGTAATACTGGTAAATAGAATAATCAAGTACTAGATTGCAAGTGTATAGAGAGAGTGTTTTTCTTTCTTATACTATTAAAAGGGAGAAGAGGAGAAAAAGCCACTGTAAATTGTCCAAAATAAATTACTTTTTTTGAAGTTCTTTTGTTTTTTAAACACTTCTATCGAGATTATTGTAAGATATGTAAGAGATGTATCACAGTGGTATAACCTTTACCAATCTGCACCATTTTTGCTATTATTCAAAATATTAACTGGATAAATATTATAATCAAGTCAAGAATAATGTAAACCATTCGATTGCTTAATCCATCCCATCCAAGGTCCAAGTTAGACTGATAGAAATTAACATCGATGTACGCAAAGGTGAGATGAGACTTGTAAAATTTCATGAAAGTTACAATTAAGCGTCTGAAATTTCTTAAAATTACACTGAAGTATCGGTAATGATCATATTTTAATATGAAGTCTGTATAAAACATGTAATTTAAGTAAAACCTGTGGAGCATTAAGTATATTCAATCAACTCTTGCCCTCCCTTGGTGTATTTTTGTATGCAATCGCCAATAAAGAAATGCTGGTCAAAGTTTACACTTAAAAGTGTGCATGTTGAAAGTTTATATATAACATAATAATAAAAATTTGACGAATATATTACAAAAACTATCTACTATCGAAAATGAAAATGTTTTAAAAATGATTGTGAATGTATGTCAGTATTTTTTTCGATAACAAGACAACAACAAGATTTAGAAACTAAATAATAAATATCACTAGCACTAACACTCCGCTTCAGGGTTCTGCTCCGAACTAAATTTTCTACTTATATTTAATTAACTTTGCTGATTATTAAAACATATTAAAATTTCAAATAAAAAATGGTAATTACAGTATGTTTTCGAGTTTAAAATTTGTTATTACCATATTGGACCCGTAGATTTGACATCAGTAACATTAAAAAATCAGAGAAAACATTTTCATAAGTTTAGATTTCCTATTTTCTAGCTTATGTCCATCAGCGATGAAGAAAGTCTTGTATTTAAAGGATCACCTGAACGTGTCGAATATGAACGTTTTTTAAAGGTATTTTTCTTCTAATTGTGTACGAAAATTTGAAATTCCTTTTGTAAACCGTGTAAAACGTTGGTTTTTAAAGATTTATTATACAATTTTGAAACAAAATATAAAAAAAATTAGTCCATACATGATATGTTAAATATCTTAGTAATGATTTGAGGTATATTTATTTTTGCGTTTGAAGTACTTAGTAAAAATAAATAAATAAGTGCTTTAGAAGTAATTATACTTTACTAAGTTAGAGCATTACATTGAATTAATTCTGTTAAAATATACTTTGATAATAAACAGTAAATTTTCGGAGAAGAATGCTATCTTTGATGTAATTGCTAAAATTTCTCGCTTTGTTGATGAAATTGAATATTGCAACGATCACACCTATGTAAAAAGTAAATGGTAATCTTAGATAATATACATATCATATGTCATCTTTATTTCCATCCTCTTGACATAAAATAGGTTTTAGGTCTTCAGGTTTCTCGGATGCGTTCAAGAATTACATTGCGAAATTTGATATAACAAACTGAAAAAACATTGAGATGGGAGTATCATTTAATTATGAAGGGGTGTATTAGGACAAATTTACGATAACTTGACTATAAAGCTTGATTTGGAACAGTTAATTGAAGTTAAGCACTTTAAAACTGTAACTGGCTTTATTTCGCCTGATTCGGTGCAAGCATTTTACACATTTCAAAAGATTCATTTTCATGGTAATTATTTTAAATCTAATTATTCTTACACATTAAATTGACACACACATTTAACAACAGGCAAACTAAGCTGAATGCTTATTTAAATTTGCACCACTTGAGTTGAGACTGAAACGAAAAATGCCTTACTAAACAAAATATAACGAGAAATATCGCAATAATTATGACTTTGCGATTATGAGCCCTCAAAAATCGATTCAAAATAGTTGCCATGATGTGTTAATTTATGGTTTCGGTTGAGGTTTGAAAAGTATATAAAGTAACCTGAATATCAGGAAAATTCGCAGAAGTGTTAAAGCAGAGAATAGTTCTACAACTATAAATTTCAGTGCTAACTAAAACAAATCAAAAATGGTAAAATCTATGCTGGTCTGGGCATCTTATGCTCTGGTTGCGGTAGCATGTCAAGGCGGTTGCTGCGGGAAATAAATTAATAAATATAGAGCAAATATAGTTCTATGCAAAATGAAATTGTTGCAATAAAAATATTACACGAATCAAAAGTTTTCTTAATTTTCCCTTTTATTACTTTTGATTGAATAACATAGGGTAATTTCCTTATCGGAAATATTTTGAATAAGATAGATCCCTTTATGTTTTATTTCTGTCCTCTAAGGCATAAGAAATGTTTTCGTCCATATCAAACCTAAATAATATTTAAAAATGTTCTTGTTTCTTCATTAAGATTACAAAATGTCGTTTTCTAAGTTTCTAATCGATAGCGGTGGTTCAATTTCGATTAAGAAAGATGTGTCGTTGTATTTACATATGCACATTTGGAAAAAATTGCAGCAATTACAGCCACTATTATAAGTAAATAATTACCATATCCTTCTTCTCTACGGTTGGTATGTTAACAGTTTTTCAATGAGTCAAAATCCTATCTTTTTAATTTCTATTAACGATTTTAGTTCTAAGACGCTTTTTTGCGAAATTTAATTACCACAAAGCTAAATACCGTAAGACAGGGTTCCTTTGGCAGGTTTCACCTTATTTTGACCTTCTAAGTCCCGAATGGTTTGTCAGTCAAGTCAAACTTTTTAAATTTTTGTCATGCGTTGTGTCCAATAGGAAACAAGCTAACTAAAACTGATAAACCTCTAGAACTTTTTTAAAGAGTGCCAAAATAGTTACTGCGGTAGACTACCAGTGTTGCTACTAAATAGCCTATATTGGCCAAATAAAACGCCGTAGAATGCCTACTTGAGTATAAAGGTTTGAATTTAATAAAAGTAGGTACAGTCCTGTAAATGCCAAGAGGTTTTGTTAAAAAACTAAAGTAATATATTAAAGTTTAAATCTTATTCATTATTTAAGATAAGAATAATAATATAAGCGATCTGTCGAAATTTTTAGTCTGTAATCGAAATGTGAAGACAATGATTTGGTTTTGTTCTTGAGTTATAAGAAGTAGTTTTGGGGAAACGCGTTTAAAGTTGTCTTGTTCCTTGCTCATTCAAAGATTTATAGCCAAAAGAAATTTTGTAAAATTTGTAAAAATCGATTTTGAAAATTAAAAGAGTATGTGATTCCAAAATGATGTTGCCAAAATCAAATTTAAATATATTGTACAAAAGTTTACATACAAAAAGATATTAGAACAAAATAAATTTGCCTGTGGATAGGTCTGGGTAGTAATATCCCTGCAATTGCTTAATTTAATAAGAAATGTCTTCTAATAAATAGTTCCATTTATGAACAATTGTTATTTAGTCTATATATATTATAAATTTCGTATACATAAAAATTAAGGTAATAAACTCAACGATGTTTTAGCGTTCTGATTAAAAAGGAGTTGAATTTAACCTATACGAGTAATCTATAAAAATAGGTTTGGTGCTGCTCAAAGTGTAGTTGGTCAGTTACACTAATCTCTCGTTTAAATATAATAAAAGGGAGCCAAGCTATTTACAAGCCAGTGTAGAACATAAGAGCTATTTTAGTGGAGGCGTTGTTATAAAGATCCTTGAGCAGCTGTGTATTGTTCTCATCTTTATGAAGGTGCGAAGTGCTACATTTAGACCGGTGAAAAAGTACCCGCCGCCGCCCAGTCGTACCCGTACTCCTCGTTGTGGAAATTGACTTAATGTAATAACTTCATCAACATATTCCTCAAAATAAAAAATCTCTCATCTTGCCATTACGGTATCTTCACGAAATGGATTCTGAGAATGGTAACGAACGTCTGCAGGACGGTGCTCAACGAGGCCAGGAAGAACGCGAAGAACGTCCTGTCGTATTTTCATTCGCCTCTCAGCACGGATGCCGCTGGAATTGTTGCCTGCAGAGGAAAAAAACCGGCGAGAGGCTACATTTAATTTGCATGCATTAGCAATATTTTTCGCAATCCGACTCTAAATATTTATTTACGTTTTTCTGCTATCCTACAAGGATGTACTTCATCTTCTCCGGCACACACGTCCCCGATCCTGGCTGCAGTCTATCCAGATACGGTGAGTCTGTAAAAACAAAGGCGAAGCCCCGAAAAAGGATACGTCCTAGGCGGGAAGGATTATTTATGGCCGCGTGCGTGCTCCTTCCCCCGATTCCCACCCCCACCCACGCTGGAGCGCAATATATCCTTGTGGTAGGCAAGTCATTTAAAAAATTGCAAAATAGAGGATACACTCAAACAAACATTAATTTGCATATACTCACATACTTAGCTAGGGTCGGCGAGCTGCTGTGCCGTCAGCGCAATGAGGGGCTGCGATGATGAAAAATTTAATCAACCTGTGCGATGCCGTTCGCTAGCTGTCGCCTGAAGATGCTCCGGGCCGCTTTAGGGTCGTCCCGTCCGGTCCCCAGCCATCCTGATCCGGTCGCAGGGTTTTGCGTGGGACTTTGTTTTTTTCATTATTGTCTCAGCGGCAGGATGAGTGGATTATGCCGTGCGACGTTACGACAGGATAACGACTATATCCTCTCTAAATAGACCAATATGGTGGGTAATTGAAAAACAAAATGAGTTGACGTTTTATTTAATACCACTAAAATGGAAACACCATCCTACAATTTGACGCCGTTTAATTTCGGTTATGGAAAATATCAGAATTTGGCCCTTGCACTCCCCGCATACTTACATAGCTATATGCTGTATGATTTTTGAGTTTTCAATTTATTTGAATTTTTCAATTTGGGGGATTGTACTCTTGGTTCAGTTTTGGCCCTATATAAATTAGTCTTTTTTATGTAAATTTGTACAATAAAAGATAGTACAAATCCTCAAGTACGTATCCAGGGATTCTTCCTAGGAAGTAGTTTATTAAAAACTAAAGAGAGAAAAAATGCAACATTGGAAATAGTCAAAGTTCAAGTTCTTTAACGATTTTACCTATTAATTTTTGTGTTTTTCTTAAATTGTTAAATCTTTTTCCCCCATCTAATCTCCGTTCCTGTGTATATGAAGATAAGGTTTAAGTTGTCAAAGTATACAATCAATAATAAAGGCAAATATCTTTAAATTACATATTTTAATATCTCTGTAAGAAGACACAGTTTGCGACTGACAATTTCTTCAAATTAATGAATTATTAATTTCAATAGAATAGAATAGGGCGCCCAGGTTTTTTATGCATCATACCAGATTGCTCGGGCGAGACATTTTCTAAAAGGTTAAAACAGAACGAGTATGCTATTTATGTAAAAACACCATCACTATATTTGTAAGAACCTCATTGTTGTTATAAAAGGAAATCTATTTAAATAATTTAACGAAAATAATTTATCATAACGAATTCAGCATTTTGATACTTGATATTCAGCAACCTGGTTTTCGCGAAATTAAACTGCCCAGGCTACTCAATATCAGTCTATATGGGTACATATGTATTGGGTCATTAATGCATATGTACAACCTTATTACAGGAACAGAGATTGGATGAGAGAATAAATCTATTTAACAAAATAAGAAAAATTCAAAAATGAATAGATAAAACCACGGTGTCTCTGAGTATCCTGGTAGTTAGCGTAACTCTTCGTACAGGATTATCTGAAATAAAAATCAAATATATTCTTAATCGATAAGTCTCTCGCTAGGATTAGGAAATAGTGGGTATATAAAGTTAACCTTCTAAAAATTACTTAAATTGATTGACTCGTAATGTAGTTTTTATCTGACTCTCCAGATGGAATATTATCATTTTGAGAAAAACTATTTAACATTGACCAAATCATGCAAAATATAGAGATACATATTAATCATGGCTTTAAAATGAGGTTACAAGCTTATTTTAAGCCATAATTAAGTAATTTCCTAAAAAAGTAGTTTACCTTCTGAAAACCTCCTTAAAGAGAATTGATTTTGTAATGCTATCTAGCCTTTCCTTTGTTAAATGTTGTTACTTATTAACTATATTTGAAATAAAGACAATAAACACTGTTTTGTCATAACAGTAGAGGATACTGAAATATAAATTTTGCTTGATTTGACTGATAACAACTACAGTGCAACCTTAATATAACGTACCTCAATATAACGATTTCCTCGATTTAACAAATTCTTCGTAATCCCCTTGAATTGTCCATAAGAGTCAATGTAAAATATACCTTTACATTGCGAACATTTTTTGCGAACAACCTCTTTATAACGAATTTTCAACTATCAAGAAAAAGTAAATTACCTACATAATGTATGTACCCACCAAGATATGTACCTACTTTTACGGATTTTACTGCATTTAATTTTGATTATTAATGTAAGAAAAAAATTTTGTTACCTACCTAATTGTTTTTAAATAGAAAATACATACAGTAATTTGATAAAAATGTGTTATCATTTATTAGTAGAAGTTGTTCGTTATAACAAGATGAGTACGTAATGTTGAGGTGAATAAAACTATTTTTTTACCTCTTTATAACGAATTTTAGACCAACCTAACCTCAACATAACAAACCTCAGTTCAACGAATTACTTGATATAACGAATATTTACTTGTTCCTTTCCGATTTGTTATATCGAGGTTGCACTGTATAATGTTTCGTTTTGGGGTGGTATTAAGTCAATAATCTTCTGGATGATCGTTTTAATATACAAACAAACAAAAAATTTAATAACTTTATTATTTACTACGTAAGTTTAGTTATATAACACTATATACACTATTTTGTTTTTTTTTGCATTTAGACAGAACTTTAAGATGATAAATATAACGATATTTTGGAAGCCTAGTTTATTTCCTTGAAAGCAGGAATTTTTATACAAACAGCTCTCCCCCATAAAAAGCCAGTATATAAATGGAACATTTGTGTAAGTTATGGGTGCTGTTTTTTATGTTAATTCCCATATTTTTATCCTGGCTCTTTGGCACCGAGAAACAGGGGCAGAATTGCAATATCTGGAGAAAGAGGTGCCTTCCAGAGGCGGTTTATATGAGGAAGTTTCGATTCTTGAAATGCTACCAATGGGCTTAATGGCTCAGAGTAGTGAGAGCGGGGGCAAGACGGAGCAGCTCTATTTCCCATCCAATAAAATAAAAATGGTTAAGCCGGCTATCACCCTGAGATCAGCAGGATACGGCAAAATGGAACATCCCCAGGGCCGGGCGGTTATCCTCTAAAGAGCTCCCTATCCACACACTGTGCCGGGCCACCTCCTTGTAATATATCCTGTTTGCCAGTGACTCCCTGCGCTTCTAGTTCTGCTCCCAGAAATAAATTCGCTCGCTTCGCTTTGATTTCGTATACAGTGACCTCGCGATAATGTGCTTTGTCTCTTCCGTTCCTTAAGGACATTCGCTTGGACTTCCTCCGCTTTTGGCTTCTCGGATCGGGGTTTTTTCTAGCCAGAGTCCCACCACATGGGTATATCCATCCATGCAGAAAGGTTATTTCGAGCAGTACTTACCATTCGATGGGGCGCACATAAACAACTTTGCTCAACGAAATAAATTCCGAGTCCTAGCCCGGGAAGGACACCTCCTGGCCGGCCTCGTCCCCCGGCCGTCTGCTCGTGGCAACTTGTTGATAGCGGCTTTTTTCTGTGTTACCACGGCCGCCCTGGGCGTTATTTTTTTTCCACGATATTTGTGCTTATGCTGAGTTTTTTCTGGCTGTGTCAATCTGAAGGAGCCACATTTTTCGCAAATCGCATAAACAGGCTCCTTCCGGGTGAGAACCCCTTTCACTCGCTAGAATGGCGACGTCGGCTGTTACTTCACGGCAGGTTTCTCGCGATTTTTATTTGACAAGTCGTAAAGTTGCCGAGGAGCTCAGGAAAAAGTTAGCCCTTCTCCCGTTTGAGTCGGGTTTTTCGCGAAAAACCAGAAAAATCGCAATCGTATGTCCTCCCCGCGCTCATAACTTTTTGGATTTTTTCTGCACTTGTTAGACGGCTCCGGGGATTTAGGCAGTCGTTCGGCGGCTGGAGGGATAGCGTGCCTCCGCCGGGGGCCCCACGACATATGGCAGAGGAAGCCCTTTACGACGGCTGACAAGGAGCCGAACGCCGGCACCCGCAGCTCGGGACGAGTTAGTCAAGCTACATTGAAGCCAAACAAGCTTAAACGCTGATGATGATGGGATTGTTGCCGACCGATTGCAAATGGCGTGGTTTTGAGGTATTAGGGAAGTTGATACGCTGTTTCGGCTCCTCGCGGGACGGGGACACAAATTCGCGGAAAAGTATGAAAACTTCTGTTTTGAATATTTTATTCGGGCGGGCGATATGAATCACCTGAGTGGCGACGGTGGCAGCAGAATTTAATGCAAACGATTTGTAATTTCTCGTGTTCGAAGGTAAAACTCGAAATGGGGTGGAAGTCTACTTCCCGAGATGCTTTTAATATGCAAGCGGTCTCCTAAATTTTTCTGTTGTTTCTATCGAATGTCTTATTAGCAATTTAAAATTAAAAACCTACTCATTAAAAACAGTTGGATAAAATCAAGCAACTCTGAACTGAATCATAAACATATTTCCAAATTGTAGCTCATGTATTTGTCTGCCAATAAGGCGTTTATTTTAAAATGAAAAAGAAAGTCTACACAAAAAACTAGGTATGTTGGACTTTTAAAAAAATTTACTTATCACCCAGAGAAAAGGCTATTGTAAAGGGTCTTCGAATAGAGACTTCCGAACTTTGACAGTTGAAAGCGGTCATATTGTTGAAGCAATATCTGTCAAATTGGCTGTCATTTATTCAGTCTGTTTTGCCAAATCACCATGGACGGATATAGCGTACAACAACACGTGCAAATGATAAAATTGTTTTTTTCAAAATGGGTGTTCTGTTCGGGCAACGTTCTGTGCGCTTCGCCCATTTTACAGTCGCCATAATCGTTAACGGCGAGCGCTATAGGTCAATGATTACCAACTTCTTTATGGCCTGAATTGGATGATATGGACACCAACAACATGTGGTTTCAACAGGACGGCGCTACGTGCCACACAGCTCATGCCCCATTGGACATTCAGCACGAGCGATTTGAGGGTATGGTCATCTCACGTGGAGGTGATGTGAACTGGCCACCGTGATCGTGCGATTTGACCCCGTTAAACTTTTTCTTGTGGGGTTTTCTTAAGTCGCAGGACTATGCGAATAAGCCAGAAACTAGAGCAGCCCTCAAAGCCAACATAACCCGTGCCATCGGTCAAATTTAGCCTGATTTATGCGCCAGAGTCATGGAGCATTAGACATTTCGTATTCGCGCCAACAAGAGAAGCCGCAGCGGACATTTGAACGATGTAATTAATATTCCGTACCTAATGGTATTATCGATACCTCTCAAACAAATAAAAAATTTCGATGATATCTCACACACACTTTCGTTAAGATATGTAAAAAGGGCTGTACAGGTAAATTGTATTGTTTTAGGTTAATCTTAGATAAGGAATTAGGCTTTTATTTAAGCTACATTACAAACTTCTATAATAAACCTTTTTTAATGATTTTTTCAAAAATGGCAAAAACACGGGTTTTTATTCTTTCTAACATTATTTTTATCGAAAATAGGAGATAATTGAATAATTTTTTTACGGATTCATCCATAAAAATCCTATAGAATTAAACTGGCACTTATTTAGAAAAACCTATTTCCTATTAAATTTGTTGACCAGTGTTATTTAAAATAAGTTTATTTTATTTACAAATTTTACAAGTTCGTTCAAATTCTTATTATTTTAAATCTAATTATACTATAATTAAATACTTTTCCATTGAGTGCTCGAACTTTGAACTGAAATAAAACAACAGATGTACACAAATTGAATGTGTTTTTTATTTAATATGTTTGATACGATTAATTATAGAATATAACATCATTCAGGTGACCACATACAAACAGTTCTGTTTCGAAGTATGTATTATTTAGACCCAATTTTCTTACATAAATCAGACTGTATTTTAGTGATAACACGTTCAATGTTCTCTTGCAATGCATTAAGTGTTTGTGGTTTATTGGCACAACACATTGGTTTTTGTAAATCCCCATAAGTATAGTTGTGTTAAATCGCATGATATTCGAGACTAATTTTTTATTTTTCGAAATAATGGATTCACCTATATTTTCTTTGAGCAAAATTATAGTTTCATTATTCTACATGACATGTAGAAATATTGTTTTCACTACGCGCATTTCTTTGGTTCACTGGTACTTTGGTATCTGTAACAATATCACTTGAATCAATGTTATTCAATAGAAATTTGTTGCATGATGATTATTTTAATTATAAAATTCATGAAGTAGCATTTCTCGAATAGAAAGTAAATTAGTAAGTTAGTAAGTAAGTGAGAAATGATATTTTCTTTAACAGAACTACATTCAGAGTATAAATTCTTGATCTGAAATGGAAAATGTTGACCTATTTCACTCAGTATTCTGTTCTTGGAATTTAGAATTTCCGGAGCAAGCTAGTAATTGAAATTTGAAGAATTAAAGTTAGTTAACAAGAAAGTCTATAATAACACGGTACGGTACATACGATTCTCTCATTTATGCTTCAAATATTGAAATTTAATTTTGTACCTATTCTACGGTGCATAACGAGTTCTTCTTTGTGTATCTCAAAGACATATTCAGTTTTTATTCTGTTGTATTTTTAGATATCACTGTGACTGAAGAAATTTTTAAATCGACCTTGTTTTTAAAATTGGGCACTCTATAAATCCAAGTGATAATATTAATAATAATAGGAAACGTTCATAGGTATCAGTTATGATAATTAGTAGACAGTTAAATAATTGAAATAAAAGGTTATCGCATATGTTAAAAGGAGCTGAGAAAATTTCGTGAAATATAGAACAAGTCGGAGCTAAATAGTAAGGTGATTGTTGAAAGACTAAAATAAAATTTGTGGAAGTATATCTGAGTAAGTATAAACAAAGCTAACATAAACCACTTGTTTGTGAAAATTGAAAAAGTCAAATGAAAATCGAAAAACACGGGGAGGGGTTTCAATATTGCGATGGTTGGAAAACAATGAGTGAGGACAAAAACGAAATTAAAAACGCGAAAGGAGGCGCGGCGAAAAAGGTCGAAAAGTTGAACAGGAATAAGCAAAGTGATTATATCCTTCCATCCATCCGGGCCAGGCCGTGTGGAAAACACCATTCGGTGAAATATTGAAAGGATCGCACTGGTGCGGCCGACCATCTTGTGAAATTCGGCTGCCGTAAAGTTTAATTATTGGACTTTGTCTTGGCGCTCTGATTTTCTGCCGGTCCTCGAGCCGGCACGAGGAGATTTTCTTGAAAAGTTGAAAGAAGAAAGGATGACAGGATTTGTTTGTTTTTCTTTGAAAACTCAAGAAGTTTGAATGGAGTTGGATGGCACTTCTGTCCCTCGGAAAATAATCAGAGATGGAATACATTAATAAGTGGCTGCGGCCGGGCGGGAATCCGGGGCGAGTGTTGTTTGTGCATCTAATTCTTTTATTATTTATTCGTCCGCTCCCCAGGAGGACTTCTTCCGCATTACCATAATAAACCGGCGAGTCAGCAGAAGACGGACCAATATCGAGCGGCCGGAGATGGCTTTTATTCCCGCGATACACAAAGAAACAGAATGACCTCTTCTTATCATAAATCATTTCCAAGGGATTGACTTCGCCGCTTTTTATTAATGCCCTGGCCGGAGCGCCTAGTTTTTTTCCGCCCTGTATTTTTAATATCGACTCACTTCTGTCAGCGGTGCCATCGTCTTGGTCGTCTTCATTCGTCCCGCCTGAACACGTCCCATTTGCCCTGCCCCAGAGTAACCTAAAAGGATATTAAGATAGAGCACAGTCCTATGCACGGTCCAGAGAACTCCCAAGGAGCCCCCTGCTCCAGAGCCACCATATGGGCTGGGCAGAGGCGCGGGGCTCCAGCGGCACGGGCACAGTCGATTGATCAAATGAGTGTGCTGGAAATCCTCTTCACTGGTCAGATTGCACAAATAAAAAAAAGGCAAGGACAACTTCTTCCCTCGGCACTGTTCGAAATGAGTCGAAAATTATTTCGAATGTCCTTCTCCGGCTGGATGTCGAATCGGGTCCAGCCAGGACATCGGGAATTGCTTTTGATGATATTTCATCACGCTTAAGTGTTCATATGGAGAGATGAAAATGGTCACTGAGTGGGAAACTTCTTTCGGCGGTCAGATAATTCCATCCCTGCAAGGAAAAAGGGAGCCGTTGCGGCTAACCGAAAAGGAGCTAATGCATTATTCAACAGAATTTTTTATGGACCTGTTTATGTCTATGGCCAGCCCGTCCTGATACCTTTCGACGGACATTTCAGTTGAATGCCCCAAATATGGGTTTTCGGTGTAAGCTCTATTCGAATAAAATTTAATATTTCTACCATACGTATAAGCTTCAAGGTGGGGGAGGTACTCGGGGGAGTTTTCCAAGCGACACACCACTTTTAAATGTAAACACCAAAATGTTACTTTACAACATATGAAAACGATGTTGTTTAAGTAAGGTTTCATAAATTTTTTCACTTTAAGAAAACCAATAATATTTTATTAACATTCGATAGTTTCATAGTTCTGCCCATATTTAACTTATAAAAGTATGTAAGAAATTGTGAAAAGAGCAAGAAATCTTAAGTAGAAATTTTAGACCTACTTTGATAGTACTCATTACTTCACCTATTCAATTTATTCTCTAACTTTTCTCTAATTTTATTACTGCCAAAGCCTTAAACTTCTACTTGAGTTGAAATATTCAAACTACTTTGAATCGTTCACTCCTCACTCTCGGAGCAGCTGAAAGTAGTAAAATAAGTCAATGTAAAACTACAACAAACTTAGTGCTCAAAATTGGCACATATTTCCCTTATTAATTAAATTATGATTATATTTGTCGATGACACTGTAAATTTTTGTCAACAAGTAACTATAACATATATAGTATACCTATAATTTCTTTTTGGAATTTCTTAATTTGCTATCAACTTTTATTCTTTTGATTACTGAATAACAGCAACTTTTCCTCCAAAGAATTGGTAAATGATTTCTATACATTTTTTCTGTAGATTACGAAATCGTAAACGAAAATACTCCATCACATCACATTTTTGAGAAAGATAGGGTTTAAAAAATACAAAAGCTCGTAATTCGATCATTTGTTAAAAATCATTAATAAACAACGGATTTTTTTAGAAGTTTCTAATGTTGCTCAAATAATAGCTGAAATCTTAAGTTATTACATAAAAGTGTTACAAAATTTAAAACATTTTGAAATAATTCGTTAGTTTAACTTTTTTCCTGGAAAATCATGATGTGATAGAAAAACTCTGAGTTGAGATTCGTAAATAGAAGTTTCCAATAATCGGCTACAAAAACCGAGAAAGGTAAAAACAGATTTTTATTTTGCACGCTTTTAAATTCAATTAGAATTAGAACTAATTAAAAAGATAATGCGTTGATTTATACCTTTTATCTTTGAGGTTTGCTCTTTAAAAATAAATCGAGAAATAGTGCATTTTCACTGATATATCTTTGTACAAATATGCCATTGGTTGAAATATGGGTGGGTATATTTATAACTACCGTATGAACGAGTGAAAATTCACTATTTCGCAGTATTTTTCACTAATTTATTTAGAGAATACAGATTGCAGCAATAATAATCCAAATCCATGTCCTCTTTTGCTTCTAAAAATGGAAAAAAGAGAATTTGTGCTAAGTAGGAACTAATTTTACATTGAATCAGGCTTATTTTACCACTTCCTCAAATAGTGAGTAGTCAAAGGTTCAAAATAGTTTGAATATTTTAACTCGTGACACAAATGGCATATTAGGCAGTATTAATTAACTCACAAAATTGAAGTATATAAATTATGCGCTTGATTCTGGATAAAAGCTAATTTTTTATTATTTCTAGATATTGTTGACCTTAAATTGTAATTTTAATTCTCAGCAGTCATACCCTACAATTCCTTTAGATACCACAAGATGATTATTGCGAGGCCACTGAGGCAAGTGAGCGCTTAATTATCAGTATCGGTATCCTTCCTCTAATGTCTGTTATATATTTTGGAAATGTTAAAGTATATTGTTAAACGGCACACTAATATGTGATAAGTGCACAGTTAAATTATATAAAAACTTATTTTTGTTTGTTAACAAGAACAAACTCATAATTTTATATAACTGAAATTGTTTTGAAAGTATGCAAAGTCTGATAGGGAAGTTGAAAGTGACTTAAAAATAATTATAAAAATGCATAAAGAAGAAAGCATTATAACGAGCATTGTGGTTTACAATGTTTCTTTGGGTCATCATTTAATAGCCTGAAATCAGTCAACATAAATTAATTAAGTTCAATAGCCACGTTCCTATTTTACTTTCAGAGACTGTGGGAATGTATCAAAAGAAACAATAGAAATTAATGCTACGATAAAATAATTCGCTGGACTATTTCAACTTTGTAACTTGAAATTTAAAACTCAGCACATCAGTTAAATTCAGTTTCCGCAGAAATTACCTGAATTCCCTAGGGACGATATTAGAGAAAAAGTATGCACTTTGCGTGAAATTACGAAAATAGTTTAGCATAGCACGACACTCGGCATGGTGAACAATTTTGCAGGCACAAATTGTTCTCCGAAACGTTCTGCATTTTTGAAAAATAAAAGAGAGTTGATTCGAAGTGTGCGCTAATTAGGAGGAAATGGAAACAAAGGCAGTTCGTTTGGTGGCGACTGCGATTAGGCGCAGAGCAATAATAAAAAATGGCACGTAATCAAAGTAATTGTTACGTGGGGGCTTGCCAAATGTGCCGCATTCACAGAAATCCCGGCGAGCCGCCGAATTACAACAATATTCGTCCCCATTGGCGTCGCATGGGCCTGCGAGCGTGGCTTCTTTCGCACGGAAGCCATCGCGGCGCTGCTGAGCCGGGCATGAAATTTTAATTAAAATTGAGTGCAACCAGCTTAATTAGTGTTATTGGAGCGCCTTTGTCCCGCAAACATGCCCTTTGGCCGCCGCCGCCGTGTAAAATTGCTCTGTTTGCGGCGACCGCGACGGATGCAGTTTTCGGCTTCGGTGGCGTAGTGCGGCGCGGCGCGCGGCTACCAGCGAGACACGGTGGATTGCCTTTTCCAGGTGAGTCCCCAATGAGCATCCGCTCGGGCTGCATATGTCCGCCCGCCGGTACTGCCCTTACCCCCAGTAGGTTAATGAATGCTAAGCGGATTCAAATGAGATGTATCTGCCTTCGGGATCTATAACCCGGTCGTCCTGTGCCGGCAAATTCCGGTGTTGTGTTTTTTCCGGCCCGGCTGCGGTTCCCACCGAGAGTGGTCGGTGGTCAGTTTGCTGACGGCCTTCCTGTGGAATTTTTCATTGAGACATGATAGTCCCGCGGGTGATGGCCGCGGAACGAATCGCGAAGCCCACAGGTTGCCGTCCCGCTCGCAAGGAGCCGGGGCCCGGAGAGGGCTTCTTGTACTTTGGCTCGATGGTGAAAATGATTACTGCCGCGGACAATTATTTATTTATTTTATTTCTTTTTTTCCAGACAGCTTTTTCAGTTTTCGCTCGTTCGACTATGCGCGACGATCAGAAGGGGTTGACGGCTTTTGAATCGGTCATGTGTGAACCCACAGATTCATGAATATTCATGGACCCAACGGTCCCTAGATTGATCGCGATACCGCGAGAGTGCAGTTATAACCTCCTGCTTCATGTGTTCGTCCTAGTGGGGTTTCATTGCACGGTAAAAAATTTCCGTAATTAGCTAGCCATCATTAGGGTCCTTCGGGTCTGTCAAATTGCCTCGCAGTTTACTCTCCTGCACCTTTTCTTATTCAGCACTTTCAAGGTGAACTGCTGCAGGAGCCGCACCGTGAGAACACCGACGGCTATTAAGCTCTCAAGAATAAAGACATTTTGAAAAGTATGTCCGCATTAAAGGCAATAAATTAAATGACCTAGATATGAAAAGTATAGACTGGGATACAGTTTACATTTATCTTAATGTTTCATTAATAAACTACCCTGCAGGTGACTTAGATACTAAAGAAGTCCTCGGGTGGCATACCTGGATGATCGGTTTGGTTGAGATCTACAAAGTGTGCCATTCCGAGGTTGTGGGTTCGATCCCCATATGAAAACTCTGGTTAAAAAGTAAAAATAACACAGAAAGTTGCTATATAGGCTTAGTTCCTGAATGCATTACAAGGTGAAATATTGGGCCGATTAGTAAAATATTTGGTAAATATAATTATAACGAAATGATTTAGAAAAAAACTTGTTTGTACATATTCTATCTATCATCTCACCAGTCACAACAAAACATGCTGATTGGCTATATATAGAACATCATATTTTTTTAGTTAAAAGTAATATAAAATAATGCAGACACTGAACAATTGACTCGAAGTTTTTTCTTTCTATTAACACAGTTCAAAGAGGGGGAATACATCAGTCAGAAATTCTTAAATGAAAATTTATTATAGATAATGATCGCCGACAAAAAAAAGGAAGATTTCTTAGCTGTAAGTTTTTCCTTCGAAAGCTAAATTTTCAAAAATTATGATTACTATTATAATTTTCTCAAATTTCTAATGTAGAATGTATTTTTTCATAGTCGTTCTATAATATCTATGTATTTTTCAATACCGTTTGTGTTTTCAGATTAAGAGATCATTAGCAGAAAGTTATAATTTTAAAATAGTAAAATAGCTGAATAAATGAATAAAATAAAATTTTTTCAAAATAATGTAAATGTTTATCATTCAACCAATTTGAGATATTTTTAACTGCAAAACAATTTTATTATTTTTGATTTTGTTATTCTTTTAGATATGTTTTTCTCAGTTCATCTCAGCTTTAAATTAAAAGTTCGTTTTTTAGATTAGTCTTTAAATGAAATGTGGTTTTTCACGTATCAGACGTATGGATGAAATTATTCTTTTACTCCTGAAGGTATTAAACATTTTTAAAATTTTTTTCTTGTAGGCAAATATTTACGAGTATGCACGGAAGTGTGAGAACGATCATGTTTTGAAAGAGCCACATTTATTTATTCAGAGTTTTAGTCTTTTTTACTTTTTTATAAAGTATTTTTGTACACTTGTCCTACCAATTCAAGAGTTTTCGAGTTGTAAAATTTCAGCTTTGAAAAGTAAGAATTTTGGTTGGTTTTTAATATATATATAGATAGAATAATTATACGATAGTGTAATATATATACATATATCTATACTTTTATTATTAACTATTTATAGAATCCCAGTTATTCTGTTTGCGCTGTATGATTTCATGAAATTTAGATTTTTAAATGAATTATTTTAAAAGTTATATTTATGTGGATTAAAAAGAGCTATTTAAGTTGCTAAAAGAGATTGATTAAGTCAAAATTCATTTAATTTGAACAGAAATATAGAGAGATACTTTTGTTTTTGAACGATTAAAGCTCTCTTAATAAACGTTTGGATTTTTCATAACATGTGATCGCCCTTTCACTGCCGACATGTTATGAAAGGACTTGAATCTGTCCGATTTTTAAAATTTATATGTATTAAATAACGTAAAAGAATAGATAAATACTATAGTTTATTAATAGTTGCGAAGGAAACTAAAAAAATAAGAGATTTTTGAATTTTCCAAAGAGTTCACATGTTCTAGATCACCTTACAGATAAAGAATTTCAAAAAATATTGATATAAAATAATTTAATTAATTAGTTCAAAATCAACTAACATAATAATTGATATTTGTAATATTTTTTTTCAATGTAATGACATACGTTTATTCGGGGTTAAAAACTTGATTTTAAATACAAACAAAGTTTACTATTGAACCCTTGTTTTCCGGCGTCAAAGAATTGCTTCTTCACTTTGGAGAATAAAAATATTTTGTATAATTGTATAATTTATCAAAACATTACTCAGTTTTGTGTAGTGTGGCCTTTAATCAATAATGTACCATGGAAAAGGTGAGTAAAGATGAATCTTTTCATCGTAAGAGTTCTTTGAATTTTATACCCTCCCACAGATTTAAAGCAGCTTCTTTCGGGACGGTGTAATTTACCCTCATTGCGGGTGCAACTTTTAATATCCCGCACTTACCGCCAAATGGATCATTTCTCTGTCGAAGGCCAGACGTGTAGGGCTGGAGCTTGGAACGCATCAGGGACCGCGTCAGCCGGCTTGTCCAAAGACAAATATTCCTCCACTTGGGAAAGTCTGTTACCTCGCAATGATTAGCATAATTTCTGGGCTCGGGTATCTGCGGTGGTGGTACGTAGCGAGTCCATTAAATTAGGTGCGAGCGACGATGGTGGGGGAGGCAGAATCGAAACTTGTTCCTGAATCCGTACAAGGGACGAGTCTCGTCCGGCCAGACTTGAAAGGAATGTTCCCACTTTAAAAACTAATTAAATTTTCGCTTGCTCTAGGTGCAAAGACACCAATATTCGGCGCACATCCGCCGTTCCAGGGGACTAAACTCGCCCGGCGATAAATTCGCAAGAGACTTATCTCGAGCTGAAAGTTTCTTGGAAGACTCTTGGGTTTTGCGCCTTACCAAGTGATAACGAGTCGGCAAGGGTTAGAGAATGGGGTCGTAGCCTCTGCTGGTAAGATTCGGTGGAATAATTAACAACGTAATCAAATAATCCCACTAATTGCAGTGTTAATTTAAATGAGAGGCTTAATTACAACCGCGCCGCTCCGGCGGAGCCAGATATCGCAGCGAGCCTCCCCTTGAGCGGTGGGTGGGCTTTAACCAGTTCTGCAGTTAAGGGCTCTTATTTCGCGCCATATTTGTCCCCACAATTTCAGGTAATGAGCGCCACGAGACTTCTTGAGCGGAAAGGCGCTCTCGCGGTCATCGGGCATGCAATGACCGACTTGTTCGGGACACGTTGCAAGAGGGCCCCCCATTAATCATGTGGGTGTCATGGAACGCCGCAGCACTCCTCTGGTGGTGTGCACAACGCAACCGAAACTTTCCGTGTTGTCCGCGGACCCCCGACTTTTCCCGGCGATTTCCTATGATTAACCCGAGCATGAATCTTTCGCGGCGTATCTCGTTTAAGCCTGCCAAACTAATTACAGCCGCAGAAATTAATTGCATGCGTTGATGTTTTTATTTGCAGCCCCGCTGCCGGTGAACAATCGAAACGTTTTCGTTTTTGAAAATAAAATTGCTAAATAAAATCTAGCAGACAGTGCGCACCGGTGGCGGTCGTTGTATATATATTTATACATATATAAAAAACAAAAAAGAAAAAACTGCACCGCCGCAGCGGCCCCGACAACAATAACAGGGGAGCCCCACAGGTAGCCGCACGCTAGTTAGCCCTGACTCCGGTGAGACTTATCTTCCGTCACTTGTGCTTCCCATTGCGTGCCTCTTGGAGCCATTTTGATTTCCGCATGGCTGCTCATCTGAAAATTTGTAAAAAGGCATAAAAAAAATAAAAACAGAAAAAAAAAGGGAAATCGCGCTCGCCTCAGTCTAGGCGGCTAAGCGGGGTACCGCGACGGCCGTGCTCATAATTTTCAGTAAAAATAAAAGGAATAAGAAAATATTATACGACTGCTGGCCGCTATGTAATTTGACCCGCCGCAGATTTTTCGGACAATCACCGCGGCCGGGACTGGCCAATTGCACCGGAGGCCAGCTCGCCGTGGTTCCCACCGGACACAGCCGGCTGCACCCGGCAATTGGGAATCAGCCCAGTTCTAATTGGACGGCTCTTCGCCGTGCTGATGGCCACTTCGCCGAGATTTCTACAAGAGGGTTTGACACTTTGATTTGGTAGAATGGATCCAATTTGGGCGGGCGGCGGACCGCAACGGATGCGGTGTCCGCCAACAACAATGGTTGACACGTCATACAAAGCCCTGCCGCGAATGACCACGACTTCATTCCGCTGCGGACTGTTATGGGTCTGCGGAAATGGATTTCTATAGCAATCACTGTTCGTTCCTTTATTTGTTTGTTCTAATGTTTTCCGAATACCAGCGGATTTCATTTACATTTGTGTGCATCATGGAAAACCGTGGTCAGGAGCGGCTTCACATGAAGTGATGACAGGTGATTATCACTTCATTGATTTTTCGTCACCTAAAGTAATTGTTCATACTCTGAGGGAAAAAATCTCCTAGAACATAAAACAATTCTAAATTTTAATCTTCCTATACTTGGAGAAAAATGTTAAATATGGTAGCTTACAATAAAATCAGGGACTCTTGTTACTCTTGACCGAAAATATTTCATTTGGAGCTCAGAGAAAACACCACGTTGAGTTTTTATTTTAATTGCTATATCTGCTGGGTTGGGCAGCCATCCAGTCCCCATTCCTTTTGCAAAAAGTTTTAGAGGGGGTTAATTCCCTTATTTGCTCTTTCCCCATTCCCTTCAGCTCACGTCAATATGGGCCATAGGTGCTTTCAACTTGGGAATTTGTTAAGAAAATTACTTATACCTAATTGATGCTTGCAACTTGATATGTGAATTAAATTGTGTGAAAATTTCACGAACTTATTTCTTATCGTCAATTGATGCTATTAACCAGAGGTCTCCAAAGTGGCGTACGTGAACACCACAGGTCTACCCCATAGGCAACATTTCTTTAAAACGGGCTATCTTAATTATATTTATAATTATTTTCGTCATAACAGTACGGGGTCAAAAATGTTTGGAGATCAATGCCATAAACAATACGTCTGGCTAAATATCTTTCGCTACATCAGCAAATGTTTTTATTTTGTAGTACAATAAATTACTGGTTAGATCAAACTTTAATCAATGGTTGCGGAAATATGTGTCCAGTTCCTGAAATGTTTCTTTAAACTTTTTTAGTTATCACAACTAATTTCTATTCCCTGCCAGTGACTTCATTTATATGTATAGTATCGTGGATTACAAAAAGTTATTACAGCAACTATTTGAAGTCAACTAATATTTTTTCAGTTCCACTTACAATTGTTTTAATATGATATCCTAAAAAAGTGGATTGCGTAAATTTGTTAATCAGTCAAATCGATTTGGATGTTTTTTCAATACTTTTTTACAATTTTTAGTTTATGTGGAGACAAGAGAACTTTGCATTTAGTTTATTCAAAATGTTCTTTTTAAAAAATTAAATCAACTCGACACTGATTGAACAACAAATTAAGTTTTAGAAAATAAAAGAATATTTTCTTGAGTTTTCCGTAAAATAAAAAAAATATCATAATTAAAATGACCAATAAATTAAATTATATTTGATTGATTTTGCGAAAAGACTCCCGAAAAGATTCCCGGGTGAAAAATATAAAATTGCCTAAAAGTTTATTTGAGGCCGAATAAATACTTTAAAGTTATTAAAGATGTACAAGATACCGAAAAAACGTTGATACATTTTTCAGATTTTGGACTTGAAGCGTTTAAGCGTTTAAGCGATAGTTGTATTTGCGATATATGTACATATAAGCACGCATTTGGCCTGCTTTGGGTCCGTACTTCCACGTGATGTTGGTCTCGTTTCGGTTCGTTATTCTTTAGATATCGGTGTACATGCGTTATGATTATATGTTTTATCTGCCTTGCGTTCACTACCTCAGTTAGTTTTCGGCGCATTCTCAGCCTTTTAACATATGTTATAAGACTAAATAGTACTGAAGTTTTTTAATTGTTCGGCCTTTTGTTTTATTTTCAAAAGGTTCAACTTGATTTTTGTTCGGAACTCTAGATTTGTATTAAAACGTTCAACTGCTATACAAGTGCAGGGAATAATGCGCAAAAATAACATCACGTTATTTCACTGAATTTCATTATAAATTCAATCCCTAGATAATTGGTAAACATTCAAGGCCTCCGTTAATTCAGACAAAGCTATTCTGTTAACGTTAAAAAGACCAGCAAACAGTTGGATTTTATTACATTTTTATATGGATTTACTTCCTCATCCATACCATACGTTCTTGTATAAGTGAAAATGTCTGATCAGGTATTAATTTTCCCCCCCAAAAAGTTAGTGAGTGATTTCCTTGGTGCAAAATAAGTTTAAAATATTTCAAATACCACTTATGCTACTCGAACGCCATCTTATGCACACCCTAAACTCACCACAGCCCCCCGAAAAGCTTTGAAATTCCCCAGAAATTTTTATCCACAGGGAGCTTCCGTTCCGGATAAATGAAAACTTTACTGCACATTTCCTTCCCCATGCGGAAGTTAAACGAATTTTACTCAAAGATACTTAGATCTTTTCTTTTCCACTAGGGCGTTAGCAGCTCTTCGTGATTTGCTGAAATAAATAAGCAAACGTTGCATCGTAGAACAAGCCTAGCTCACATGTAAACCTTAATTCTCTTTTGTTTTAAAAAACACGTCTTTAAGCAACTGCCAACTTTCTTCTATCTTAGTGAGGGATGCGCCTGGAGTTATTTTGGATTCCAATGTCTCCTTGGCAGCGTCATTTACGAAAGTACTCTTCCTCGATTGTGGCGGAACTTTTGTCTAGAGTCTTTCACCCGAGGGCCTTAGAATTTTTTGTTCTTAAAATTGCTGATTGCAAGCAGCGAAATTTCTCATGGTTTGGCCAGACTATTGTTTTATTGTTGAAGATCGCGTTTCTGTCAAATTCAGATATGATCTACGGAAGAATTGTTCCTCACCATTTTCTTGTTTTTCTCTTCAATTTTTTCTACTTACTTCATTTTCTTTCCAATGTTTTTTTTTTTTTCCTGTAATTTCGTCGTAGCTACACAGTTCGCTGTTTTATCTAACTTTTATCTACCGCCAGATAGACTAGATACAGCGGCGATCATTGCGAGCACCTGATTTATGACGAGAGTTAATTAGTGTGAAGATAATTTCATGGTGGAATCGAAGCGGGTACGTAAGAAGAGGAGCAGAAAGTTGAAGATACTGCGGATTTTGCCTCTCAAGCCTAATTGGGATCTTAGGGATTCACGGTGGATGAATTTCAGTATCAAAAGTCGAATTAATATCAAAAAATGAAGACGATGGTGGGCAAAACTTTAATAGAGTAGTAGAATACGGGTTTATTTCTGATTTTATTTTATCTACGTATTTTTAAATAAGAGGTTTATAATATTGCAATATCATAAATATAATAACTACGTAATTTGCACGACACAACGTAATTTTCATGATACAGCACCACATATTTACTATTTTACAAAAATGGCTATTTACATCTAACTTCTTTGTAAGATCCGTAATTAAAAAATTCTAAAATTGCAATTTGCATTTGTAAGGCCAAGTGTGTCGATTTTAGTGTAGGTTAGGTTAGGTTAGGTTGCTGTGGCTGCCTAGGAAGGCACACTTAGGCCAATTTTTGGCCCATTGTGTTACCACGTAGCGCAGGAGACTATGGTTATTCGTGGGACTCGAACCCACAGCCTCTGGGACGGTAGGACAGCGTGCTAACAACTGAACTATCAGAGGCCCCGATTTTAGTGTAAGTACATATGTTAAAAATTTCGGGCATCCCAAACTTAGAAGAAGCAAAATTTGGGTTTCTCTTTCTCCTTCAAGAGCGATTCGTGTTTGCTTCCAAAATAAGCCTCAGTTTCGACAATCTTCATTTGAGCCAAATTTCTTTCCCTGGAGCATCTTTATGAGATCTGCAAAAAGCTAGTAGTCCCTTGGGGCCAGATGTGGAGAGTACGGTGGGCAGGGAAGATTTTCAAAACACAAATCATTCATTTTAACCATAATTTTCATTGACTTGGTGAAACAGTACTTTTTTATTTTACATATGGGATTATATTTTCTTGATTTCTACAATCAATTGATCCAATAATGTCATGTAACATTCACTATTAAAATTTTCTTTTCTCAAGATAGTCTATGAAGAAAATACCATGGGCGTCTCAAAATAAGGATGTTATAACTTTTCGGAACTTTCAGGAATAACTGCAGATTTTGGACCATCAGAACGTTCAGCATGATCGGTGTTTGTACGACCGCGTTTAAGTTCAGCATACCAGTCAATAATTATTGATTTTCCTTGTGTAGAGTTTCCATAATGCTTATCAAGCTAATGTTTGATTTCGACAGTATTTTGCCCCATCGAAAATCAACACACGAAATTTTTTTTATCATCGTTTGGAAAATAACAAAACTACTGTACCTAACTTGTAAACTAATAGTTGGATGGTCATTAAAGTTTGCCACATATAGTTTGAAGGTTAATACTATCCAGAAATCATAATATCACCAATCCATAGCTCATAGTTAGCGTTATTGGATAATTAGTTTTCCAAGAGCGTGTCCTAGTTGTGATTTTCATTCACTATCAATGGTATAAACTTTATACTATAAAGGAATGGATTAACGTAAAAAAATTATATCAGTAGAATATTTAGGAAGATTTAAAGCATATAGTATTTTGATATAATAGCTAAAGGTTTAAACTTTATTTCAGCCACATTACGAGCTCCTCTAAATATCCGGTACTTCGTAACAGAATTTTAAAAATATCCAAATTATGATATTTTGTACTTTTCAAACCTAGTTTTGTCAACTACAGGACGAAAATGTTCTATCGTTCATGAATTCGTAATATACGGAAAAAATCCTATACAAACGATCTCACTTATTTGAGAGCACAATTAGAGTAAATTAGTGCAATCTAAATGAGTTGTCTCTCCTCTGTTAGAATTAATTAATCAGAATATCATCACAATGGAAAATATTTAGTCAAAATATTAGGGGTATTTATGGTTTGTTATAATTGTTACCCTATTAAATGCACAAAACGTATTTGTCACAAAAACAACATCCGTTACAGCGATATTAAATAATCAAATCTAAAATAGCAAATCTTGAATAGTCCTAGTATTTATCTTGCCCAAACAAAATATCCAAGAAATGTTGAAGCAATAAACTAATACTAGAAAATCGTTAAATTTTTACATAAGGATTAGAAAGTATCGACTACAGGATGTTGATTTTTACATAGTTTAAGGCGTCCGCTTTCTTAAAGTAAAAAAAGCACCAAATTAGAGAAGACTGATGAAGATGCCATGAGACTGCATCTTGTCGTTTACTTTCGAAAAGATTTGCCAGAAAAATCATGACACGGCTAAATGCCGGCCGTTGCTTGAACCAGATCGCAAAGTAGGTAATCTGAATTTGTGTAAAACACCTGAAAGGTAAACAATCCCCACAACCTGAATAATTGGCGTATCACTGGCGGTAATCTCAGCAGACAGTAACAGTAATTATCAGCTGATCACCTCAACACCTTGCGAGGTACGAAATTGACTTGCAAATTTCGATTAGACGAGGCTCGTGCAATTAATGACCCACAAGATCAAACAGAATTGAAATTAGCCCCTGCGCGAGTCCGCTGCTGTCTTAGCATGAATTTCTGAATTATTTTTGAATAATTTCAACTGTAGAACCGGCGCTGCTGCGGCGGCTGCCGCTCGCTCACCTGTCCGGGGAGATACCGCTGGAATTCCATCCGCGTTCCTTTGGGGAAGGTGAACCTCTTCTTTATCGCTGTCGCGGAATACTCGAGATTTTCATTCATAGATGAGCCGCCTCTTCCTGCACGGCCTCATCATCATCTCCTCCGGGCTTAGGAAAGCGAAAGTGACGCTCCGCGTCCCGCACCCGCGAAGAATTTAATTATATGCAAAGTGATTATACAGCGTAGCTACGTAATAAATAAAACATCGCGCCGTTCCGATCTCATTCATGTCCATAGGCACCACAATCGGAGATGGCGTTGCCGACGCGGTACCTGTTGGTGGCTGCGAGAAGGGCCGTGTCTCGGTGCCCGGTTCCCGGATTGCCAAAGGAATTCAGTCCTGTCCGCAGAGGGATTGATTGGCGATTCCCCGATTCCCTGATTCCCTATTCTCCCGCCGGAGGAAGAGCACAGTAGCGCCTCATGAATAATTAGCCGGGCGCACAGTTATAAATAATTCAAGCCCGTGCGCTGCTGTTAGGAAAACAAACACACATCGCGCGTTCTGCTAAAATTCGTAATGAGGCTGCGTAACACGCCCATGCGGTCCAGTCCGGCCGAGTGGCCGCAAATGCCGCCGAGATTTGTTTAGATAACTGAAATCTCCCAATAGAATGCAATTTCCTGGAAGGTGCACCTGTCGCACCCGCTTTTCCCGTCGACTATCTTTCACGGGGGAAAAGTGGACGTTGACAAATCACCGATTTCGCAGAAGAACTTTCGACGTCGCCCTGCTCTTGGCGTTTTCTTACAGAATGAGGCAATATTTGATTATTCCATAAGCACTCCCGCGGACGTGCGAGCTTGGCGAAGCAGTGCGACTTGAGTCGGTTTTTGTTTGCCTTTCAAATTCTCGCGGGCAACATAGTTCCAGGGAGCATGCTTGGCACATTCTATGTAAGCATGCTCGCCCGGCTCTGTTTGTTCTAGAGGGGATTAAGCTTGATTCGGTTGGAATTGATAGTCAAATCCGATGTATTTCGTGGTCAAAAAATTTGCACCTTCTGCTCAACTAGAAGATTTTGACCTTACCGGCGATGTGCAAAATGTTAGAGTCTGGAGCTCATCTAATTTCAAATTGCTGTGCCTTTGAATAGGTTCAACATTAAAAAATCTGGAAATAGCCAGATACAGATACCAACATAACTATGTTTGTCTTTATTATAGCACTCGATAATGCTAAAAATATAAAATAAAATAAATAGAGAGTACAGAGTGGTTTTCACAACGTAGTTTGATCACATCCCAGTATTAAATAGTGAGTTTGTTTGTATTTAATATTTGCTAAAGTACACAAAGCTGTGTGCCGTCATATGCAATATTCCAATCAATCAACGAATTTAAGTAAAATCAACGTTATGCCACTTGTGTTTTGCAGTAACATTTGTTTTTATAAAATAACCTTAAAAGTTATAGTGAAACATTTTTAATCACCAAAAGAATTAATGAATTGCATAAGCTTAACTTGTATTGCTTTTTCATATAAAGCGACGACGAAAAATCTTTATTTAATTTAAGTTTTCTACTTTAATTTTTCAATATTGCCTAATTGTCTATTAAATTTACAGATTAGACATTTGCTTCGTGCTCTTCGTTTTTTACTAGTAAAATATATCTTAGACTATGTTTTAATATTATGTTTAGTTAGACCTACATAATTTATCAGTAGCCTACTAAACTGTATCGTCGTTTTCATATGACATGTCACCTACAGCCTTTATTTTTCAATAAAATCATTCCGGTTTTTCAATCATCATCATCACAATAGTTCTACGAGACTGAATTTGAAAGTTCGTTCATTCCTTGTAAGGGTTACAAGGAAAAGAAAAACATATTTCAATAAAAATACAAAACACAACAAAACTCGGTTTTCTCCATATTCAAAAAACGAATTATTTTGCTTTATCTAAATCAAAATAAAATCGGAATGAAAATGAACACAGAAATTTAACATATCACGATAACTAAATAATTTATAAATATAATAGGGTTATTAAGCGTAAATTAAGGTTAAGTTATCCTTACAGATTTTGATGAAACTTTATATAAACGCTCATTTAAGGTAAAAATTGACGGATATGCAAACAAATTTGTCGGTCAGTTGTACTTGCTGAGATATATACATATCAATTATAAATCAACTTATATTATGCGTCTAATAAATTTGCAAATTGAAAATGTGAGACTGTATTTGAAGGTAATGACAATAGGGAAATTATACAATTTGTCTACCCTTAAACCATTCTAACGACCTTTACTAGAAATTGTGTGTAACACAATTTTAATGTAGACATATTGATTAATCGTTTGATATCCAACTGATATGAAACTTAGCTTAAAACTCATTAGACTATAAAATTAAATTAAAAGACCATGCTTTCAATAATCCAGGCATATTTTCGAATGTGTTTAGCTCCTAGAATATTTCATACCGAATCAGATTCTTGCATTTATTCCACTTACTATACGAATATAATCCCCACACCAACTGATGAAAATAAGATAATTTTTAGTTTACTTCGATATGTTATTTCATAAGATAAAAACATTTACACTGTCAATTAATTGAAAAATATATTTAACGTTTATTCTTTCATTTTAAAAATTCTTGAAGTAATTTTTAAAATAAAAAGATAGAAATATTTTCAATTTATCGTTTTTATCTTGTCTTAATATTTAACGTTTTTACAAGGTTTTGTTCGAACTCGTCAAGCTTTAACAGGCTTTTTATCAACTTACGCTCCTGTGTAAAACCTACCTATGCATCTTAAAAAAAAAAAACTATTATTTTGAACACTCACCCTAATTAACTTCCGGAAAACATAAAAGGACATAATTAGCTGGGTCAGGTATACTTTAAAATTTTATCGTTTTCGGTAATAAGCGAGTTGAAGTTTTCTTGTCTCTTGTCTCCGAGCCCCGTAGCGCGATATCAATCCGCCTTTCATGATTGCTCAAAATTGACATCTTGAGGAAAGATAAAACGATTCCTGCAGTTGGTAAGGGACCGGGAACGGCCGGGGCGAGCGACACGAGCTACCTCACTCTCCCAGCAGGGCATTCGAGTTTTGTTGGAAACTGTCTGCGGTCCCCCTGACCGCGGGTATACACCTTGGCGCGTCGGACATGGTCGCATGGACAAATGGCGTATAAATTCCGGAAAATTTTTACAGTTCACGTCTTTTAACGTTTTCTCCAGCTGAAAGTCGTCCGCCGCCTTCGTTCGCTGCACCGAACAAAGAGGGCACCGTGTGGCTGCAGATACTTATCAGAAACAAATAACAGAGTTTTCCACCTTGAAGACGGTGGCCCGGAGCCGTCGGAGCGCTGGCCGATGGACAGATGGGAAGATGGACATGAGTAGCGGAACTGTTCCCAGTTTGCTGCCGAGTGAGTGGTCTCCACCTCCTCGCCGTGTCGGTTGAAAGATAGTTTTATTAACCTTCCGCATCACGGTCATGGCACTTTCGACCTCCTAAATTACCGTCCAGGCAGGTGATGATAGCGCTTCGCACAATTCCGCCTGAAAAATGTTCTAATTGGAATCGCCTAATCAGCTCGCGGGCATAATTTATAGACAGCGATAGTATCACGTCGAAAATAATTTTTCTCCGGTGACTTGCATCACCCGCACTGATCTTCCTTGTGAAATGGGCCCACTTCTGGCGCGGCTAGTTTTTTTTTTATTTTTATTGAAACCGAACTCTGTAATATCTGAAGTTTGGGCATAAATTTTCTGAGTGAATTAACCAAGTTAATGACCATGCGATTTTTGTTGGTTTTCAAAACAGCCTGGCCCAAATTTTAGCGCCTCCTGCTGATAGATTCTTCATTTTTTGCGTCCTATCTTTTATACCAAAGCACAGATTTGTAGGAAGATATTGTTGCTAATTGTAAAGTACGTTAAGTTTATACAAACCGAGATTGGGGTAACTTCCGCTCTCAAAAGGAAATTCTAAAAAATTTAATGAACCCTGGATACAGAGCATGCGAATTTCGTGATTTGCTACACATTTTTAATAAATTGTGCTGCGAATGCTTTGGTTCACAGAGTTTTACTAAAATTGCATACAAATAGTCGTGTAATTTGAGCTTAGTGTACCTAGTTGACTGAGTCCGCCTAATTTTTATTATGGTCTTTCCAAAATTATTAAGTTTAATAAGAAAAGGTCAATGAAAGTATCATGTAAATTTATTACATTTTAATAATACAACAATTTCGTTGATACAGTTCTCCAAAAGATTCAATAATGCTGAAATTTTTAAAACGATATCACTCTTCTTAGCAGATAGTTCAAATTGTTAAACTGATTTTATTTCTTTTTAAAAGACATGCCTAGAAGAAGTTTTGTTTTGCATATTACAAAATAGGTACTTAAGAACAACAACGACCGAAAATAGTGAAATATTTAAAACTTTGATAAAACAACGTTACCAATAATTTGTATGTTAACTTGCATATAATGCAGATAACTTTCTGTAAAAACATGTTTTTCTATTATTATTTCTGTCTCGATATTTGTCTTACTTATCTTATATATTACAACTAAACTAACTAACTAACTAACGACAGATGTAGTCGACATACATATATGTCAGAAATTTTATTTTGTTTATAGCGTGGACAGTTGTTATGAAGCTTTGTTTTTTTGTTTTTTTTTGCTTTAACTTGCAAAAAAATTCAGCTGAAGCGTGTCATTGACTTGGGGAAGCCTACGGTGAACATGTACAACCGAAACCTATCTGTCAAGATTGGTTTAAACGCTTTAGAAGTGGCGATTTCGACACTGAGGACAACCAGAGCTCCGGAAGACCTAAAACAATTGAAGACGCCGATCTGCAAGCGTTATTGGATGAATTAAACTCGCCAAGGTATTTCCAAACGTTTACACATAATACGGGAAAATTTCAAAACGAGCGAAAATGGGTGGGGTCGCAAGAGTTGACTTAGAGACAGGTGGAAAATATAAGAGCCATTTCCGAAATTTTGCTTTTACAGCATGAAAGACAGAGCTTCCTGCGTGAATTGTTACTAGAGATGAGAAGTAAATATATTTTTTGTGAATCCCAGAAGCAAAAATTCGAGGAAGCATCAATATCATCGGCACGGTCAAATCGATTCGGAAAGAAGATAATGCTCTGCTTTTGGTGAAACTAGAAAGGAATCGTGTACTATGAGCTAATGAAACCGGGCGAAACAGCAATTCATCAATCTGAACCATGCATTGCTCGAAAAACGGCCAGAATGGAACATGAGACACGAAGGAGTGATATTGCAGCACAACAACGCTCCATGCCATCGCACTCTCATCGTCGAGGACACCATCAAAATGCTAAATCTGATCTGCTAACGCAGATGCACTCGCCTGGCCCCCTCCGATTATCACTTGTTCCGGTTAATGGCGCATGGCTTGGCAGGGCTACACTTGACCAATTTCGAAGAAGAAGAAGGTTTCGGTCCAAGGACGCGGCGTTTTATTGTCGCAGTATTCATGTATTGCCCAAGAAATAGCAAAAATGTGTAGGTAGCGAGGGGCGATACTTTGAATTAACCATTTTTTATATTACTCTTGAAATTTTCCATTTTTATTGATCATAAAAACCCGGAAACTTAGTTGCGCACCTAGTATCTGACGATCGATACATGAATCGAAAATATATGTTTTAATGATTTAACTTTGTGACATTACAATATTTTAAATCCCCTGTCACCATTTTGTAAAAAATCTGAGATAACTCTTACCCCCCTAACTTGTGACGTAATTTATGGATAGCTTAAAATGTCTCGTCATCAATTTGCGACGGTCTACTAGGGCCAGTGAAAAACAATTGGATATATATAGACATACATATTTACAATTATAATCTCAACAAATTTTATTTCCCTTCTTTTCGATTGACTAAAGTTGTATATGTTTTATATATACATACATTGTATATCATGATTCCGAAAATTCTGATTTTATAAAAGCGATTTAGACAAAAGTTGTAAAGTATGAAATGCCTTATAAAATTGGGAATGACTATATGCCTCTAAAAATCCATGTCCAACCGTACAAAAGGGAAATGGAAATTTTTCCTAACCTTCTTTTTAAAAGAAAACATATCCTGGAGATATATATACGAATATCACAAATAATACAAGGATAGATAACAATTGAATATAAAAAGCAATATAGCCGCACCTAGAAGGTACTGTGTTCAAAGCGATTTAGAAGAAATTTAGCTATCGGTGATCACTCGATTTTCCATAAGGATCACAAATTATTCACGAAATTTGCAAACTAACAGCATCAACTACGCATTTCCGCCTGAATTGCTAAAGATTTTCCGACTACTCTGCGGTAGACATTCGAATAAAAGAAAATTTGCATGCTGCGGAATACATCATCTCAGTCGGGACGGCATCAGTGCTCAAAATTCACATGAATTGTGATCGAGTTATGTCCATGAATCTCAGGCAAGAAACCGATCATAAATCGCAGAAATTACTGCTTAAAGACGCTCTCCACGGGAGCAGTGAAATTTATTCCCGATGTGACATGGATCAATATGCAGCTGGCCAATTGCAGGAATTTCCCTGATTTATTGGTGACGCTTAATCGCTTTTCATTCCACCGGCCAATTAAATAACTCAGAGCGCTGCATCTCGCTGCCGCGGTTATCCGACGAATGAATTATTTATTAAGAAAAATTAATTCGATTTTGACGATCGCGAATTCATTCACAAGTCCGAGCACTGCCAATAGGCATGCGCAGCTCACTACGTACGGCGGTAGCGGCTGTGGGACGCAGCATATTTCTTCCTGGGCGCTTGCGTTGCGTTGTGGGGCCGCGATAAGCGGCGAAGTACCGAAGGGTTCCCATTTGGATCCCCTGGTAGACCCGGTGTCGCATGGCATTGTAATTACTCGGGCCCGGTTCGCCTGAAATTGAGCCGCCAGCGCTTGCAGCGTTTTTGGTATGTTAATTCGCTTCCTCGTCTCCTTCTGCACTGGATTCGCTATGCAGTGTTTAGTGCTACATTAACAATCGAATAATTACTTATCGCAGACAACTTATTATGCAGCGTGTATGGCATGGCTAAATGCCATCAGCGGGCCGCGCGAGAATCTCCTCGTCGGTTATTGTTGACGTTCGAGTTCTTATTATAGCGCTGAACTTATGCAGAGGTTCGTTCGTTGATAGTCGCCATTATTCATTTTAATGCCTTTGAGCATAGCATCGGTGTACACCTCTGCACCTACAGGTGGTTATTATGTAATTCTTTTGACCTGTTAGGGAATTATCGGTGTCTTGGATTGTCTCTGACAGCGAATAGTTCAATTACCCCTCTAAAAGGCTAGGACAAGTGGAGATGAATTGAGGCAGCCGTATAATTGGGGCTTTCGCAGCGACTCTTTATGGCATGCACTGTCGCATTTAATCACTCTCAAATTAATAGATAGTCTAACAAATGCTCGATTTTTTTTGGTTTTTTTTCTAAATTTATTTATGGTGAAAACCCCACAGAGTGCGGAATGCATGGGAAACTCTGACTTTTCAAATTTTCCGCAACTTAGCGCCGCTGTTCGCAGTAGTGGATTTACCAGGAAGCAAAGGAAGCAATTGCTTGGGGCCCCGCTTGGACAGGGGCCCCAAAAATTTAAAAATGTTGAAAATACATTCGGAAATTAAAAAAAAAATAAATAAAAAATGCGAAATGAAAAAATCCATGTAAACAATATCGATTATTCATTGTCCTCAAACGAATTTAAATTAGTTCAAAACTGTATTTCGCGCGTATAGTTGGCGCTTCGGTCGCTCGTATTTCGTGTCTTTCGTTACTTTTTATCGAAAAAGACAAGCTTCAAAAACTTGACTTTGATGATGTCATTTATCAATTTGCGACTGCGAAAAGTAGGAAAAAGTTGTAATTTAGTTCGTAAATTATAAGTAAACTGTATAATATATTGATTTTGCAAAATTAACTGGTTATTTATTATTTTAAAATATTGGGGGGGGGGGGTTAATTTTAGAATGAGGGCCCCGAAAACCTGAGGTTGCTTGGGGCCCCGTCTTAGGTAAATCCGGCACTGGCTGTTCGTTGCTTTTCTTTTTCGGTTATTCAATCATAATTGCGATTATTATTGGCAGCAATCATTTTACGAGCGCTCGAGCGATAGATCCGCAAAATGTATAAATATTTGCAATTAGCCTGATAATGGTAGCTTTCAATGATTGAACACGATAATAATAGGACAGTTTATCTATCGCTGAACTAGATCTGCATTGAGCACTGTAATTACACTAGCCTCTTCTAAAGGTATTAAAGTGCATATTCAAATTTCATTCTCGTTTTCTGGTACACTTCATTTGCTTGCTATTTTGTATCGATATTGAAGAATATAAAGGTGATCAGTGTTTATAAGGTCTATAAAGTATAGTACGGAGAATATTTTAAATAATCATGCATAGGTACTGATACTGTGTATTGAAGAGCTTTTCCAACAAACAAATTCGCAGTTTCAGAAATGCAAATTTCCAAGAACAGAATTTGTGAATTTACAATTTTGGATTGGATATGAATTATTAAAATTTCAAATAATTACTTTTCATAAATAAAAACTACTTTAATAGTTATATTTAAATAGTTAAGGCTCTAACTTAAACGACGACCTAGAAAAAACATTTGAGAATAAATAAAAATACGATACGAAAATAAAGCCAAGTTTTTCTATGTTTTTCATATATAAGGATACTAAACTTTATTATTAATTATAATTTCTTAAAATAGCTATAATTTTTAAGTTTAAATGTATTTTTAATTATGTTATTAAGTTTATCTGTTCTAATTTTATTAGAGCTTTCACCGGTGATATTTATTTTATGTATAACAGAGCATTCAATTTACATACATGTTTGCTTAATTTAATATATGTACCGTTGCAGAATTTACTGCGCTTGTAGCTAATAACGTCATCTATTTTGAATATATAATTAATTGATTTAATGATTTTAAGAATTTTATCGTAGTGATAACCGGTGAACAGAATGCAATGCAAGCGAATGGGTTACCTCTTATAATCGACATATAATTGTACTTGATTATATAGATATACCTATAATAAGTATATAGCCCAAAAGCACTAACTTTAATAATTTAAATATATATTTATATTTATATATACCTCAAAAGTAACAAAATCAACATAAAGAGTGCAAAGTCGAGGTTGTCTTCCAAAACGCAATAATACCATAGTACTGCAGTGTATTTAGTTCCTTAACGTCGGTATTCGTTGTTGCAAGTAAGTAAGGAGCGCATTTTAACAGTTGCCAAAACTAGTCGAAAGTTTGTAGTGAGTTAAGAACAAAAATGGAGAATAATAATTTTAAAATCAAATTAAGCTGGTTATTTAACAACTGCAATGGATTCGTTGAGTTGAAGAGATTTGCATTAAGACAGTTGTTATGCGGAAACCGTTGCACACCATTTGACGTTTTGGAAGACACCCTTAATTTGTTGAGACTGTATATCAAAATTAAATGCATTTTTATAGAGTATGTTTCAACCAAATGTATGTATGTATTAAAAGTCAGAACAATATATATGTACTTTATAATGCAAAGTGGGGTGAAATGAGGTAGTGAGGTTTTTTATTTGATCTTAATTTGGTTTTGGTAGCGTGAGTTCTTTTAAAAAGTTATAAAGGAGACTATTTTCATAGGCTATACAAATAAGATAATGAGAAATAATTTTTATAATATTTACTAAAATTTTTTTCGGTATATGAATTTTCGTCACTCGTTACGCCATGCAGTGATACTACACAAGAATTAAATTCTTGTTATATTTTATATTTCTTTCGGTTTTGGATTGGTGAGAAATTGTGTTTACAAAACTATAATATTAAACCATACCTTGTCCTTAAGGGTAGCTCATTTTACACCTTCGGTGGGGCAAGATGGGTGGGTTAATGTGTGATGCTCTATATTTTAATTATTTGTTTTCAAACTACTTAAAATATGTGCCTATATCAATTAATAAGAGAAGTGATAATCGAAGGGATTAGGTTAGGTTAGGTTGCTGTGGCTGCCTAGAAAGGCACACTTAGGCCAATTTTGGCCCATTGTGTTACCCGTAGCGGAGGAGACTATTGTTATTGGTGGGATTCGAACCCACAGCCTATGCGACCGTAGGATAGCGTGCTAACAGCTGAACTACTAGAAGACCCTCATGGAAGGAATTAGTACACAACAAAGTTCTATTAACCATAAATGTTCCCTGGTTTGTCCGACCTTCCCCTATTAATAGTTTTGAGTAAACCGTCAAGATTACGGTTTTGATAGTTTTAGTGTTAAATACAGGTGAGATGTTGCCTTTACGATTAATTATTATAGATCTTATTTATTCATTTCAGTTTTTCTATCCCTACTAAGTATATTTGAATGAAGAATAAAACCGCTGTCACTTTAAAGAACTCAACAATATGACTACAAATTGTTCATGTTAGACTAGTCTTAAATACCTGGACAATTTCTACCAAAAAAATTTCTCCAGAGAAGAGGAAATCTTGCAACGTCGGTGCTGCGGTGCGCGACTTATTTGGTATTCGCAGCGCATCGTATTGCCACGCATTGTATGGCATATAAGCGCCATGCGTTAGCCAGCTCCTATTTACCGCGACGGAGCTGCACCCACATTCCGTTGGCGAAGCCATCGACAAACAGAGGACCGAGCTCGTCTTGAGCTGCTATGAGCTGAGCGGGGTTTGTTTCGGCGATGGCAGGTGTCTTCCAAGAGCATGCCCAGTTCCTCGACAGTCGAAGTGGTGTGGGTGCGGGTGGGCTCTCGACCGCTCGTACACTCCGCACGAAGTAATGTCACGTACACTGGAACGAGGGGGACGCGCAATACACGCCTGCGCTGGTCCGAGCGAGAGGGTACTCGGCGTCAATTATCGCTGGGGAAGGCACCGACTCGTGCAGGTGTTAGTGGGAGGCGTTTCTGCGCAAAATCAACCTGTCGGCAAGGGGAGATGGAAAACAAAATGGCTTCCTTCATTTCTGGCTCGTCGACAGATGTCGCTAGTGGTGTCGATTTTAGCCCTGCGTTGCGCTGCCTGCGGTGTTTCATTCACTAGAGGCCGTCGCGAGGGTAGGTGCACATTTGGAAGTAGGTTAGCCGGGTGGTGTCGTGTGTAGGCCCCTTTCAGCTGGGCAATTACTACAACTCCCGGCTTTAATGAAAATTGGCAGCAGGAACGCGATCGCACTTGAAGCTAGCCGTCGCCGCAATCGGAGCCGCCGCCGAACGAGGAGGTGGCTACCTATTGCGCCGGCAATTAGTTAAGTTTGGCACGAAAAGCAGAAAAGACCCGCAAAATGGTGCACAAACCGCTGGACACCGGGCCGAACAATTATTTCGTACTCCGGCGGCACGCAATGCGCACTCCGTGGCCCCCGCTCCGATAAATCAAAAATTAAGCGACGAATCGACTTTTTCTTGCCTCTAATGGATAATTAGGGCGCAATTTCGGAAATTATTGCTAACAATAAAGAAACGTTTCGATGGGTTCCCTGTGGGGCTCAGCCCGCGCAAGGCGGTGCAGCCGCTGTTCTTCCTGCTCATAATTCACGCAAGCAAATTTTCTCTCGTGTGTCTAAAGAGGAAGATTTATTCGGTGCATGTTCGCTCCGCAGATCGCCTGACGTGCGGTGCAACGTTGTTGCTGGGAAATTTCTGTCTTGATTGAGGGCTTTGCGTTCGCCGTCGTCTTTTTCTTCACGGTATTTTCACTTCATTGTCGACGTGGTTTTACCAACTTCAAGGACTGCCGTGAAAAGTTCCCCGATTTGATGAGGCTTGTTAATTAGAACCCTCGGCACACATTGTAGGATGCTGCATTGCAGAACCATTTTCCCTTAATATTTACAATGTTGGCATGGTTACGATTTGGGTAAGTGAACTTAAATCCTTAAATATCGGACGCTTTCTATATACACACATATATATTCCTATTCTAATTTTATATACTCTACTTTAAAAATAATTATAATTTTTAGGTTATTGCGAAAATTTAGATTTCGAGACATACTCACTTCTAGTTCCCGAAGTGGACAAAAACTAAAAACAGGGTAAAAATTAATTATAAATATAAATAATATCAAAATTGATTTCAAATCAAATATATCATTCAGGACTTATTGAGATTATATCAAAAAAGAGCTGGTAACCAAAAAACATAAATATTTACACACTTTGGTTTGGAAAAACATAAGTGACTCTATTTCTTTTTTGGAAATTAATAATAAAGAAAAAATCATACAAAAAAATAAAAAAAAATGTGAATAACTATTGTTTTCACCGAGAAGTGGGGAAAATTCTTACAATCTCATTGCTAGTCAGTCAGATTATTCTAAATTTACTTATTTAGTGGGTTTAAGTTAACCAACTTTTTATACATTTGTAAATTAGTCAAAAAAAAAAATTCATTCCGTATATTTTTTAGACCAATAGCTTTTTCGAAAAGAAAATTACTACACCATAATTATTTCTTCGTCAGTGTTACTATATGTTAATTTATTAAATAATCAAGAATAGCAGTAAGTTCGCATAGTTTTATATTCAATGATATTTGTACATCTTCCGGGAGTGTTGCTTTGTTCAAAGTGATTATAATTAAATACGTAGATTTTCAGAACGATTGCTTTTATATTAATTTTCGGTTCGTCCAATGGGTATTGGGTAAATCTATAAATTTTCCTTTGTTATAATTCACACTTGGTGTTCAGCCAGGTAGTTGATATCTTATGCAAAGCTATTTGTATAGCATTTAATACAAATTTTTCTATATTTGGAATTATAAACGTGGTTGCTCCTACCATAAACTATTATTATTTAAAAATCACTAGGGATTGAATTTATATAAACTATGATCGTTCGGTTTAAAATTTCCTTCCGTACATTACATTATTTAGGAAATTTACTATTACTGTTTATTTTAACATATAACAGTTCATTTCAAAATTTAAAATATTTTACGCATTTGTTAAAATTAAATAATTTAAGAAATGAGGATGATAATGCATTTATAATTAAAATAATGAAATTTTTAAATATTATACCTTATTTATTCATACCTTAATAGTTGTTCCTATAAATTTAAATGTATTTTATATAAAACGGATATTTTTCCATCCTATTTAAATTAAAAGCGTTGTCATTTTGAAATAAAATATAATTTTTCTCTGTTAACAACTTTCCATTTTTATGCGTATTATCTGACTTCCACTTTCCCGGTTTTTTACAGTACGTTTCAGTTTGCCCTTTTGCGATTATTATACTCTCACAATAAGTTTTTTGTTTCATTTTAATTTACACTTATCGTTTTAAAATAAATGAAATCGAATTTAATTTTAATTAATGTGGCAAGTTCAAAAGGCGCCGGAGCACCCACGAAAGCGCCATATTTGAAACCAGTCGCGAGGTAATCCATTCCATCTGGTTAATTTATGACGAGGGAACAGAGAAGTACTCGTAATGTCCCTAAAATAGAGGGCCCCCGCCGCAAAACAATATCGTCGATAACCAGCCAATAAGTTGGACGATTTATTGTTTACCATGAATCCTTCGCCACAAATTCAGCCGAGACGGATGATTTACGGCTGGGTACCATGAGCATTTATCCTTTAGTTAAGTCATATCTCGTCCTGTTCGCTCCTCTACGTACGTCGGGGTCGTCTTTAGTCCCCTCGAGCGCGGGTTGGGGGCCTCCTTACCAGGCAGTCTCGCGATTCCGCCGGAGTCGAAAATTGATTTTATTTGATCGAATTCCACCGGAACACACCCCTTCCCAAGGCCGAGCGGGTGGCGTTAACTCCGCAGGGCGAGTCCACGCTTGAGGACTCCAATCCTGAAAAATTGCTGTTCCGCGAGCAGCGAGTGAACAGGCCGGAGTCGGAGATCCTTAGGCGGGCTCTGTTTTACTCCCGCCACTAGAAAAGGACTCGCTAAGCCGCTGCGCGATTTATGACAAGTTTTGCTGCCTCCTGACATTTTTGGGGCTTCTCGGGGCGGCCGAAAACAAAAAGTGAATTGCGTGTCGAAAATCGACGGCAACCCCTTTTTAAATTGTTGATTTAGTGGCACAGGAGAGGGGGGAGTCGCTTTTTCGCTTTGGTGCTCCTGAGACATTAATTCAAGGAGCCCGGGTGCGGGTCGGCTCCAGGAGCACTGACTTCCTAGGCCAGGGCCAATCTGGAGTATCGACATCGCACGATCCAGAGCAGTTCGGGGGCTGGGGCTCAACATGCGACGACAAATTTACACGATAACAAATCGACATAATTATCAGGAGCCGTTAATCAAATTTCCTCGCGTTCCTGGCGGGCTCCCGGCCGGGGTGCCCCGGGAAGGCGATAAGAACCAGCGCGTAATGGCCGTGCTGAGCGATTTTCCGATATGTTTTCCTTGGAGATGTCAGGAGCAGTTAGGATGGAAAGAATAATTTACCCATTGGGCACAAGCATCAAATTCTCAAGGATCCTGAAAACTTTCCCTTCACATGCTTCGCAACGGTTACACCTCAAGGAACAATTTACTAATTTTTAAAGTAACTAAGCTAGTCTTATGAACATCTTACAACAGTACGTTTTGCAGATCTAGAACTATAGGATAGTAACCATTGATTATCAATGGTAACTATTTGGTAATTATTGGAGCTTTTCTCACAATGTGCACGTACATTGAGAATGACTGTTAACAGATAACCGAATGAATTGAAAATTTGGTATTTATACCAAAGAATTTCTTATTTCAAAATTTCAAAAAAGACAATTAATTGTAGTACATTTATCTAAAATTGTAAAATTTTAAATTTTAAATTTGTCTCTATAAATGGGCTTTTAATTTATGATTATAGTTGAGCTTTCGTTTATTGTTGCTATAGATCTTTTAGTACCATATTTGTTAGGCTCATTATTAGCAATAAAAATGCGGGTTCCACCTCGCTTCAATATGGTTTCGGATTGGGAATCAAACCTAAAGAACTAACTAGCACAGGTAAAGAGTCCTTCAATAATTTTTGTCCTAAAAGTTTGAAACTGGAAAAGGTGGTAGAGGGCTTACAGTGCCGGCATATTGTTTCATGAAGAATGGTCCTGCTTCAAAAATATCGGTTTTAAATTTTAATTTTATTTGATGTACTTAAAATAATGAAGTTTTTTTCGATTGGTATAGCTTATTGTTGTAAAATTGTTTTCAAAATAAATGACTTCGAAAATATATTTCTTGGCAATCTGTCTTCGATAATTTTAAAAACATATATACATATGCGATATTGTAGATGCATAAAATTTTATTTTATAATGTATGCTCTACTCGCACTTGACTGATTCTTTTGTGAATCGTAGCATGTTCCAATGGATATATGTCTATATCTATGTATATAGTCATATATCTACATATTGTATATGTACAGGAATTGGATGCATGTATATGTGCATGAGAATAATTTCATAGTTTTTTAAAATAAAGTAGTTGTTGTTTATTGTTGTTGCAACTAATGTCTCCGTTTTATAAATTTATGCTGCTGATATAGGTTTCTATGCGGAACAATGTATGGGCAAGTGTATTTATGTATTTTAAAGGAAGGAGGGAGGATTCCGGAAGTTTTACGTTTAGAAACAACATACATCAGATCCTCACTTTTAGATTTTCCTGATCAGGGAAATTGCATTCGCGATTCGGTCCTCTTTAATTTTAAAGCACCAAGCGCGCGATGCCCGTTCGCAGGATAAAAAGGCGAAAACAAGCCCAAGAGATAACCGAAGAAGGACTCCGGGATAACATCCAAAACAGAATAAAACACAAAAACATGCCGGAGCCCCCCAATTGAGGAAGAGCGCGAGCAGAACAAGAAAATTTTCAGAGACTACAGGGATGCCAGGATGTGCCGATATGCCGTTCTCCCCCCTTGCGTCGGTACTGCCACCCCCAGCTGAGAACGACTTCCCTCGTGCCCCCGCATCTCCGCAGAGAAACGGTGTGGCTGCTGCTTTTGTTGGGGCTCCCGATAAACCTCCACATTCGTTGTTCCTCCCGGGGACGGGGAGCCTGCACAGCGCACCAAAAGGCGTCCTACTCTGCAAAATTTTTGCGCTCAAGGAGGATCCGGGCTTGTGTTGTGTGAGTTCGGGCACGCAAGAGTTTGCGTAATAAAATTTGCATAATTTTATCAGGGACCTGCTACACACTCAGCCAAACGCGTGAGCGCGGATCTGTACATCCACTTTCGATTGACGATAACTTTACAACCCCCGGGGGCTGGGGAGCTCCTCGCATCAGGGACGCGAGTGCGTATGTGACGTGACTATTCCGTCGATATAGTGACGAACCTCGCAGACAATGCGTGCGTGCGTCGGATGACTACCTTAAAGCCCTCAGTTTGATCGACTGTCGGCGGAAGAATGATTCGGCGAAAATTTAAAGAACACCCGCGCCGGTATTGGGCCCGAAAAGCTCAAAGCAGCGCGGAATTTTAATTAGTAGAGCAAAGTGTCAATGGCACAGGGTGCGTCTCTGGTATATCGCAGATTCTGGAAGTGCAATCCATAGAAATTCAACACAAAAGTAAGGCTTACTTGTACATTATCGATCTGGTAAAAGTTAAGCTGTGTTCTGTTTACATCGGATTTGAATCTAGGGTTAAGCAGGATATTTTGCATAGAATTGAAATTTATGCATAGTTACCAGCGAAATCAGATTCAAATTGCTTGGCTTGATGCTTGCTTACTTGGCTCAATCCACAAATTTATCCGGTTCAAGGTTGAAGCTTGGATGGGAAAATATCAATTCAATGAGAAAGGACAAGTAACGTAACGATAAGCTAAAAAATCGGTCCCTTAAAAAACAAAATTATTTTAGTATTCTAATATTTTTATATGTTATAGTTTAGGCTCTAAATAATGTATTAATGCAACAAAAGAAGGGTGCGTCCTATGTGAAATATTCAAAGAAAATCTAAAAATTGCCATTTAAATAAAAAAAAACCCTTTTTGTAGCATATTTATTACTTAATATTTGTGTTAATTTCTTTCGTAGCAATAAAATACCGACCATGTAGATTATGCAAATAGTTCTTTATTTGAAAAAGGTCTTATGTGGTTTTTGCCCATAATTTGGGGCCGATTTTCTTAGCTTATATTTACCTGCCCTTTACTATCTTATCTGTATCAGATACGATAATGAGGACACAGATAGTAAATTAAAGCTGTTCACAGTTTTGCTTTCGAAAGAAGAAAGCGTTTTTTTTTCAAGGTTTAAAATTTAACTTTTATAAAAATGTACCAGTTAAGCTTGCTTTCGGTCGTCATATCTTATATGCCCCAAGAATTTTGCGTATTTATTTCAAGGATTCATAGGAAAGGTTTGGAAAATACGTGACTATATTACTTATTTTTGAGGCCTTGTATATCTGGAATTTTTTTTGCAAACGAATTAGTTCATCAGTAAAAACAGGTCTTGTGGAAACCTTTAAATTAGTTAGAATAGTTTGTTTGCTCAAACATAAGTCCTTAGCCGTTTCTCAACAGCTCTTACTTAAACTAACATGATGACGACTTTATCTGGAGAAAATAAAATGTTAAAATAAATGTTTAGTGATGTTGTTGCCAGCTTTGTACTGGTAACAATGATTCTATCCATCGCATAATGAAATCTGGCGCCGGGTTTAGGCCACTTCTAGGTATTTTCTCATCAAAACTTTATTAGATATTGCGACATCGTCTTGATTTGCTGCCATCGCTGTTACCTCTTAATTTATAAAGAGATGCGCAAATCTTCTAAGTAAATTGAAACAAATTTTCGTTGCACTTTTGCGCCATTTTAACAAGCCGAGAGTAAAAAAAATGTATGAAGCAATTATCCTCGAGTGTATTATTAAGGCGAACTGGCTCTTGGTTTTGTCTTAATGACAACACTTGGGTGAGTGATGGGGCCAGGTGTGTATTGCAATTAGCATTAACCACTATAGCCGAGTTACGCGGATGAGACCAAATCGAATCTTAAACAGCTTCTGTTATTTCGGTAGCGTAATTACATAGTATAAGTTGACGAGGGCCGCGATTAATTGGCTTCAAGATGTTTTAGCGCAACACAAAAATTTTGGAGATGTGACGCTTACAAGTTGAGATAGTGGAAAAAAAAAACGTTGAGCAGAACATCAAATTGACGCTTTCCGGTGACTCGCTGGTCATTTTAGCAATTTTAATTTGTAAATTTTTAATGTATATAATTATGAGAAGACAAAAAGGCGATTTCTGGTGAAAAGGATTGAAGGTGGGAAGGAAAATTATTGTCTTCAGTTTAAATTTTCAAAAGTATTACTATAGCAGACCTGAAGCATAGTTCCAATTAAAACATGCTGCTGAACGTGCTCTTATATGTAGTTATTTTAATCCCTTCCATATTATTACCAGAGCTCAGTGTTTAGCTCACCATATTTTTTGACTAGTGGGGTTTCATTACCTAATTATGATTTTATCGTACAGTCACTAGTTTAACAAGAAAAATAAGGCAAAGCTACTTAAAGGGAAAGGTATGAAGGTATAATATCATAATATAAAAGTGGGCTAAGTAATACATACCTATTTATAATATATAAATTTTATTATCGATTTCTGCAAAACTAAGAGTTTTGTTTGTATCTTTTATCGTTTCTCAAAAAAAATATAGTAGCTAATTTTAAGTAATCTATAAATAAATTGAGTGACTTACAATTTCCGGACATACCTAACAGAAAAATTTTAAAACCTTTGGAGCCCATTTCAGAATGAAGACCTGCAAGGCTACAAGGTGTTTTGCTATTCGTTTTCATTTTATGATGGAATAGAATAGACAGTTTTGTCAATTTAAATGGTTAAAATTAGTTTATAAACTATAGTAGTTATCTTCAGTAATTATTATAAAATTGTATAAATATGTGGATTGTAATACATGGCCCTAAAATGCCCCTTATATTCTATTTTCAGATCTATTCACAGACATTGTTATTAGAACAATTTAACCGATATATTTTGAATGTTTAATATGTGTTAATAAATATATGGCAATGGGTGGACTATAGAATTTTTATATCAATAGATTTAATCCTATGGATGTGTGGCGGAACCTTTAAAAAATAAATGCAAAGAAAACTTTAAAGCACCATCCACATCCTCTTTTGGCACCCAAAATGCGCCTATAAAGCAAGCGGAAGTAATTATATGCGAAGAAGCGCTGTTCGGGTCGCGGGTGACACAAACAACATGAAATGATGTTGTAAAATCGATTCGCGTTTTATTGGCCGAGCGGTAACGTAAAAATTGCGGAGGCGACAGGAGGCCGGGGCCAAAATTCCACTCAGATCGGGAATCAAATAAATAAACTCATAAGGCAGAAAGAAGGCAGCGGAAACCCCTCCATATGTGTTTGTGCCCGGGCCATATAAATACCAATTATGGACATACACATGTACTTATCGATGCGTTAATTCGCAACCAATATTTCTCCATTAGTGCGATGGGGGGGCCCGCCCCTCCTAGCGACGAGTCTTCAGACGTTTGTATAGATACAGGCGTAATGAGTGTTAACCAAAACAAAAGAAGGATCTCACCGGGTGTGCCGATGCGGTGCGGGGCGGGAAAGGATGTCAGGGAGACATCAGAACGGGTATAAATCCGTTATAAAGGGGAAAATAATGGGGTGCAGGGGTTCGGGGTTCCAGTGATAGTTCGAAATTAGCCCAAGTTATGCGAACACAGTGAAAGTTATCGGTTCGTTCCAAACACGTTGGTACTGTGCGCAATCTCACAGTGGACGCAGTCTGTCGGTAGATGTCTCTGCGGGGCAGCAGACATGCAAGAAACACCATTGGGCATACGCCGGAAAACAACCGTTACCAAGCAACGGGACATGCGCCCCCGCAATGTAAACAGGAGTACTGGAGGACGGGTGCGAGTGCCCGTCGATTGGACTGTGTTCGTAAATACTTCAATCGAATCCGTGGGCCCCGTTTAAAACCCACACTGTCACCAAATTATTGGTGTTTGCAGCGGATTTCTAGTGGCACATCGACAATCCGAATATTCGGTTGAAGCCACTTACTGTAGCTGCTGCCGAGGTGTGGGACCTCCGCGACTTCTGGGTACTTTTTGCCAGCGACCCGCTTCGTCGAATACTTGGAATTTTCTGTCTTTTGAGATCTACCACCTTCGAATTCCTTTCGAGAGCGCAAAAACGGTTTCGAATTCCTGGCTCCCACCCCCGGTGGCTTGAGCGCAGTCCCACTCCACCGACATAACGGCACAATCCTTCATCCCACTTGCCTTTGGGATAGCACTTGGAAGCGATTCTTTCCTTATCATCGGCCTTTTGTTGTTGCTGCTTCCAATAACTCCCGTTTTTATATGCATATGCATGTGTATGTCTTCATACAGTTCAATCAGCGCCTGTGTACCCTGGTTGGATGTGTTATATGACAAGTGATTTACAAGATGGCGGGACGATTTCTTTCCCATGTTTGACTATGATTTTCGTCCTGATAAGCTTTTGATAAGCTTTTTCCATAAATCACTTGGTGGGAGTGTGCGTCGGCTCAAATGCAGGGCCCAGATTGATTCATGGGCGTCCTTGAATGAAAATGGGATTAAAAGGGTTTAAATTGTGTAAATTTAGCGACGTTGTGGCAATCAGTGGCATTCCCCCTGCTTGATACTCTCACAACGATGTGAAAATCACATTAAATTGTTTAAAATTCGCGGGGAATTTGCACAGGAATTATACATCAAATTGGTGACGATATTTTTGAAATTCATACTGGTGGGATAGGAATCTTTCGGGTACAAAAAAGTCCTTGATGAAGCAATGTTTTTTACAAGTATGTATCTAAGGAAGTTTTTAGTGAATCCCCTTATGAGTACCTTATCGATTGAACTGTAGGAAATTTGTTAAATTTTAAGGAAAATGAGCTCTAGGGCGAAAAAACGTTAGTCTCGTTTTTAGAATAAGAATAAGAAGTTATGTTGTAAATTTAATGTAATGTAATTGTAATTTTGTGGTAAAGTTTAAAGCAAATAATACATATATCATTTTGAATTTTCTCTTTTTGGCTAAAACAATTCATTTACGAAATATTTTAAACATATTAAAATTAAAATTTTAAATATTGGTAGCAAGTGATCTATTTCAATTTAAGATTAACTAAATTCGGTTTCATACATATATGAAGCATTTGACGACAAAGATGGCGTTGATTTTTCAAAACTAAACGAACATATAATTGTTAAAATTTTAGTTTTCAGATTTTATACCGTGATATGCTGGTTTTGTCTTACAGCGAACCTGGTAGTTGTCTTTTTTCCTCAGTCCATCTATTGTAGAAAATACTTAACGCTTTGATTTAAGAAACTGAAGTTTGACTCAGTCATTCAAAATCCTAAACAAAAAGTAATCGATAGCAGTTTTTCATTACTTGAAAACACATTATTATTATTAAAAAAAAAAGTTGTTGAATTGTATGTTAGAAAATCTAAGTCAGTTAATGAAATGTTCAACAAATTTAATTTTAAAACAGACTGTTAGCTGAGAATGAATGCGTAGGTAGTGTCGAAGACAAAGTCTGGTATCGCTTCGTGTAAAGTACTTTTTAGTGCCGTATTATTTTAATGCTGTTGTGAAATTATAATCAATAAATTAGTTTTTTCCCAAATCAGCAAATTTATTTTGTTAGTCGGACTTAAGAGTCACGATCGTCTAGGCTCTGAATGCCAGTCATGCAGCGAACTCCATTAATCACAGGAGGAGCTGGCGGCAACCCCAGGCCAGTTGTATAGTTCCCAAAGCGAACCTTTAGCCTTCGATATCAAAAATTTCATTTACAAACAGTCCTGACACCTGTTTCCCCCCTGACTCGAAACCTTCACTGGCTTTAAGTAAATAAATTACGCCGGCTGAGGGAGCAGTAATGACCACAACAATGGAGCCGAGACCGTGCCGCGTATAAACCCTTTCAATCTCTAGCCGCTGAGTGGACATTTTTCCGCTTTCGGCAAAAACTGAAAGAAAAAATAAATAAATAAAGAGAAAAAGGGAGCCTTTTAAAAGTCCCTTTAATAGCCACTTAAATTTAATTTACCTGTATGTGTCGCTCCACGTCTGCCGGAAACAAAATGATTTATGTGACTCATGCTACATAAAACATTTTCATCACAGCGGCCACCGCATTGCCCGGGCATAACTCCAACTCGGGTAGAGAAGGCCCTGTCCGACATAGCCATAGTCACCCCATAATCGTATATAAGAGCGGCCCTAGCGCCACCGCAGATCGTATATCATCAAACGACATCAGCGCACTATACACATGTAGGCAGACATCCCTCTGCGAGAGTGGCCCCACTTCCGTCCTCTGGGCAACTACACATTAACGAAGAAGCAGAATTTATGGATTTTTTATAAACTCGCAGCGCCCCACACAGGCGCGGGACAGCGTAAACTTTTAAACAAAAAGAGCACGAAAACAACTTAAAGAAGAAACATTAAAGATTTCCGAACAAAACTTTTCGACTCCTTTGTTGGGTGAGAAAAGTTTGCTAATGATGTTAAAAATTTTCCTCCTCGCTCGACCGGCGAAGTTTGGTCGTCCCGCGAACTTAGTTGGGGCAGTCCACTCGAATGAGCGTTTTCGCCAGGGGTTGGACCCGGGCATTGCGAAAAAGTTAATAACATGTGACAAAGCACTCATTATTAGTGGCGAAAATATGCAAGTTGGGCTTTTCTTTGGCCAAGTCAATCCTGCTTAGTCGATGAAAACCCACTTCGGAAGCTTCCATGGATGGCTACCAGGAAACCAGGAGTTTAACCGAGGTCAATCGCCTTCAGGTGCTGCAGGGGGAATATTGGAGGAAAAAACTTCAAACTGGCTGGAACGACCCATTTTCCATTCCTTACCCTATCTTTAAATCCTGAATAAAAAAAAGGTGATTACTTTCATCCAAGCTATGCTTACGACTAACTAATTCAACATTGTTCCAAATATTTCACTTTCCAAAAACACTTTTACACTTTTCAAACCTTACAAGAAAAATCTACTACCGCTCTAGCATTTAAGCGTTAACCCTTTCAAGAACAGAAGTAAAATCGTAAAACATTTAGAGCATTGCTTCACTATATAGTAAATTTATTATGAACGTCTTTCTGCACAAAAAAGGATAATTTATTTGTTTAAACAAAGTGCATGACACGTGCAAAACACTATAAATCTTGAAATTGCTGTTCTTATAGTTAAACATTTTAGTGCTCATAAAATTTTAAGATCTTTTTAAATTTTAATTTGCGATACAATTTAATTGAAGTAAATATAAAACAATGGTTGGTAGGAAAATTAAGAAGACTGTAGAGTCGAGTATCAGAAATATTTTTATAACAACAAATCAAACACTAATGAGAATTGCTAAAAACTAAGAGTTTTTCAATGTTTTTATGAGTTCATTAGTTTTCCGTGACGGAAGATAATCCAGCTTCACATATCGTTGAGTTTACAGTGACATGATGTAACTGACATTAACACTATTTTTAGTTTTTTATGCAATTTTGATGGCTGTGTAAAACCGCATCAGAATCGTCTTACTCATGTAGTTTTTTCATAAAAAGCTTATATTTAATTTTTACTTTTTCAACTTGTTATTTTGCGCTCACCATTTTTGCCATCTACTCCAGCAATGATCCTTCTGCTTATGAAGAAATAACATATTTTATGGTTTGGTTTATGAATATTTGACATAATTCATAAAAAGAAATGTCATCAAAACCTTGAGAGAATTTGATTTTTTATCTTGTATGAAAAAAATACGCAATTGGTAGCTGTATGTAGGCAGATACATACAGACATAACATTTCAAGTTCATAGTTCAAGTCAATTCACTGAAATATTTAAATTATTTGCAAATAAGTCTGAAATTGTTCATGAGGTACTTTTGAATTCCGATTGATGGGTCCCTGAATCCTTTTCCAAAAGTATCGATAAAAAGTGCCATCGCTACCGTGTCACTGGACCTCCAACCGGTTAAACTGCGAATTTATTCTAATCAAATTCAAAATTAATTCAGCGCCATTATCGGTATTCATAACCAGTCTGCAAAACCTTGATCTATCTCAAGTAGGCGCACTACGAACATTCACTTGACCAAATAAGTAATTTATGCAGGGGTGCTCGAGGAGTGCCACCCCGGCTCGGATGGTTCAGATGGATAGCAATTGCCACCGAAACCCCATCAAGCCGAGGTGCCCAAATCGGGGCAGATGGGTGGAAGCGCGACAGGGCCAGGGGCGAAAGTACATTATAAATGACAGAGACTGTCATAGAATACGAAAAAAGTGAAGGTTTACCAAGGACCTGGCATGGCATACATCGGAGGAATAGGAAGCGGCAATCAGCTGACTCGCCCGAACACCATGTTGCATCACAAAAAGGGCCAACACCCCTGTTTCGCCTTCAGAGTGTTTGTACTCGAGGAGAGCGAAATATTCCGTCCGCATAGCGAGGGCAAACACGCCAAACACACACACGGCCCACCTGCAACACAGCAGAAGGCTCTCTAGTCCCATATTTTTGAGCCATCCCCCTACCCTGTCCGTGTGTATGTGTGGGGCGTAAGTAGTAAATTTCCAAGCGGACATCATACCCTGCATACAGATGACGGGGTGTCCTCCAAGGAAGAGCCGGGATCCACCCGACACTCTCGTGAACAATCGATAAACAAAATTTGAATTTCGCGCGCGCAAACACCTCTCTGAGGAGAGGGCTAGGGCTTTCGAGACAGTGACGTCACAAATGTCATTATTATCGCCAATTGTTAAGCTGTTTGCGATCTGATGAGCCGCACAAAGTTTCGCTGTCGCACCCCAGGAAATTTATGATGATGACCCCGAAAAGTTTTCTGGAGCAGGGAAGTGGCGGTTGCCTGACAAATTTCTTTTTTTTTTCTTTTTTTCTTTTGGGACTCCGACAAGGACGACACTGTCTCGGCAGTGACGACACCGATACACCCTGCCTTAAAGGGTGGTAGACCGCCATTTTGTAATGCAGCCAGTGACTTTGGTGAGCTTTCATACATATTACATGAGATTCACCGGAGTATCAGCCAGCGTAAGCGGAGCACCTTTTCTGGCTGCGGCCTCACCCGTCGGGCGGGGTGGATGGGCGGACGCGCCTCAGGTCGGGCTGCTTCAAAAAGCAACAGAGGTGATTCCTCAGCGGGGCTACAGATTGCATACTTTAGGTTCCGTGTTTAGGACTATTTGAAAGTGGTCAGGATTTCAGGAACTCCGAGAAACTCTGACCGCACCGGGGCGTCCCCAACACTGCAAGTGTCATCGAACAGGTTGGCCACCTCTGGTGCCCGGCCGCCGCCACCGTTGCTGTAGTCGTCATCATCATCGTTCCCATCCCCATTCCTCCACTTCGGTCCTGTCCCATACTCGGCGGAATTTCGTTTATGTGAGATATAAAAATTCCCTTGAAAATGCATTTGAATTTTGGGGAATGGCAAATTTATGCACGACACTGAACCTAATTCGGATACATGTCCTTAGGCACCGATACACACATATGCACATATGCCGCTCTGCGGGTGGAAGTCCTGTCGACTGAAGGGAGGTCATGTTCCCGCGAACTGTTGAATGAATTCCTCGAGCAACTGGCGGCGGATTTATGTAAATTTCACCAGACAGATTTGTTGCGATTTGTGAATTTACGAGAAACTTTCGGGTTTTAGTGCTGCGAGTTAAGTCATTGATATCTCCTCGATTTGAGCGCAACGGCCGCGGGGATGAATTCGTTAATCGCACGCTACGGTAAGTTAACGGTACGTTGGAGGACACACTTCCAACTATCATTGAATTACTCCTCAGTTAAGCAAGTGGTAATTAGATGGAAAAGGATCGCTCTGGGAAAGTACTTCTGCACTTGAGAGTGCCTTACGGACTGTTGAAATATCACTTGTTGTGGATTTGAATAGACTTAACTTTTGGTAATAATTTTACATTATTGTTGAAGATCCGCTAATGACCATAATCCTATACTTTTGTGGAAGGTAAGGGTAGTAACTCAGAACTAAATTCAATAAGGATTAGCTCCTATTCCAAAAATTTATGTTTAGAATGTGGCTCTCAACTATAACGTTACGAGTTTATTTCTCTCCAAATGTTATTACAAAATACTCTTAAATCATAATTATTTTTTCATTGAATCGGCTTTATTAAAATTTGTATGCCCTGATAGACACATCATTTACATATATTTGTGGCCACTTATCCCCCTCATTCTTTACTACTACATTTCTAATGGAAATTACAAAATATCACAACGCCCAGAAAATTTGGTCTGAAAGTGCTTTTAGAGAATAAAATATCGTATTCTGTAGTAAAGATAAACGAAAATGAAAAATGGGCATAAAGCAAGCGAATGAGTGTACAGAGGTTATAATTGCCCACAAAAACAGTAAGTGGAGTAAGTCTAAAAAGTGAATTTAAGCAACTACGTATATAAAAAAATTGTTATAATCCCTAAATTTTAAAATTGTACCATTGTACCCAGCCTTTCTAAATTTAGGGATTAGTACGCTGCATAGTATCGTCATACAAATCATTATTCTAGGTATCCATTTTAATTTCTCTTATTCAATGTTAAACTTTATAATTATATAATTTAGAAAAAAAAATATCTTTTCTAATAAAGCATACCTATCCACATTTTTTATGCGTAAAATTAAACTTTTTAATTGAATTTTATAATCGTATATCGCTGTTTCGTACAGTTTACGGTTAAAATTTTTGTATGTAGCCAAAATTACACATCTTCCTTTCTTTTTTTAGTGTTCTTTTCGTATTTACAATTTGTAGCTGTAAGTAGAAGCAAATTGCACACGAAACAAGATTCAACATGGTTAAGAAAAACGTAGTAGTAAACTTATATCTTCAATCTCGTCGTAAATTTACTGATTTAAAAAATAATACACATGCATACAAAACGTTGCAATAAAGTTTGAAGCTTAAATAATAGTTCTAAGCATAAGTTTTTAGTACAGTGTTCTGTTCAGTAAGGTTTGGCAATTCATCATGAATCGTTTAACGCCAAAACAACGCTTCCAAATTGTGGAAATTTACGTTGAAAAAAATATAAATCTGTTCGCGAAGTTCATAGAGCACTTCGTCCATTTTACGGTCAACATAATCGGCCTAGTGAGCAAGCAATTCATGCAGTTATTGATCGTTTTCGCACTAATTATACTCTTCTCGATTCAAAACCATCAAGAAGACAAAGAAATGCGCGTACCGAAGAGAAACGAAATGGATCGATTCCAGTATAAAGAAATACTGGCGAATTACATGTTACCATATGCAGAAGAGGAAATGCTACTTCGTTGGAAGTTTCAGCACGATCGCGATCCAAAACATATTTCAAATTTTGCAACTGACTGGATAAGAGAGGTATATCGATATGCGCAATCATCTGATCTAAAACCAATTGAAAATCTATGTGAAATTATTAAGAGGCAGTTGAGAGGACAAAGGTTCTCTAACCACATTCAGTTATTTGAAGCAATACAAGATGAGTGGTCGCAGTTTCTAAAAAAAAAACTATTGAGAACCTTATTTTATCGATGCCAATAAGATGTCAATCCATTATCAAACAAAATGGCTTCACTACTAAGTACTAAAGTTTATTTTGTTATTAAAAAGTTTCTATTATAGTAGTATTCTTTGTATGCAGACCTCGAAATTAGTTATTATAATAAGAAATATTAAATCTTAAAAGTCATATTCAACTTTATACATTTCTTTTTATAAAAGTTTATTTGAATTGTGTTTTCAAATTTTAGATGTATATCAAGAGATCCATTAAGAGGGAAACTGATTTCTGCTACAACTAAATATATCAAAAGAGTCATATAGAGGAAATTGCTTTCCTCTTGTATATTATTTTGGCGTTATATATGATAGCAGGATGCAAGAGGATTAATTTGAATATATTTTATTTTAATTTAAAGCATACACTAGTTATCTTTTCTTTAAACTGTCTTCTTGTATTGACCTGTTTTAATTTTATTCAACACTGTAGGTATTTTGAAATAGGCCAAACAATTTCACTTGTCACCACACATTTCATTATGATTATAAATGCTAGTTTTTAAAAATTGTGACCTAATTTGCTTTGTTGTTTGTCCGTTCCAAATCATGTAATTAAAATGTCGACTAATTCAAATTCGTGATAATACAATGTAATGCATGATGTAACATCATTCTAAATCATTTATATCGCGGGCGCCTACATGATGGTGGATTACCTTTGTTTCACAACACCCTTGACATGCTCTTTTATCATCCTGTCTCCAACCGCTTCTTAGTGTGGTAGCAGTGAAATAAATCATTCATATAATTATTATGTAGAGTTTTAATAATTTTTTCCGTACTACTAACTGTTTTTGTAAAGGAGAAGATAATTTTTGTAGAAATGAATATAAACTCTTCAACGTTGTCATCATTCATTTATTGCACATTCCTTACATAACCGCTATTGTTAACTAACTTTAATAAGAAATAAAATAGCTAGTGACTAAAAATGAAATAAAAAGTTTAATCAGTCGTTGGCTAACTCGTTACATATGTAACTTAAGTTCAAAATATTTTCCTTCCAGAAAATGCTCGAATGACAGAGGGAATCATGATAATTACATATTAAACCACAAAAATTGGAATGTTCTGCGTTAATAAAACTTAGAATATGTTCAAAGATTCACTAGATTACTTATTATTCATTATTAAAATTAGCAATCTGTGTTTTTGAGATAATTCCGCCGCAAGAAAATGAGTAAGATACTCTTGTATCAAAGTAAGTAAATATTAAATAGTATAACGTGACTAAGAACATCACGATGACTTGAATCACTTTTAGATTAGATATTACCCTTAACGAATAATGACTAGATGTATCATGTTTAACTAAGAGTAGATACCTTTCTATGTGGAATTAAAAACTGAGTGAAAATAGTGTACGATTCAGGATTAATAAATGCACAGAATGTATAAAATTTATGTCAAATGTATCTTATTTTGTAGCTTCGTTTCAAAATGTATCTTACCATCTCCAAAATACATCGTTTGTGGAAAATATAGTTTAATATATGGATATTCATTTTTGCATAACATCATTTAACTTTCTTAATACGGCAACATATCGAACGGCCTGAGAGGTAGCTTTACACAATAAAATTGGATAACTGTATATATATATAGTATATAACTATATATTATGCAATAAAAAAAGCAATAGGTACTTAAGAATATTGCCGGAAAATAACATTAATAATAAACATTTGTATGATAAATTATCGGATTCTGTTTGTTTTGCAAATTCGAAATGATGAATGAAGTGTACGGGCACTTTTAATATCTGCCAAAATTGCAAAAGCTAATTATTACCGCTTTTCTATTTCTTAATTAAAATGTAACACTGATTTAAGTTTAGTTCACTAAAGTTAAACTCATATGAGCACCAAAAAAAAAGAAATTTAAACGTTAAAAGTAATGGAATCGTAATTCAAATGAACATGTGTTTCAGTTATTACATTTCATTAATTAAATTGAGATCGCGATTTCCCGGTTAAAAGTTGAGGTTGGGATTCCCCCAGTAGGAGCTGAGATCTGGTAAGAATCTTCGACCAACGATTTTACAATTCCGTCGTTTCGGGGAATACCCTAGACCGCAGATTAAGGCAGTTATTATTCACGATGGGGATTCACAGAAATTAGTTATGGAATTGCTCGTTTCAATGACCACATTCACTATAACTCATTTTTATGCCGTGTGTCAACTCACAATATAGTTTAAGCCCAATTTGAATGGAAATGATGGCTTTGAAAAATCCAGAAAGACGTTAGTCATGTAGTAGTTAAGTTTCTCTTATATTTTTGCTATTGGTTCAAAATCTACAAAAAGCGACTTATTGGATTAGATTTATACTTTCAATAGTACTATTTGCCCATTATAAGCTTCAGGAATGCATTTATTTAAATCGTTATATCTTTCCGATATTGTCTACTAATGCTATATCGTAATATTATAATGTCTAAAAGAGTAGGTCTTTTGATTCTTAACTTAAAATTTAAAAAGTTTTCGTATTTATCAGTTTGACTAAAAACTGCTTTAAAAAATTACTCGTCTAAATCGATGGGATCCAGCGAATGGCATCACATTTTTAACTTTTCAGCACGAAATTATATATTACACGAGTTCATTAAACTTTTAATGAAGGAAACAGTGGGACACGCGAGATAATTTGTAAAATCTCTGGCAGTAAATTTGGTTCCGCCTAATGAGGCATTGTGCCTACAAGTCGGAGTTTGGAAGTCTGTATTTTTCCAAAAAGTATCAATTTCGAAACTTTCCAAATGTAAATACACAGAACGAGAAAATTACCCAAATGGGACCCACATCAGGCGATGCGGAGGTATTTAAACTTGCCGTACGAGCCGAGAATCCTTCAGCACCGACTGGAGCCAGGAATGAAGAAATATTCTGCGGTTTTGGTGTAACTCATGTTTTTGGTTAAAGAGGAGAGCTTTGCGTCCCTCAGGACTCTTGATTTAATTCGCTGAAATAGATAAAAGCAACCAGAGTGGAAATTGATGCAGGGTCCACACGTACTATTTACTCTGTTGGCAATGGGACGTTTCCAGTTACCATTTTCTTCCCAACGCTTGGAAGGACTTGGGAGACAAAAGGAGTGGTGGTAGAACCTTTTCTTCAAACAAAGTAAACGAAGGTCTGAGGTAGCATTTTCTAGGGAGACCCAATAAATAAGCGCTAAACATTGTGATAACAGGATAAGATAAACAAATAGCGCCTGCATGTGTATTACAATTTGCGGGGTGCCCTTTATGGTGCGGTTGCTAAGAAGAGGGCAAATTGTCTATTTGCGGATGACTTTTTGGGGATCCTACAATAAGACGGAGGAGCCCTCTTAGGCTGAATAGTAAATATACTTCTTCTAAAAAGAAGTGGGTGTTTTCGAGGCGTTTTTGCCATTATGCTTATCGAAACTCTGTAGGTATGTGACAAACTTGGAATTTGCAATCTCTGCTACTACCAATCGTTTACCCATGTTACGTAGCCCTCCTTCCTAAGACTGCGCATGAAAGATCCCAAAGTTTTGAAAATATCAGCAAATCTGCGAACCTTGGTCAATCTTAGTAAAAGTCTTATTGGCTAAATTACTACTAATTAAACTGAAGATTTGTAAGAATTTTTATTTTTTGTATATAATTAATATTCCTTTTTACGGTAGAATTTTAGTAAAATATTTTATTCAAATTTATTGATGGTAACAAGCATACATTTGTCTTGTAAAATGAAATATCAAGGTAATATTTCATTTTGAAGTATTTACACAATTATTTTAAGAATTGTGTGATTCGCAAAATCAGAGAGAAGAGTAAATGCGTAAAGCATGCATGAACAGGATTGGGTTTTCCAAGGACTTTTTCAAACTTTTGATACGTTCATTTGAAAAGTTTTATGAAACAACTGATGTTATCGTGGCCTAAGGTCGTACAATTTTTACTATTCGGCTATATGTCCTCAAAGTCCGTTTCAAATTTCATTTGTTTGAGGAAGAATGGTTTCTCGGGAAGGGTTGATATACAAATAGGAAATCTTGCTGAAACTTTCAGCTAAAGTTATATTTGGTTAGTTTTATCGCATTTATAACATAATTGGACCTTTCGTACACTGTTCACTTACTTATAAAAAAGCTAATTCAGATTTTTTGCTTTATCCTATCCTATAGTGGGGCACATTTTTGATTTTCAGCAAATTACGGTTTCCTTTCTTCTAAAAGAATCGATACTTGGATCCTATTCCAGAAGACTGGCCGCCGTACGCATAACCAAGGAGCCGAATACACATGTAGAAAAACTATCAGAGCCGGAGGATAAGGCAACGGCAGGATGTAAGGGGATTTTCTTGATTCAGTTCATGGAGCAAGTCGATGGAGTCTGAGGCTTTTTAGTATTCAAGGAACGTTTG